>AP027108.1:13243947-13843947 GCA_028142955.1 Pinctada fucata
AAGTCCGAAAAGACGTCAAAAATGCGTCAAAAATTTGACTTCGAAGTGGAACCAAAAATAACAACACTTCTTAAGACATCTCTCTAGATCATCCTGATGCTTTCGGTTTGTCGATACATGCTTTGGTTCTGAAGAAGAAGTTTGTCATAGGAGGGTACCCCCCCGTGACCTACTATTGGCTGTGGTGGCGCCACCTGTTGACGGATCCGGACGAAAAACAACAACACTTGTAGGGGACCATGAGTACTTCATACCTACCAAGTTTCATCAAAATCCCTTCAGCCATTCTGGAGAAGAAGTTTAAAATGTGAAAAGTTTACGACGACGACGGACGACGACGGACGCAACACTATGACAATAGCTCACTTGAGCCGTTGGCTCAGGTGAGCTAAAAAGAAACATACCTGAAAAGTAAATGGTTACTGAGAAAATATACCTCCATTTTCCTGAATACCCGGTATACTGGGTGAGATTTATCTAAATCTAGAAGGTTTTCAGGCATATTTGCTTTTTAAATATTTCTTGATATAAAAGCTTATGCGATTTTGCACCCCAGGGTTTACGAAAGAGACCAAAAATCCACAGGACATTTGTAGTTTTATGAAATTTCTTACAATCTACCGGACAACGCTAAAATTTACCGGACAATTACAAAATGGTTTATTACAAATCTGTTGTTTGTATTTATAGAAAAAAAAATCTGAGAGAGACTGAAAAGCATATAAACTTAAAAAATTACAACATGTAGTACTCATGCAGTGATCGGGAAGGCAAACTTGCTCATTGAGACTATGGCCCCTTCCACTCAATGGACTTCAATGGGCCATTCTCAAAATCAATGGGCCATCTTTCTTTGGGCCATTCAAAAAATGATCAATTTTCAAAAAGCTTTACATACAATGTATATATATATATAATATAATACATCAGATATTAGCACATATCTTAGTCGTGAAATTCCCAATTTTACCATTTCCAATGAATAATTTACAGTGCATATATCACAGAACAGTCAAGATCAAACTTTCAGCCTCCTATCCTGTATTTTTTGTGTCCAAGTATGGGCAGCTTCATTTTCAGCTTTGTTGAAAGGATATGGGGGCGACTGCAATTGACATTTCTGTACAAATTTTATTATACGTTCATATACTTCAAATTGAACCCCTTGAATGACCACTTAAAATGACATAATTTTATGGACAAATGCATACACAAGTACCTTTACGTCGATAAGATACATTAGTGGACGTTGGATATTTAATCTCAGGTGCAGAACAAGGATAAAAAAGAATGTCAGAGAAAAATCAATATTGTATTATTATAGCAAAGAACCATTCGGGTGAGCAGAGCAATTGTCAGTGAACAGAAGAATTTTGTGCCTCTGATTGGCCATGTACAGGAAGCTGTGATCCACACGTTACTGCTACTGGTGTAGATCTACGTAACAACGTAAATACGAGTACAGAACTTTTTAGATAGATTTGAAAACCAAATATGGATACCGTAGAGCAATGCGCACCAGGGCGCAGTGAGTTGCCAATATTATGGGCCATTTTTATCAGAATAGGACTATGGCGCAGGGCGTGGCCATGGCACGTTACTATACGGCACGTGGTCAGTATCTCTAGATATATTGTCAATTGGTACAATATATAAAATTCATTTACAAAATATGACTAAAGTGGGCATGTAAGCATTACTGGTATATTGTGGCCATTCATAACTCGCGCTATTACTGTAAAATGACTCATGATGCAATGCTGAAAAATATATGGGACAAATTCTCTTAAATATCTTTAGTTATAAACAGATCTTAGTCGGGACAATGTAATTCCTTTAATTGTATACTTCATATGCGCGCCAGCGCGCGCGCGAAGCACGCGTGCGAAAGCGCTATTACGATCAGGTCCTATACAGAGTTATGTTCCTTTGCTATAGCCTAAACGTTTCAGTTTGCGGACGCCATTTTGATTCATGGGGAACATAGGAGGAAAAAAGTACCAACATTTAAAAATCAAATACTGTATTTATTATTCTAACTCATAAAGATGCTTCACTATACTCGTTAAAATAAAAATTAAATAAAGTTTGTCTTTCATTTTGGAATCATTATCAAAGTCTGCAAAATGTTTGCATGTTTTTTTTTTATTCTTTTTTCATCACAGTCAGTAGACACGATAGAAAGACTTCAATGATTTCTGGAGCTTATGAACTGCGACTGCCAAACAATCCAATATTTGTCGATCAGTAAGAGCTCACATAAAAAACAAAAGCTTACAATTTACTTCGTCAGTCTGTGTCAATGTAATGTAAACGGAAAGTCGTTGTTACTTCTGATACCAGTAGATTAACATCGTGTATGCAGTGATTACGAATATAAAATCTACTGGTACAGAGAAAGCTTAAAAAGAGGTAAATCCCAACACAACAAATACATGCACATGGTCGGCTGCAGACTCTACAAAAATGCGTCATCAATCACAGGGCCAATGTTAACTTATCAAGAAATAGAAACTAAAACTGAAAGTTGTGTTGCTTTCATTTTCCATGCATTTCACATAGTGACTCGGATTTTTACTAACTAGGTGCTTCGAGACCATGTGCATCGATTACTAATTACGTCACAAGAAGTTCCAAGAAAGGTATTTTTAAAAATCACAGGTCAGAGTTCTAAAGAAAGGTGGGGGGAGGTCAAATTGAGGTAATTTGTACAGGCAAAATCATTAATCCTAGGGGGGGGAGACTTTCAAACCAGTTACACAGTCATAGGCGGCAAAGGTTTGCAATATAATTCAATGAATAAAAGCCGATAAGTCTGATGATAAGTAGGAGATGGGGGGGGGGGGGGGGGGGGGGGGGGGGGGGGGGGGGGGGGTTTTACTGGCCACCAAATCTATCCTCTAAGCGTATGCATGGACCAGGGGGGGGGGGGGGGGGGGGTCAGGATAAGCTACCTGGATGACTCATATAGGTATTTCAAATATTTATTGATAACACCAAACATGTTGGCATACATCAAAATAAAAGTAACAAAGTACGTGACTAAGACAAAACAAATTTAAAACTAACTACATGATTATACACGTAGAAAATGGACTAGCAAAGAGTGATCAAAAACTCAATCATATGAATGGGTGCGGCAGGGTGCCAGCATATAACATTGGGTCATTAATTCAGTCTTTACTGAGTCTGATATAATCGAAAATTGCACGAGATTTTTTTTTCTTAAATATAGTCTGCATTAGAAAGAACCACCAGAGTATGTAAAGTTTTCTGTCTTCTTTGCCATGTTTACTGATGGAAATAGGAACAGAAAATTAAAATTGAAGTGTAAATCATATAATCATCATCATCCAAAAGCAGAATACACATAAATTTTGTCAAAAGAGTCGAGGAATAAGACTTGAAGAAACCACTGAAATAACAAATTAAGACCATTTAGTTTAATCATCTTTTATTTTAAATAATTCAGTGAAAAAGGATTCAGTTGGGCAAAAGTTTTCATAACATGATTATTATATAATGCCCTCTCCTAAGATCCTTACTGAATCATGTGAATATTTAAGTTTTTGTCAGACAGTCAATCCCTTAATCTGCTTGACTTCAATTCAACAACATACTGAACTGAGCAGGACTCTCAGACTCTGTAAGGAGACATTGAGGCAACAGTAGCTTCAATATTTTGTCCATCTCACACGTTATTTCTATTCGGTTATACCGAATAGAAATAACGTGTGAGACGGGCAAAATATTGAAGCTAATTAAGGCAACAGGTATGGCAGCAGATGTAGAAAACTTAATTTGTCCATGGTGGTCCAGTCGTCAGTCATGTGTTTCCAGCTTATCAATTTGAAAAGAATCATACATAAAAAAATTAACCCGGAAAATTCGGACTTTTAGCTAAACCCAGGGGGGAGGGGTTCCTCTGTGACTGTGAAAAGATCAGGATCTGGCTTGGTTTGAGTGAGTAGGAATGAGATATGCATGGCCAACACTGTTATGTGTTGATGTCTTTGAAAAGTAGTGCATTGATAATTATATAATATATATATATATATATATACATACTTTACAAAATCATGCAAATTGTAAATGTACTAACTAAAAATATCTTTAAGCTCTTCAACAATATTTATTCAAAAAAGCTCATCATGACATTTACACACAAAACACATCTCTTTAGATTGGAAAACATTAAGTGAAAAACCACTTTAAGTTAGTACTAATTCCTCTCTCACACTTCTTGCATAGTTTACAAATCTGCCACTTACCAGGGGAAGTATACATGTACATCAAGTTGTAGTCTCTTGTATGTACCTTTTTGTGATGTTTCAGTATTGTATATATAAATTTTTTCTTAAGTTTTTTTTTTCCAGTGATGTTCATTGAATTTGATCAAAGGCGAATGTATGTCACTTGAAAAAAGAAAAAAAAAAAACAGTGAAGGTGGTTGTTTTTACCTTTTCACGGTGCTGTTTATAATTGGAGTCATGTATATATTTTTCTTATTATAATATATAACGAGGCCCATTGCAAAATTGCATTCCCCCCCCCATTTTTTACCCCATTTTTCACTCATTTATAAGGTTTAGAAAGTATCTTTTATTTTATCAATTTAAAATTTGGAAGGAAATGAACAAATCCTGAAAATTTCATAAAGGTATCTTTATTTTTATGGAAATTATAATACCTCAAACATGGTCACGGAGGCTATTTTTATAAAGCACCCCCCCTTCCCCAAAAATGTGTCACCTACACTTTTTTAAAAAAGTGTACATAGACAGCAAGTTGTTATTCCTTTTTGTTCAAAATGTGAATACAAGCTCAAAATAAATGAAAAATTTGATGTTTTCAATGATTATACTAAATTTTTTGCAAATTTCTGAATTTCGGAGTCTTACGAAAAAGGTCATGATCACCAAGTTTGTGATCCAAATACTCAGAATCCACAGGTACTATAGCCTCCTTGTACATATTCTGTTTAGTTTTTATAGGAAATATCACAGAAATACCATTTTTATCATGTTGTGCATTTCCAAAGAGAAGAACTTTATTTTCTAAATTCCTTAATCATGCATTTTCATCGCAAAAAAAGGCAAAATGTACAAGTTTTAGAGGTCAAAATTTTTGTAAATGCATTCACTTCGGTCTTCATCTGCTCAGTACTTCATCTATACCACACATGTGACATAGAAATGTAATTTCTGGCTTCTAAGTACTTTCTGTCAAAAGTAACTACACTGTAAAAACACCATTTTGGCCATTTTCGTACAGAAAAAAGAACAAAAATGCTCTTTTCGAGGACCAAATTTGATATGTTTTTTTCATTGACAAAGGCTGATTTGCTTATACCTCTTTAACTAGTGCAAAAATATGTGAAAAATATAATCTTTTGATATCTCTCATGATTAATTTACTGAATAGCAGTGTTGTAAAGTAGGTCAAATCGGTCCTTTCAATACTGAAAAACACAAAATTCATGTACAATCAGAATGTCCTAGTACGTCATTTTCAGTGAGGAATACTAAGGATTAATCAAAGTTCTGATAGAGATATAGCCTTTGTCATCTAATAATTAATACTAGTATTCATCAATTCAGTAGGGAATGTCAATTGGACTTGGTCAATAGCCATCAATTATCAAGGTCAGCTTCAAGGTCAAGGTCACTCTGAAAAGGTCAAACGAGACTTCATTGAATATGTAACATGGCAGTGAGGACCATGTTACATATAAATTATATTGCAAGGCATGTGGTTCAAATTGAGAGTTATCACCTGGAGAAGGTCAAGGTTATTTCCATAGTCAAGGTCAAGACATATAAGGTCAAACATGTGCTCCTCAATCTAGTTTTCATTATAATTTTGTTACCAAATCATCAAATTACATTTGTAAATCTTATCACATGATGAACAAATCAGTCAGCATTCCATTGACATTGTAGCTCATTTATTACACAAATCAACAAAATATGAATCAATTTCATCGTGCTGTTCGAAACGGAAAAATCTACCCCTAGCTTCTGGCACAGGGGGATCAATACAAAGATACAGAAATGAGTTGTCAATTTGAGTTCGATCAGGCTTTACAGGCCATTTGAAATTTTTTGAAGATGAAGTTGTTGGGTGCATAAAATTTAACATTGCCTTTTCCTTTGAAATGATTCTACACACCTCCCCTGGATACCACAAATCAATATAAAAAACAGCATACCAGTCAGGCCAACTTGCTTAAAATTTGGGGTAACAGTAAATTTCATTTTCTTCAGCTTGGATGGAGTTTCTTCCCCAGAATCATCAGAACTTTCTGATTCTGATTCACCAGAATGATTCACATTCTGTGAGACATTGCTAGGGCCCCCATGATCTGGAATGCTGTTCAATACATGCTGTGGAACATTTCTAAGTATTTCTAAGTAATTCCTGTGAATTTCATCAAATGAAAAGGATCTTCCACTTTCTGAGAACTTAAACAAATCAGCACGAATATTTGTTTTCTTGAGATAGCTTTTTAAGAAGCTGATTTGAAATTTGATTGCCTTCATTTTTGCACCTGAACCTTTCAAATTCTGCAGCATAGATTCAACAGCATTCACTGACTTCCAGATACCATACTTATTCATCTCTTGTAATTTCTTCTGTTCCTTTTTCTCCCTAAGTAATCTTCTCTTACGAATTTTTTCTTCATTACGGGCATATCTAATTTGGTACAACTTACTTGCCTGTGATAATCGGGTTCCAGCTAACCTGGACTCCTTAGCCCCCTCTGACCTAGCTAATGAAACTGCAGCCTCCCTTAGCTCAGGTGTTTGATCTTTTAGCCATATGAGGTTTGTCAGATTTTGCCTTTATGTAACAACCTACATTGTAATAATTTGATGATGGCGCAAATTCCAGCCGCCTGTCTAGCATACCAAATTTGGATTCAAGCTTGTCATTATGTGCCTCACCAATTTGCTTACCTGCATAAACAGCTGCTTCGGTAGGACTGAAGTATTCCCCTCCCTCTAAGTGTTCAGATGCATGTGATGCTAATTTATCAGCCCCTGCTTTGCACATTATCTGGAGAATTTGTTTAACATGATCTTTATAAGCAGGCTTCCTGCTGACCTCTCTCACTTTTGCAATATAATTTTGCAGCCCCCCATCCACCCTAAAATTACTACCATCTTCCCTATCATCATCCTCTAAGAGGCATGATGAATCCTTCTCCCATTGCCGCATTTTATCTACTGCATACTTATAATGAGGATTCATACTTAAAGGCCGACGGGGGACTATATAAGGGGACAGGTAAATTTTCTGTCATTTCCTCACTGACCGCTATAGGGTTAACATCTCTTATTGGTATCTGATTGGTTCCCTTTAATCCTTTCACCCCTATCAATTTTTGATTGACAGCTTAAAACAGATGAGACTCTTGTATCTCATAAGCATAATAAAGGATTACCTGTCGGTTTGTCTTTGATGTAACACGCCGCCCGCAGACGGCGTTGTCTTCAAAGACTGTATGCCACGCCTATCAAGCTTATGCCACTCAGGTATACCTATTAACGACCGGGTGGTTCCCAACGTCGGCCTTTAAAGGAGAAGCAGCACATTTGACCTTGACCATTAAGGGATGGCAGATTTCATGATACATGATAGCAAACGCACATTCCTCAGATACAATTTTCTCATCAAAAAAACCCTCAAACACAGATGATTCAATCTTATTGAAAGTGGGTACATCCTTACTATCCCTTACAGTTTCTAAGAAAGAAATAATGGCATTTCTTCCAACTACAGTTGGTATTGAGTTGTAAAGAAACACTAGGTACCTTGATCCCACTATAGGTTTGAACAGATCTGACCCAGTATCCTCCTCTGTACTGATACTAAAGCACTTAAAATCCATACCTTTGGCATATTCCTTCTTGCTTGTTTGACACAACAATTTGTCACACTCATATATGTGCTGCTTCGCACCCCTCATTTTCCTACCATCACATAATTCTCCACTTTTGTACAAAAAAATCTGCACTTGCCTTTGTCATAGCCTCTGCTGCATTATTAATTTTGTGATAACCACAAGTAAATGCATAAATTTTTATTCTGTCTTGCCTCTCTTCATCTGAGATTTGAGCCCAATCAGCAGACTTACCTAGTTCTCTCTCCTTTTCTTCCATCATTAACCTTGTAACTGCTTTCTCGGTATTTGCCCTGTCACTCATTCTTGAATTAATTTCACTTATCTTATATTCATCTTCTTTGTAAGTTATACCTAGTTTTTTGGCAATTTCTTCCAATTTCTGAAGATGAATTTTCAGATCATCAATTGTTTCTTGTGCCGTACTAGAGGTTGCTGGGTTCACGGAAAGAGTAAAACTTTTGCTTTCGGCTTCACCTGATACACATAATTTTAGTACATGCGAGAGCCAGTGAAGCTGAACTTTTGTAGTACCATCAGACTGGTGAGCTAATTTTGCTCCACTTTTGGCTTTTTCAACAGCTAATCTGATGGTACACAACTGTCCAGCTTCAGCAACCATACACTGTGCTGTTGACCTTGATGGGAGTGACAAATTATTTGCATCTACATATGTACTATCAAGAACAGTTCTTACAACATCTTGTATAATATTACTAGGTACACCTTTGGTCAATAAATCATAGTACAACAGCCTAATTTCACTGTTATATATTCCCTTATGCTTAGTATCCATTGTTTTCATAGACTCTATCATTCTTTCCTTTTCTTCAACACTACTTTTACCATCCAAAATCTGTCTATCAAGTTCTTGAATGATACCCTCATAGTATAAAGAAGCTGCTTCTTTGTCTGTTCTTAACTGATTTTTGCAGTCTGTTACTTTCAATTTTAAGTTTTCGATTCGCTCACGACACCTTTTCACTTGCCTTGATTTTGACTTATTTTTTGTCTGTTCAGTTTTTAGTTTTTCACTCAATTCTTGTATTTTTTCTTCTGCACTTTCACATTTCAAACTAGACCTGAAAAGCTCCTTTTTCAATAGCTTACTTTCAGTTTTCTCTAATTTCAACTTCTTTTCTGTTTCATTGAATTTTTCTATGGGGACAGAATTTTTTAATTTCTCTTGACTTTTAAGTAGTTTCGATTCGAGATTTGATATCTCCTTTGACGCAGATTCTTTAATGTCATTCATTTCATTCAAAATGTCTCTACTTCTCTTACTTACAACCCTTTTCATACATTCTAACTCTGATTGTAGCTTGAAGTTTTTTAATTTGTGTTTATAATTTTCTCTGACAAGAGCCCCGACTTTTTTGCTCATCAACATATTCTGTGCACTACTGTTACGATTCATAGTGTCGTCAACCTCAACATTCTTTGTCGGTTTCTTAACCATGATTTCACTTGATTTTGGAGTGCAATGACATCTCGGTTGCCAAAGAAATTCAGATGTCAAAAATGAATTAAATGCGTTATAGCTTGCTTCACCACCACGATCCACTCTAGCACGAAAATTTTTCTCAAGTCGCTTGTATTCTTTCTCGAGAGCTTTGAATTTACATTCATAGCTATAGTCACTTTTTTTCCCATCATCGCCCAATGTCATCAACCAACACTTTAACATTCCGCCAACAGAGCGTACACATGTGGCTGTATTAAAATTATCATCTAAACACAAGATACTGCAATTTTCATTCTTGAAACCCCTTGCGGTCATACCAAGTTCAAGGAAAAGTTGATTTGTTGTGCAGTGATTATTATTAACATTTTTGTGCATCCGAACATTGAAAATTTCATCCGCAGAAAATGGTTCTGGAGGCTGTGAATTCCATAATATTCCCGCATGATCTCTTGTCCAAAAGATTGAAGCAAATTGGCCTTTATTCATTTTGTCTACAAGTTTAAATAATCATACATCAGATAAATGTATGAAAAATCAATAATATAAACCAAAAAAATAAAAAAATAAAAAAAATGAAATGAATGAATGAAAAATAAAAGGGATAAAACTAAAAATATAATAAAGATAATCATAATGCTAAAAAAGCTCAATTAATTCAAAATGATACTAAAATTAGTGAATAAATAAAATAAATTTCACTCCTAATTAAAATGACCCCCCCCCCCCCCTTTTTCCAATCCCTATCCAACTACATCCTTGAAGATGGTAAGTATCTAGCGATGGGTTTTCAATAAATGTGACGTGCATCTGTTGGCGAAATTTTCATCTATGTGTGACAGGCGGAATGGAAAATGTGGTCGGTCCGGGAATCAAACCCGAGACCTTCTACTTACAGGGCAGACGCTCATACCAACTGAGCTGACCAGGCATGATACCAGAACTGTCACATACAGTACGTACCAGGAGATTCACAACGAGATCGCGTTGATGGAGTAAGCTTACTCCATAATTCCCCAGAGTAATTTCTCTTTCTTCCTCCTTGCCCCCTTTGTTTACTCCATAGAAAACGCCATGCCCGCCGAGGATTTCCTCCAAAATACAGCGCGGGGCTTTATGGGCGGAGCTTAGTGGATCGAAGGCGGAGCTAATATGAATGCGTAATTCCCTCATCATCGGCTAAATTCGCGATCTTTTAATGACACGCTTCTTGTTGAATGAGGGAACAAAAAGATATTAGAGATTGACTTTGACACTGTATGTACAGTATTCTAATTCTTTCTATTGTGATTTTTGGAATCTGGTTTCTGCTTTTGTGTTTGACTTTCATTCTCTCATTCTATGGATATTGATGAGATATAATAACGTCAATACACAAATTGATAATTTTAAATAAAAACCTAATGGATGTAATTTACATGTACATGAATTGCCGTGGAAAACTGATCGGGCAGGGCGGGGCTCAGTTTCACCTGGTCATCAGTAGCGTTTACTTTTCACCAGCTGATATCAGCTTCCCGGTATAAAAATGACATGTATTGAGTATATACTCTAATTACTAATGCACGCACAATCTCTCCTACCGTAAATTATTTTAACTCGTCTCATTAATTGAATTATCCCCGCCCGGTCAGATAGTGCACATGAAATCTTTAAACCCATACAAATATTAAATAACGTACATTATTATAAGCCACTATCAAGAGTTACTTAATATTAGACAATGCTTACAATATCTACAACATCTTCATTTTTTTATATTCAAACAGTCACAGATATATTCGACACTTGTGAGAAAAGGTTCAATGTACAAATGTACCGTAAAGGTTCACCCAGATAATGCAGGTCTATTTTCTTTAGCTTAGATGCATTGTGTTTACGTATATGTAAAACAAAGGATTTATATCAGTCCTTGGTAAAACGTTTCGTAGAATTTTTTTAGGTAAATTCTCAGACATCGAATGTATTTCTTCTGCCCATCCCTTTTTCTCAAAGATATATATACATGTATTCATTTCCCGCCGGGACACACGTACATGATCAGTGATTAGGAAGAATATTAAAGAGTTCATGGGACAAACGTCCCTTGCGTTTAAAAATAATGGGACATTTTCGTACTTAATGTGCCAAATAAATAAATTAATGGAGCTTTTGATTAAAATGATTAAAGAGAAGACACCAGCTATGAAGGAACCTAGAGCAACAGATGCAAACTGTAAAATTATTAGGTAAAATCAGGAATGCATGTGTAAATATTTCACAGAGAATTCAATTCTATGGTTTTGTCGTTGGACATTGCACTTTGTTGAACCACCTGAATTTTGATTTTGACGAGTGTCGACTTTTCGATGCTTCACTGACTGTTCCGATTTTTCTCATATCAATTATACGGCAGAATTGATTAGACTCTGAATATAGAATGATAAGAGAATTTTAATCTTCATCTATAGTTATTAAATATTTTACGTCCTAAACTTTTCCTAAAAGGTATCCTCCCGCCAGGCATGAATACACATAAACACATGATCAATATAAAGATATTTGGAGAGGATGACTGAAAACAAAAGATAAAAAATAGAGATGTATAAAGCTGACTTTATTATTATTTTTTTTTTATAAAAACCACTATTGTCACCTAAAATTAACGATAGTACAGGCAATTTTACGGAATTTAAGATCATTTACTGATTTTTTAACCCTCCCCCCATGTATGTTTGTGTGCGCGTGTTTTTTTTTTCTGAGCGCCCGCGGACGTAAAACAAAAGAGTTATAGTTACCGTACTATGGCCTTACTTTGCATACACGTACTACATGTGCATGTACATTCAGTTGAAAATCAATAAATGAAGAATGTTTTAGATCCCCCCGTGTGAGTTGACTTGTAAACCCGTGAACTCGTTTTTTTCACGATAGTTTAAAATGTAACGTGAAAATTCACGATTGAATGGTTAGATACCAGTAAAATGATTTGTAAAAGTACCTTAAATCAAAAGAATGCCAAACAATAAAAATATCGGATTCTTCTTTCAACAAGCCAAAAAATAAATAGATAAACAAATAGATAAATGAAATAATATATAAGAAAAAATAAATAAATAAAAAAAAGGCATTACAACGGAAAAAAGTTGCACGTGCAATCGAACAATCCTCTTCCTTTCCGACCTTGAGGTTTTAAGTAATATTTTGCATTTTTTTAAAATCTTTAATTATTCATAATATACAATGTAGAAATATTGGCGTCATGAATTAATGTGATCTGAACGGAGCAATGTACATATACACACTCAATTACTTGCAATATCAACGGGAAGGATTTTTTTTCAGTGCGCAAAGTGGGAAATTTTACTCAATACATACATGATGTGCCAGTAATATGTCTACTAGGTGAACAACCGTTGCAAACTATACAAAAGACTTCCTGAGACATGCGCATGTGAAGTACACGTGTCAGTTATATGTACATTAATAGCCTATCTGTAGGACGGCTGGTTATTCAAACTCCGCACCTCAAAATGTCGTTGTAGGTGTTGTACTTATAAAACTTTAAAGTATACATAATGGTTAGATAAAGATATTTATGATCTCAAAACTGAAAAAAAAATATGAGAATAAATTTTCAAAAAAAAAAATGAATGAATAAATAAATAAATAAATAAATAAAAACTTGCGAATAATAATGAATTTTATAATTTACATTGTTTTCAAAATGTTACAAAATGTACCATTTTTCTTCGTGACTCTATTTTCTTTACATTGTATTATCCATAACCGAATAAACATCCGGTGGTGTCAATCATACATCACATAATATGACCGCGCCTTTGATTTTCCGCAGTTGAGAAATTTTCTGCGGGTAGTCCCCGTGCCCTCATCTGTTTTAGGGGACAGTATAAATTCCTTGCAGTCCTTCCCTTGGTCGCCTGATACTTTAGTTTATGGATGAACCCTAGTGTTAAGTGAAAATCTCAAAATCTGCCTGCATGTGTTTCACCGAAATTAAAGAAAAAAACTCTCTTACAGATGCTCTTGTCGCTCATTTCCTTATCTTTTCCCCCCGATTCCTTTAAAGATTCCCTATATAAACCTATTATGTAAAAAGATATTGAAATACAGAAAGAAAGAAATAAACCAGAAGTCTCTGACGAGACTGTAGTTCTCCTGGTTGTTTTTTCTAAAATATCAATTTCCTTTCTTTTTTTTTTAACCAAGACCATAGGGAGCAGGTGCTCTAACAAATTATAAGTAGCATGACAAAACTACATATCCATTATACTGCAACTATAATAGCACTCATATAATTCATAATATCCGAGATAAAGTATTTCTAAAAAGAATGTCACACCCATTTTCCAAGATCCTACGTGCCAAGGGCTGCTAGCTCAAATGAACTATCAATGACACATCAAGACTACAGATCAATAATATTGGATAAAGAATTAACTCCCCATCATTAATAGTTTTAAACGAGTAGAGAGCACAACTATATAGGAAAAATTACCACACCCATTTTCTAAGACCCTGGGGGTATAGGGCTAAAACAAAATATCAGGTGCACAACTATGCCACAGACCAATCATTGCAAAAAGAATTAATTCTACATCATTTATAGTGTCAGAGGAGTTGCAAGCACAAGATTACATTAAGTTATATAGGAGAAAATGACCACACCCATTTCTGAGACCCTAAGGGTCAGGGGCTCAAACATAATATCAGGTGCACAACTAGACCAGAGACCCATAATATTGCAATAAGAATTTAGGTTCCATCATTTATAG
Source organism: Pinctada fucata (assembly GCA_028142955.1). NCBI lineage: Eukaryota > Metazoa > Mollusca > Bivalvia > Pterioida > Pteriidae > Pinctada > Pinctada fucata. The sequence continues at coordinate 13,258,091 of AP027108.1, forward strand.
TGTCAGAGGAGTTGCGAGCAGCAGATTACATTGAGTTATATAGGAGAAAATGACCACACCCATTTCTAAGACCCTGGGGGTCAGGAGCGCAAACAAAATATCAGGTGCACAACAAGACCACAGACCCATCATATTGCAAAAAGAATTAAGTCTCCATCATTTATATTGTCAGAGGAGTTGCGAGCACAAGATTATATAGAGTTATATAGGAGAAAATAACCACACCCATTTCTAAGACCCTGGGGGTCAGGGGCTCAAACATAATATCAGGTGCACAACTAGACTACAGACCCATCATATTTCAAAAAGAATTAAGTCTCCATCATTTATAGTGTCAGAGGAGTTGCAAGCACAAGATTACATAGAGTTATATAGGAGAAAATGACCACACCCATTTCTGAGACCCTAAGGGTCAGGGGCTATAACATAATATCAGGTGCACAACTAGACCAGAGACCCATCATATTGCAATAAGAATTTAGTCTCCATCATTAATAGTGTCAGAGGAGTTGCGAGCACAAGATTACATACAGTTATATAGGAGAAAATGACCACACCCATTTCTACGACCCTGGGGGTCAGGGGCTCAAACAAAATATCAGATGCACAACAAGACCAAAGACCCATCATATTGCAAAAAGATTTAAGTCTCCATCATTTATAGTGTCAGAGGAGTTGCGAACACAAGGTTACATAGAATTATATAGGAGAAAATGACCACACCCATTTGTAAGACCCTGGGGGTCAGGGACTGAAACTAAATGTCAGGTGCACAACTAGACCATTGACCAAGTGAAATGCAAAAAGAATTAACTTTCTATCTCAAACAGTTTCAGAGGAGTTGTCCGGACAAGATTACATAGAATTTAATGACCACGCCCATTTTCTAAGACCCTGGGGGTCAGGGACTGAAACTAAATGTCAGGTGCACAACTAGACCATGGTCCAAGTAAAATGTAAAAAGAATTAACTTTCTATCTCTAACAGTTTCAGAGGAGTTGTCCGGACAAGAATTGTTTACGGACAGACAGACAGATGGACAGACGGACGGACGCCGGACGAAGGGTGATCGCATAAGCTCGACTGGTCTGAGACCAGTAGAGCTAAAAAAAACCATTTATTTATATTCCAAGTTTCGCGGATAAATTCACAAACAGAAAAAAAGCAAATGAACACAGTAATTCAATCTTACTAGCAATTAATTCGAGAAAAGCAAAGTCTCGCCCTATCAAATGGTCGGGTACGGCGTTCCACTTGCGTATACTTTCTTGTCCTTTCAATGAGTGAAAACGGCCATGATATATTCGAGAAAAACAGAGAAAATATGCTCCAGATTGCACCATTGTATTCAATTTTATCAAACCGTATTCTCCCCGACTCGGCACTTAGTGCCTCGATCGATACAATCCCACTTTCCCTCTCTGGACCCGCCCCTGGTGCTGAGATAGTCAAGAGACCTCAGATTTGTTAATGCTGATTTTTTCACTTCATATTCTATGTACTTGAAAATTCTTATTAAATAACGTAATCTTCTCTGTCCTTTCTATAATATGATAGGAGAAGCTTTTTTTATGTCTTTATTGCTTTCAGTTTTACATGTAAATTGTTTTATTTAATGATTCAGTTTTTTCTTCTCACCTTCCTAAATAAAGAAAAGACGTCAATTTTCTAATCAAATGCAAATTTTGCCTTATTCTTATACAGAAACGTCTCTTTTATAAAGTAAATAAACTGACCCTGGTAAAGGCTTTTTTCGCGCCTCTGCTGGCCATGTCGCCGGCAATGCAAGAGCTACATGTAAATATAACGACCACTTTGTCCACCTCCCGGTTGTCTGTCCGTCAGTCTTTTAGTAAGATATAGCTGCAACTCATCAATCAATCAATCAATCAATCAATCAATCAATCAATCAATTTCAGAAACAATTTTTAAGATATAGTGATACAAATATACAATATTCATGCGAGGGAATGAAATGAAAATGTGATCTGAGAGAGAGAGAGAGAGAGAGAGAGAGAGAGAGAGAGAGGGAGAGGGGGGAGAGATGTTACTTTGATGGCTTTAAGGAGGGGGCAAGCGTGACTTGTTTTATGAATAGATACAAAATGTACATGTACACATAGTTTACGAAATAGTCTTTTTAATTTATAACATGGCCAAGGTCGCTTTACAGGTCAAAATAATTATCATTTATTGGCTCAGAGTTTAACATGCGAAAGCCGACATGTTTGTGCGGTTGGATTCTTAGTTGTAATGACTGAAATGCGATATTATACTTTTTACTGCAATTTTATAAAAATGATCACCTGGAAAATTAAATTCATTCTGCATTGTTTGCATATAATAATTCAGTTCATTTAATAGAACTTTTACAAGATTATCTAGCTTGTTCGTGATTTTCATTTCAAAGATCGCAAGGAAAAAATGCATGTATCATACAAAACACCATTCGACGTAGACGAAATAAACATGAACGAACATCAGAAAAGACAAGGTGAGATCAGGTGCCCGTTTCTCTATCAGGCGAGGTAAATGCCATTCCTACAAGACATGTACAAAGTGAAGAATAAATTTTGAAATGACATCTAACGTCAAGAAAACGTCTGTATTTCACCCGATATCCCCCCCCCCCCGGCCTCTGCAAGCACTCTCGGACTTGTTCTTTGGCTGAGTCCAAAACACATTCGATATCCCTCTATACATTATATTCAGAGATCATGTACATGTAGCTTACCTCATCACTACTTACAAGCCAGGTGTTATTAAACATGTTAAAGTTCACTTAACCTCAAGCCATTGCACAGCGGGTGTTACTGATAAAACTCGTACTTCTATAAAGGACCACGGAGAAATCAATTTTACAGATAAAATCTTAATCCCCATTAATGTTCTCTCGTAAAATGAGCATGTGGTCATTTAAATTTAAAACAAAAATATTTATAAAAGTGTCTCCTCCAAACAGAGGTCGGAAATCTAAAATCAATGAAAATGTCGTTATTAAAAAGTAAAAAAAGGAAGAATGTATAAAGAAGGAACGCCGCTTATAAGCTTATAATGAGGATTTAAAATCATCACAAAATCAAATTCTCTGGGAGCAAATGAGGAAAATGGCTATATTTCTAGAGCAAAAGGTTGCTGACGAACTTCAAATTGATAGAAATTGCATGTGTTAAACGTACATGGGACTATGGGGTGAGAAACAAAACTTTTTTGTGGAAAAAAAAGTTCAAATAAAGGAAGAACAAAAAGACTTAATGATAACGACTAACAAAACGTCTCCCAACGATATATCTCTCGTGGAAAAGAATTGCGGAAAAAGATCTCGTTAAAAAGAATATTGTAACAAATCAGTGCTGAAAGATTCACAGATGCTAATCTCCTTTATACTGAGGTATTCATGGAATATTTATATGATGAAGAAGTACTTATACTGAAATTCTTTGATGAGGCCGGTTTCAATTCTCGTGACTGCACAAATGTACTTATTTATGGTCATGCTGAAAAAGGTGAGCGCAATTTAAGTTTTTAGATCATCAAAATCTCCAAATGTAACACTCAGTCTATTAATTGGATTGCATGTTTTGTAATGTCATAGATGGAGCCACTGACATTCCTCAATATCTTAGATTTTTAAGAAGCACTAGATGCTTAATATACTGAAATGGGAGAAAATGCGTTGAATTCGGGCGATATATTAGTAGCCGACAACGCACCTGTTCATCGACACCAAGGGGGTCGAGCCCTTTCCAGTTTTATTTTAGAAAATTTTGGTGTAGAATATGTTAATACACCCTCAAGTTATGTATCCCGTTGAAATGGCTTTCAGCAGAATTAGAATCATTTTAAGGTATCCGTTGTACAATGGAGTCATTTTACATAGCGTTTTAATCATCTCCATTGTAAACTATGTCTATGGTAAATTCTATGCCTTGTAAGGTACTATAAACTATATATTTTCCGAAATGTAATGATGCCCTGAGTACAGATATAAGAGCCCCTGGTCTTAAAAATCAAAGGGGAAAAACTCTTGTACAACTTTTTATTTTGCATATGTTATATAGAGAATATAGACAATTTAAATGCTTCAACAGTTATTCCCCTTTGTTTTTCTGGCCCCAAAATCATTATTTCTGAACAGTGGGCATTATAACCTTTCAGAAAATATTAAGTTTATGGTACCTTACCAGGCATCGAAAAATGCCCAATTGTACATCGGATACCTTAAGTAACTTTTTGTGTCATGAAAATTTAACTTCTGTGCGATTTACCTGGCTGTATAAAGTGCCTCAAAGATCATAACACTAGCAAATTCTAAACAAAAAAGGATTTGCAAGCTGACAGTTTGGGAAGTACATGTATAAGAATGAAAGAGTCATATTTTTCTTCTCAAGAGAAATTACATAGAGGTGCGGCGCTCCCGTAAAATATTTATGAAAGGCCTCAGTCCAAATTCAACCTTCACTACAGTTCGGGTTGATTTAATACATGTTCTTTTATTGTGTCTTCAAAAATTAAAACTGCATTATTTGTACTATACTGTATATTTATTTGTCATTCATTGGAGATTCGAATGAAAAAAAATCCCATAATTTGTACCGGTGTTGTAGCATAGATCATCCCCCCGCATAGGCCATCCCCCCGGATGAACTGGCCCAGTATAGGTCATCCCCCCGGATGAACTGACCCAGTATAGATCATCCCCCCGGATAAACCGGCCCAGTATAGAACATCCCCCACGGATAAAGCGGCCTAGCACAGACTATCCCCCACGGATGAAACGTCCCAGCATAACTTATCCCCTCTAAACACAGTACGCTTCATCCCCCCCCTCAAGATGGAAATCCGTTTTGCTTTGAATATTAGAATATACCAAGTTGATTTTTCTTCAGTTTAGGTTTTCTTTATTGTGTTTTTTTCCCTCTCGTTTACACTCCTATGTTTTTTTTTCTTTTTACATTAACGAAATATGAAAGTACCAGAATGCAAAGGAATCTGTTGATGTATTTCCAATAATTTGTACAACATTTGATAATTCTTTAAAACGTCTTTTCTTTATAATTTAGCAAGTTTTATTTCTTATTTTCAAAAGTGGCTTAATATTCTTTGTGTAGTTATATATCAAACAAGTTGATAAAACAAAGGAGGGGATCTTCTTGGCAATTTCGATTATCTTTGGCATTACATGTACATGTATTGCCAAAATGATTTAGAATGTCTATAAATCAGGGATTACCCACGAAGAAGTGTTTTTTTTTTTTCAAAGAATATAAGATATTAGTATTTCCGATTAAATTTATACTGAAAAATATTTTTCATAAAGTCTTACTAATTTCTATATTTATATGAAGCGCCGTTTTATTATTCATTCCTTATATTTTTTTTTAAATCACAATTTTTTTTTGGTCAAAATCTGAATTTTGATATCCAAAAAAAAAACAAAAATTGTGATATCAAAAATTCATTTTCTTATTTCAAAAATTTCATCTTTTTATTTCAAAAATTTCATTTTTTTATTTCAAAAATTTCATTTTTTGATTTTAAAAAATCCATTACTTGATATTAAAAAAATCAAAGTTGAGATATCAAAAATTCGATAAGACTTTATGATATCAAGAATTACAATGTTTGATATCACAAAATGTAAATTGTGATATCACAAATTCGAATTTGAGAAATCAAAAAATCGATTTTGCGATACATTGTATCACAAAATTGTGATATGGAAGACCGGATTTTCTTATATCAGAAAATATGGCGGAATTTTTTATATCAAAAATCGATTTTTAGATAAAAAAATTTCATTTTTTGATATCCAAAAATGGGGAATAAATAAAACTACATCCCTTATATTTATTACCCTATGGAATGGTACATACAAGGCGCTGTGTGACTCTATCGAGTAATAATCAGAGTTCACTGACCCTTTTAAATATTGAATGCTTCAATGTGTATAAATTTTGACTTGTTTGCTTGGGACATCTTGACACGCATAAAACAAAAGAAAAATGGGTCATTCATACCCATAGTCAACTGAACCACAATCTGTTTTATGATAATACTAAGACAGTTTGAAATTTCCGTTTAAGAATGGAAATCCGGAATTAGACAGGGGGGAAGATTGGACCCGGGGCGGGGCCGCTTTATCCCCCCGGGGGATGTTCTGTGCTGAAACTCTACAGGGGGATAAACCGTGCGGATAGAATATCCCCCTTATAGGGGGGATGTTTTATACTGGGCCAGTTCATCCGGGGGGATGATCTGTGCGGGGGGATAATCTATGCTACAACACCGGTTTACAAAAATGTACTGTGTTTGTCAGCCAAAGGAGTTACTGCAAATGGTACTCAACGCGTAATTACTCTTTGAAAGCGGAATTTCTTTTTATTGGTGCATTATTCATGCGATTAAACCAGATCTCCACATGCTCCTGATTGTTTTATGTCGCGTAGCGACAAATTCCACGCGACATAAACAAAATAAATAAAATCGGGATCATGTAGAGATCTGGTTTTAATCAGATTGGTGAATGAACATTCGATATCAGTGTACAGTAAACACATCTATTATAAACCTGAATATTTAGTGAATACTAAAGGGGTGGACATGGTGAAGGAAGGGGCAAGAGGAGGTAGAATGTAAGGGGGTAAGGACCCCCCCCCCCCCCTTAAATTTGTCATAATAACAGGACAAATGTAAGAATATAGAATGAGGGAACCACACCAATAAGTCTTAAATGTAGGAATTTCTCTGATTTTATAAAGTTTACTACAGATTTTGTTTTTACTTTGACACTATCAGGAGGAAGACAGCCCCAACGCGTAATTACTCTTTGAAAGCGGAATTTCTCTTTTAAGCGTTGCATTATTATTAAGCTGAAAAAAAAACCATACTGTACGATTCTCATTGATTCGTATAGATTAAACGCTTCTCATTAATCTAAGACTTCTAAGACTTCGCATTTTATACTTTAGGGGTTGGATAGGGTGAAAAAGAGGTGGGAGGAAGGGAGGAGAGGAGGAAAAGAGGGGATGGAGGGAAGGGGAGGGAGAAGTTAAGGACCCCTTGATATTTGTCCTTATACCTAGAAAAATGAAAAAAAAAAGATTTGGGAAGGAATAAAGGACCGAATACCACCCACCCTCCCCTATAACAAGTGCGGATCGGGAGGGGTGGTTTAAGGACCCCCTGAAATTTGTCATATTACCCGGCAATGTAAGATTTGGGAAGGAATAAAGAATTACCGAACAACCCCCCCCCCCCCTTCCCTCTCCTATGCTTCGAATCGAATATCGTTTATCACTTTCATTATTAATCTGACATATAGAAAAGGAACAAAAACATTATAACGTAAGCCTGTTTGATTACAAATGAGGCTGGAGCTCCCTCACTTTTTGGTGTTAGTTTCTTGAATCGCTTCCGAAAACTGATTTTTTTTCTTTTTAATTTTGCAAAAAATGTATGTGCGGATCAAGAACAGAGTAACTCGAAACTGTAATCTAACCCTTATCTACTGATAATGAAACAGGTACAGGTAAGGCACGGTCCATTTGATATTCGGGGGTGGGGGGTTGCTCGAAAAAAAAAATTTGCTCTGAATTTTAATAAATAAAATGAATTTGCTTATGGTATGACAGAAGAAATAATCTTGCTCTTACAAGTAATCCAAATTTGAAGAATTAATATAAAATTTCGCTTCAAATTCAGGAAAATTTTCCGGCTTCGCTCGCTGCAGTTTTCAATTCATATTACAAAAATTGCGTCCTTTATCAGGAGACAATTCCTTGGGAATCGCATGTTCATTCAAATGCATCATTGATTAATAATGATGCGCCACTAAAAAGAGAAATTCCGCTTTAAAAGAGTAATTACGCGTTGGGACTATCTTGCTCGTGGTGTAGTGTCAATTTAAGGTACTACAAATCTGTAGGATCTATAGAATCACACAATTGGCACATCTTCAGGTAAACGATCAAATACCTTATAAGGAAAAGACCAAATGGGGATGGGGGGGGGGGGGGGGGGGGGCGGGGGTTAAGGACCCCTGAATAATATAAAGTCCTAAGTCTTAATATTTGTATCATCGTCTCTTTGGTTTTTTTTAATTTATCTTTTGCTTGTCAGCTTTTCTGTGAACAATTTTCTTTGAAGCTGGGCTCTCCCCTCCTTTCTGAAATCCTGGATCCACCACTGGTACATGTATATTATAAATGACCTGCGACCCCAGAAACATAATGCATGTGCATACATGATAACGTACGTGCCTGAGTTAGTAAATAGACATTGTCTTGACTGTATTGTCTATATTTTCATATTTTATCTAAAAAGTGAGGGAGCAGGGGTGAACGCTGGTTCCTGCTCGAGATTTTCAGCTATTACTGATAACGGATCATAACAATTGCTGAAAAATTAACAAAGGTCTATACTTTCGATGCCTTCTAAAATATGCTTCCGTGATAAAAAAAATACCGTTCAAACACGATAGAATAAAAAATAACTATCAATGAATTAAACATTTAACTTACTTGGTATCGTACAGCATTAAATTAAATTTTATACGTAAGTGTGCAATCGTTTACATGTATATGTAAAATAGATTACATCAATGTGAAGTATCCAGAGTACGGATTTAGAAGCTATTCCGTATGAACGGGAAAATGATTTGCATAACTCATAATACTTTTAATATTCATCTTACTGCAAAGTCGTGCATTACAGTACTTGAATCTATAAATGCATGCAAAATTTCGTTTCATTGTCTCACAGGAAACAAATCTTATTTTTCCTTCCATCAGATACATCGAATGATATAATGTATTTTACACATCCAACATTCAGGTGTTTATAAAATACAGGAGTAGGATAAACAATTATGTATTTCTTTTTTCCCTTTTTTTTTTATTACAGTTTTGCTTCCTATATTATTTGCTGGTTTATTAATTCATATTCATTTTTCGTACATCACAGGAAATTCAAACTACAGACATGTGTAGACTGCCTATTTAACATCTAGGGTTTCTCTATCTCTACGTACATAATCCTGAATATTGCATTGTTATAAATGTAGTATATCTATGCGGATATGTAAGATAATGATTCTTTAAATTGTTACAACATTTATAGAATCGTTCTTAGGAAAGCATTTACTGTACGTACAGATCTAGCGTATTGTTAAAACAGTTGTTTGACTAGCCTATCGCGATTCTACTCTCTACAAAGAGATTTTACGCGACTCGAGATGCTCCGTCAAGCGAATATAAGCCCCGCCTACAAGCACTCGGTGTTTACCCCGGCTAATAATTAAATATGCATAAGCGCCGCCTCCGTTCAGTAGCCCCGCCCACAAACACTCCGAGTTTTTCGGGGTAAAGTTTGTTCGCGTTGAGCCCGCTTTGCCCCTCACCAGCCCTCCTAAAAGCCCTCCACCTGATGGAGGAATTGGCCTTTACTCGTTAAATTTTTACTCCATCGATGGCGATCTCGTTGTAAAACTCGTGATAGGTACTGTATGAATACAACCTCTAGTAATGACGTTCTTTTGTTTATGTTTATTCATGAATCCCTGTTAACATATATATTCTAAATTTACAGCTCTTTAAAACTTGTCATTATTCTCTACTGTTTGCACAATAACTTCCTATATTTTCTGATTTACAAACAGACATAGTCAAATACAAGTCGTGCAAATTCTAGAACTTGGACTTCTTTTAGAATTACTTCTATGAAATAGGTTAAATCAACTTATTCATAAAGCAATCCACAAGCATCATGTAATGATGTATCTAATTTCATACTAATCAATGCATATGAAAGGATATATTAAAAACTGTGAGCACAGTTTCCGTCAACTCGTTATATGCCTGGCATCGCTGGTGTTTGGCAAGAAGTAATTGGAATGGAATGTTGTATTGGAGCTCAGCTATTCATGCCATAATATGGAGTCACTTCACAAACCAAACATAATCAACTGAAAATAAAAACAAAGGGACCACAAAGAAAAAGTTCTTCAACAAAAGGAATGAAAAGAACGTATAAGAATAAAATTCATTAATAACGAATACAAGTTTTATTCATTACAAACTGAGTTGAATAAAAACATAAATCATGTTGCATGTTTTAAGAAAGTTTATACTTGTTTTAAGTTTCGTGATTCATTACAAATATTTGTGACAGATATATCTTAGTTTACACTTACAATTTCGGATATTGAGAGTCAATGAAAGTCATTTAATTACCGTAAAATAGCTTCGTTACAAAACGAAAGTAAAAATTGATGGGTGCCGCCATTTTGAAAAACATCAAGAACGATAATCGGGATGGCTACATGACCAATATTCCCATGGCAAGATCTTCAAACTGGCGGCGCGCTCTTATTTCTTACTCAATACTTATCAGATTTTGACAAATGATTGATAAAATATTGTTTTACTCACCGTAAAACCACGGCTTTATAATAAAATTTGTCTCGTACAACGTGCCTTTTTTTTTTGCTCAAAAAACGATGACGTCACAGAATCGTGCTGTGGTTTGTACACATACTTTTATGTGCCTAAGCTACTGAAAAATCGATTTTCATTGGCTGTAGAAGGCTTTTTCGCAGCGCGCCGACTAATCACCTATTCCCATTCATATTCTCATAGGCGCGACAGGCAATATGGCCGACACGCGAAATAGACTAAGTCCGGAGTTATAAATACGATTTTTAAACTCGCGATACGTGATATAAATTGATTTATTTCGTATTTTACCTTGATGAATCGAATATATAGGGAAAGGAGATTTCATTGATGTTACAAAAAATAAAGATTCAACACAATTTTATACAAATAAATGCACCCAAAAACGGCCCAGATTGGAATTTTTCCCCTGTGTGGGCGTGGGCCTCGTTATAATATATATATTTTTTTTAAACTATACAATCAATTATAAATTTACTTATCAGCTAGTATTCATCTAGAATTCATTGCTTAGCTAGCTGGCGCGCGTTGATGGCTTTGCCATGTTTCATATTATTTAACCAATTATCGATAATGTGACAATATGACGGATACTTTTTATTCTGAAGTTTAAAGAGCGCGGCAGTGTCAGAGAAACAAATTTTACATGGATTTAAATGTCTGTATTGTATTGTATATTGCACATGTTTAAAGGAAAATGATATGTTACTATCTTGGAACAAAAAATCATCAGACATTTTGTCCAGCTCGGAACCAGAAACTTGCCAACTTGGACATTTTAAAAATCCACCGGAGATCGCCAGTAATCTGGCACTTGTTGTAAACTCTGGCACCCAACTTTAATTTGGAGGAAAAGTTTTTATTTCTGAATAAGAAAGTCAGATTGATTAGCACGGTCGAGGTACATTAGCTCGATCGAGGTATATTAGCTCGTTCGGTACCTTTCCCCAACCTGGTCATGGAAAATAGGACAGAGGAAATTCGGCTAATGATAACTGTAAGAGAACGCATTTCTGTGAAATAGCACACATTTTTATGAAGTTGAATGTGTATGTTCATAGAATTAGTATTATAGTACCCCTATAAATACTCACATGTGGTAAAAATATGGGTTGACTACGTAATTTTGACCTTGACGAGCACCGGCTAGTTTGAGTGATACCGAACTCGATTTATTTTTCAAAAAAATGAAATTTCACACGCAAAAGTAAGTGTGAAGAGTTTTCAAGTTATTTCAAGTTGAAAATAGAAAAAGAACAACTTTCTTGAATAAATACAATATTTAAAAAAAAGTACTATTGTAAATACAAAAAAAAAAAAAAAAAAAAATCATCGCCATGCCCTTGAATTCTCTTTTGATCTCTCTCGCTCTCTCTCTCTCCCACTTCTAAAAACAAGTCTTTTCGGAAAAGGCTGCGTGCTGCTATTTCCTAGGACTTATTAACAGTGTATAAGTCCTTGCCATTTCTTATCCTACGATTTCTTCATGTGCATATAAATTTAAAGGGGGTGGCACTTTTTGTCGGAAATCAATATTCTGACCCAGAAAATTTTAAAAATAATCTTACACTCATGGTAGCAGAAAATAACTATTCTGGCCCACATTTCTTAAAACTGAAACTTTTTCAGCTCGCTTCGCTTGCCATACACTTCAACATAATTCAGCTTGCTTCACCTGCTAGAGACACAACTGACGATAACAGATTTCCCTCGCCTTACACTCAGAGATTTTCCGGGCCACTACTTCATATTTTTTAAAAAAAATTATAGTACTAATATAATACAATGTATTTTCATTAAAAACAAACATAAACAAATATGCTAAACTCCATGTCTCATAGGAATAGTAAATTACACACTTACTGTCTGTTTTTTTTAAAGAATAATGTACATGTACATGATAGATTGTAGTGCCCAGAAAGTATTGTACCACAGAAAGTACTGTAAATAATCAATGGAATTTGGTGGAGGTGTGTGTGCGTCTTCGGTTTTTGTTTTTTGTTTTTTGTTTTTTTTTTTTACTTTTTGGAAAGCTGAAAATAAATACTCTTATCATAATCTTGAATTCATGGAATATAGATAATCCGGCCGGCTCTACGTTGAAAACATATGATACTTAATCTGATCCGAGAAAATTTGCCAGCCTCCCCCCCCCCCCCCCCCCCCCCCCCCCATCAGAATCAAATGATCGTCCCTAAAATTACTTTCAATTCGTGATGATCCAAATGAAATACATGTACTTGTATTTAGTAAGTGCATGAGTTTTGAATCCATCAAAAGGCCGGAGTGAATGAGGTTTGATCCATTAATAACATATGAAGAGATTGACCAAATGATGAAAAGAATATATAATATAAGTGCATTGGGAAATTAAGACGCCACTTTAAACAGTGCATATGATCCTTAAATGTATTCTACATACCCGTCATCTTTGATATTTTCAAAAAAGGATATCTCCCTCGATGACTGTTGATAAAAATTGATAATGATTAAATGTGACCCAATTTTGCGACATTTGAATCATCTTTAGAATAATTAAACCTTCTATATTTAAGTCCAAGAAAATGTTTAGACAACTACTACAATATAATGCACACACAATTTACCATTGACTTGATGGACACTTTATGGACAGCGTTGCATTTTTATTGAAAAATTCAGTACAATTCACTCTTTTTCTTGGGAAAAATGATAAGTGGGAGATGTGACCAAAAGAGGGAATCTCTCTCCAAGGAAGGAAGTATTAATGCTAGGAGGGAGATGGGGTCTAAAAGAGGGAGACACCCTCCAAGGAGGGAGGTATTAATTTTGGGAGGGAGATGGGGTCTAAAAAAGGGAGAGTTGATAGGTGTGATTTTATAAATTGCCTTCTTCGCGAAACAAAAACGCCTCGGACGTTTTAAAAATTGGAAAATTTAAAAAGTTGTAAACATTTTCAAAATTGAAAGAATTGTAAAAAATCAAAAATGGACTATTTATACTATTGTACCAAGAGCTTAATTTACCTCTCATTACATGTTACATATATAGTGATATATTATAAGAGGTTAGAGTCTAGACTGATATCGATATACATACTTTTATTATATATCATGGAAATAACTAATCAAGAATACTTGATTTTTTTCTTAAATTCTGCATAAATTTCAAGGTCCGTGCACTAATACTGTTTTTGAAATCATGTCTTCTACTATTGAAATTTAAAGTTCTTTTTCAAATAGAATGTAAATTTAATTTGAACTGAACAGCAAGTTCTATAGAATGTGAAACGGCAAATGCATTGATTTTCACTATATAAGCTATGCTTGTCAGAGCGTGTCAGAATTCACTCGATCGTCATGGTATTTTGATCGGCGATCAATTGATCCCAACAGGCAGGTAGTGACCAGTGCCGGCTTGTTTGGAGTTTTACCATGTTAACAACATAAACAATCAACTCCTGCCATGTATTGTTCAAGGTCACTAGACCACTCTGACGCTCTTCACTTACAGTTAGGATTTGGAATTTAAAGATTTTAATACCCGCATGGTTAGACTTGTCTTTACTTCAACACAGAGAAAATGGTCACCAACAGAGGGTAAGATTCATTTTTCGTTTATCATGTTTATTTATACAATGGTAATCTATGTAAAAAAAGAGATGATTTTAAAGATTGCATCGGTGATCGATACTGTCGATCAGATTTTATCCGACTCTGTATAATTTTGGTTTTATCATCCATGTATTTCTTTTTGAATAAATCTTAGATTCTCGTGCCCCCTTTCCAAGCTTCAATGAAGCTCGCAATTTTTTTTTATAGAAATGTACTACACATTCAAAAATCTTTAAATTACTGACTGATTGTATCCCCCCAACACCCCCCCCCCCCCACCGTATACACAGCCAATTGTGCCTCACATGAAATTCATATGAAATGAGCATCATGTAAATTTCACATGAAAGCTCATGTAAAATTCATATAAATTTCACATAAGAATTATGTGAAAAATATTTCACATGAATTTCACATGAATTTCCTTCACATGAATTTTTCTAAGTGACCTTCACATGAAACTGAATTCACATAACATCCATGTAAAAATCTTCACATGAATTTCATGTGAAAAATTTCATGTAAATTTCATGTTCGTGCTCGTTTCACATAAATTTCATGTGAACTTTCATGTAAAGTTCATGTAAATTTCACATTAATTTCATATGAGGCACAATTGGCTGTGTATGTGATAATCTTACTTAGTTTCCTATTTCCATGTCATGTTCTGGAGAATCTCCTCCAAGTCAACCGTCCGGTGGGCCGGGGGGGGGGGGGGATCGAGGTCGTCTTATTGGTGTTTATATTATAAATAATTTTCTTCTGGTATCAATGTCTATTCTTGGTAAACTATTTGAATCCAGATAGTGGAGCCCTGTCCCCTCTTCCATATTTTTTTTTCAGATTATAGAAACCCTCCATGACATAATTAATCCTATACTGGTCCATGACTCTGATCAACACATACATAATTGATTATTGCTATTTTCTTGTGCCTATCCGACTGATCGCACCGGGATAATTATGATCAATGTCAAAATCGAGCTCGATCCTGTATTGATTTCTCACATGGTATAACTTAAAACTGCAATAAATTATATAGATAGAATTAGCGAATAGCGTAAATTACATGCCTTGGTTAATATCGGAAAGTCATAACATTGTACACGTATATCACCCATTCGCAACGGTCACTACTATAGGAACTTTGCAGTGCACGCAATCAATCAAGCATAGAACACATTTTTTTGAAAGATAAAATTGAAGGAGAAAATTGTGTTCGTTTATTCCATGAAACAAGTATGAAAATTTCCCGTAAACATGGTAAAGCTACAGAGAAATCTTAACCTTTAAATAACTCATAAACATGCGACAGCAGATACATGTACGAGCGAAAATTACATTAAAAAAATTAGAATTAAAGTTAATTTACATCTATTAAGAATTGCAAAATATTGCATGCATCGTTTACTTCAGTAGGCTAGCTTGCCCAGAAATTGATGAAAAAGACACCCAATAATACTTGTTATAAACCCAGAGGAGAAATGGTTTTCTATAATAATGGAAACCGTGACGAGATCCCGTGATCAGAATCTTCATGCTCTTGGAACCATAACGTATACGCTAGGTAATACTCCAGGCTTTGAATAGCATCATTTTGAACATTATCAGTATCGTATTATTTAATTCAAAGATGACATTTACGTCTACTGGTGAGGCATTTTCAATTTTAAAGATAAAATTTGCGTATAAGTTTCTGCATAACTAGTGAAACATCTTTTTCTAAGATAATAAAGAAAAGTATAATTTATGATTAGATATGCGTATCCCCAAATAATTATCGTCCAAACTTCCCATATATCGATTTTAAAAGCTTGTGACTTGTAATGTAATTTTGTCCAGTTTAGAGATAAAATTGGCGCATTGATAAAATATGCGCATTGTCCTCCTCCCGGGCATTTCTAGTTTGCTAGGGCCTAGTAGGGGTCCGTCGATGCTCATTTTGGTGCTCTATTGTGAGTGCTGTTGAGATTGTCGTCAGGATCTTCTTTATCTCATTTGTGTCACACTCACATACCGTGTGGAGCTCGTAAAAAGTTCCCCGCGAGGGGTTTGACAGATAGTGTTTTAATTTATTTTTTTCGCTGATATGGTCGCCATAACACTTCCTATATAGACATGACATAAACAGTGCATGTTTTGTAGATGTTGGTTTCATTTTCGTGCAGTGAACATCGACGGCGGGTGCGGCTAGCCAAACAGGGGATTCTTACTCCTCCAGGGCACCTGGTCCCACCTCTAGTTAGCTAGGGGTCCATCGATGCTCAATTTGTTGCTCTATTGTGAGTGCTGTTTAGATTGTCGTCACGATCTTCTTTATCTCATATAGCATGTACATGTATTGTGACATACAATGTATTTTGAATAAGTTCCTCTCGTATGAAATATGATATAATGTCATTTTCTTTTTCAGGACGGTGAAGGTGGACATTCCTATAGATGAAGAATACTGGAAGAAAACCAGTCTGATGGACAAATGGCGCGAACATTATAAACAAAACCAAGAAAATCCGGACAGACGACAAACGGCTTTCAAATGTACGGCGGCCATATTGACTTTTCAGGCGCCCTCTGCAATCTACGTGTTCTTTAATTACATAATTCCTTATTTATTTGAAGACTATGATTACTGGACTCAGTATACCCTTAAGGTTATATTTGTTTACATATGGATTCAAGAATTCTTGAATTACTGGATGTGCTATTTCTACGACACATCTATCAAAAAGACGAGAGACAATCCTGATTTACCAGGACTGAATCAAGGATGGAACCATCCACCAGACCATTTCACGTCACGCATCGACGGATTGGCTGAAAATGGGCACATTCCAAATGGTCACGTGACTGATGATGGATTTGAATTGAAATGGTGCGACAAATGTGAAATTTTCAAACCTCTCCGAACCCATCATTGTAAGATTTGTAAAAAATGCGTGTTGATGCGGGATCACCATTGCTATATAGTGGGAACGTGCATTGGCTACAAAAACCAACGTTACTTTGTGGTGCTCACATTCTATACAGTTCTAGTGGGACTTTTGTTCGGATATTTCCAGTACAGATATCTGAATCTTGTTTATTGGCCAAATGCCACCTCATGGACTGATTTTGTTCTTCCGGTCACGTGTTACAGGTGGTTTATGGGTACAATACCTTACAGATACAATTTGATGATTTATCACCTTTATATTGAATTATTTTTTGGATTAGTTGGATTTTTCTTTTTCACACTACAACTTTCCTTAATTGCTAAAGGGAAAACAATGTATGAAGTCGCTAAAGAAGTGCCAGTGAGAGTGTCGACGTCAATAAATTCTCATTTTGTATCAGTTTTCGGAAATTTATGGGCTTTAAACTTCATTTTCCCGATGCAGCTAATTCTGAAACAGAACGGAGATGGCACAAAATGGAATGGGGTGAAAATAGACAGGAATTCTAATTATCAGGATGCAGATTTGTGTAGACCATAAAGTGCACGAGGGTTACCATGTGAACCCTTGCTGAATAATGCTCATTTATCACAATATATACAAAGAAGATAAAACAATGTTAAACTTTGTGAATTTACAATCATTGAGTATTGTATATACTTTATATTTATTTATTTTTCAAATAAAAAAATTCCAATGAAATGATGCGCATAAGTATGTCATTTTTTGTTCTACTTTGATAGACGCAATGTCATATCGTTTACCAAGTAAGTAGCTACCACTTGGTACCGCTTCTAGCTTCTTTTCATATGGTGGATGTTTTTGTTTGTTTGCTGTGGTTCCCGTTTCATCCTGATTTTGTATGCCTTCGGTTTCTGATTTTGTGAATTATCGATTTTGTGCTGTATACAGGGATATGGTCATTATCTATATTTGTCATTGCTAGGGGTCCATCGATGCTCAATTTTGTGCTGTATGGTGAGTGATGTTGAGATTATCGTCAGGATCTTCTTTAACTGCCATGTATGCTTATATGCTGAAACATCTACACTTATTCCTAAAATTTCGAAATTTGCACTTATAATTTTTTCTCAATTTGACACAGTGCTCTGGAATGACTATTTGTTGTGGACCCTCCGTGGTCCAGGTTTTCGATTTCTCGGCAATACGGTATTGAAAGTCTAAGTTCTTCACAAACAACTGTGAACACAGAAATTTAGAAAATTATTTTATTGGCCTTAATTGTTGATCATTACAGAGGGAAAAGTTGTCAAGATGACAAGCACTTAAATTGTGATGAAAATTGCATCATGAAACCAAGATGTACACAAAGCCAGATCTTCACACTGTCAATGGTTTCAGGGGCGGATACAGGATTGATTTTTGGGGTTAGAAGAAATATATCAAAAGGCCTCCATTCCAAGTCCTAGCAGAGGTAGGGGGAGCTTGGGGACGGATAATTATTTTACGATGCATGGATGAATGACCGTTTTACATAATCTATCAGTGTGTTGCTTGAGTCACTGCGTTATACTGTCTTGTTTGTGTAGTCACCTTACAGTAAAGAGGTTATTTTACATTACAGTTGTGGGTTCTTAGAGACCTTTAGGTAACCGGAAAAGTGGGAGGATTGCGCTCACGTAATCTGGATAACCACAACATTTGCTACTGATGGCGCCGCTCCTTAGAAGTTGGCACCGATTGCTCGTTGGTTTATGTGTGGTCTTTTATGTTTCATCTCTCTGTTCCTTGTCCATTTTGCGTCTCTTTCTGTGCATTTCTGCTCTGTGATTTTGCATGGGGTGTTTTGATGTTTTTCTATGGGTGCTGCAACCGAGTTTTGTTGGAGATCCCCTCCTTTCTTTCAGTCTTCCAATGTTGTGTCACCTAATAAGCTTCCGTAATGAGAACTCAGAACAAGAAGGTGGACATGTATATACCCATAGGCGGAAAAATCGTCCGGGTATGCGTATGAGCTAGAGGCACTTATGAATAATTGCCAGGCAATCTTTCGGCCTGTGTATATACCCAACAAGATAATGTTGCAATGAAAACAGCGAACACACGACGTGCAAAATTGTAACAAATGACACTCTTGAATACCGAGTATATCCGATGACAACATGGCAACATTAAGAAAACACACACAACAAGAGAATCGACTAACAGATGACAATATGGAAACCCTAATAACAACTAAAAAAGGACTAAGACCATATATATAAATAAAGGAAAGGGAATGATCTCCAGCATGACCACCCTGCACTCACACAGCGAAACAAACCCACAAAGTAACACATAAATGACATCATACAAAACTACAAATCGCAAAAAAAGACAACAATATTCACTAGAACATCATACAAAACAATCGTAATAGACGTACAGAAACATTAAACATAGATGACAACACATAAAAGGGAGGATACCAATGCATCCAATGCAATTTCGGATGGTCAGTTGCTGTACAGACAGCAGGTTTATCTCTGACAAACTTTTATTATGTCAATCAGTTTTCTTTATAAATTAATACAAAATATCATCATGAACTGTTTTGTCAGATGTAAACACACCTAGCTACGTGTACATGCCTGCTATTAATTATTTACAATTTCTAATGAATAAGTTCACCAATAAACACGAATAAGCAAAATCAGGATCACGTGCACTGGTAATCAGTTGGGACGTGGATGTCACGGTGCAAATTGTCTAGAACCATTTAGATTGATTAAAATTATCAAAATCTAATCAAAATTGTTTTGCTTTCACGACACGTACAGGTTTATTCCGAAAATGACATGATACTTCTTGCTACGACTACAAAAGTATGTACTTAGTATTCTAATTTACAATGCTTTTTACAACGATTGTTCGTCTTTCTTCATTTCGTGCATTCTATGTCGGCTGTTTCACAGACGAAGTAGATCCATATCAGCCTTTTAACATCGATTAAAACATATTTTAGGAAACTTTCCATGGTCCATCTTCAAACGTTCCGTACCGTTCTATGAGAGCTGTGTCATTTCACAAAGTTAGTCTTGCAACAACTACCAAACAAGACTTTAGGAATCTTCATGGTCTATCTATAAATGTGTCGTACCATTCTATGAGAGCTGTGTCTTTTCACAGATATAATAGAGCGCCCAGTTACACGCTGCATCATCCCAATCTTGACTATAGGATCTGTAGAAGATGCAGTCCTCACTTAGTCCTAGATCCGGTTGACCAGTCCGCCACCTGGTATAAGTCACCAGTGTATTAGACGTGGCCCATCTCCATGTCCCGTGCACGTCCACATCTGTACCTCCTGTCCAGTAGTATGTTGAAGTGGGAACTTATATGAAAGAAAAATGTGATAAAAGTGGTAAAATTGGATTTATTAGAGTTGCTAAATACTTCTGTAGTGACGTTAATTTTGGAAAAACGTTCTATAGTACAACATACATTTGTGTACATTTATTTAACTAGCATTAAAAGCAGAAGGGCATTTGCTTTTTTGTTGCTCGTATTAACCATTAGAAATGTTATGTTTCTATAAGATATCCGATCTACATTCATTCTAGCCAATGAAACGACAAACGGCACTTGGTAGGTTTGGGTGGGTTGGCTGCAGATTTTACTTTATAAAAGTCGGACTGCAATTCAGGGTATGGCTGGCACGAATTTTCAAGGGATTACTGATTATGCCCAAATTTGATGAAGCAAAACTAAACGATCGGCAATCATATTTTATCATATGAGTTAAAGAAGATCCTGGCGATAATCTCAACAGCACTCACAATAAAGCACAAAATTGAGCATCGACGGACCCCTAGCAAGCTAGAGATGGGACCAGGTGCCCGGGAGGAGTAAGCATTAAGCCCTACTATCGATGATACGGCCGGAATTTTACTTGTCTCCGCTTCGTCTTATCGAATCCAAGCACTTTGTTGTAAATTTTTACCATACTTGTCAGCCAGACACGTGGCACCTCGTATACTGTATAAAGAGACTGTTTCCATGAATTCCTAAAGAGAAGCTTCCGTTTTTAAATTTATAATATCTGTTAGCCTTTTCTGTGTGTTCAGATAATTTTCTCGTCCAGAAAATAGATACGTTAAAGTACCCTAACTTTGCCATACTTTACAATGGAGGTGATGTGAAAAGACTAACTGTACAATTTGATACCTTACAAGAAATGTAATCGATCTATGGACACATTGTCGACTTTGTCTGCCATAGGTCAAATGGCAAGATTTGATAATCCTCCTGGAAGTAGTAAAAGTCTATTTGTGTCATGAAAACATTAACAGATGTATATTCTCATCTTCAGGCCCATCAGTATCAGCTTTACCGGAAGTCATATAGTTCTTCTTTGTCTGACGATGTTTTGTGACACCCTCAAGGAGTCGAGTCGCCATGTCAATGACAAAATGGACGTCACAGTTATATTTATATATAAGGCTGCTGTAAGGGTGTTTGAAAGCAGCTGAATAATTGACTTATAATTATGTAAGAGTACTGACAAGGATTAAGTACCAAAAACGTGCATGGCTGATCCATGCTGCAAATTTATCTGTTCTTTTATGATGCTATTGGATTTGAAGACGTTCAACAATTGCAATCATGTTATTTTTTGATTGATTGTTTTCCTACATGCACGGATATTGTTCGCCCTTCGATATTTCAATTCTCTTTGTTTGACCATCTTGTATCCTTCGCAATCCGTACGAATAACTCAATGATAGCTACCGCCCAAATTCCATCGCATCTTATATACCTGTGCACCTAAGCTATAGAAATGTACAAGAATAAATGCACACGGTTGATAATGATAGCCTAAGGTATATCTGATCTTATCTTGACCTGAAAGTAGGAAAATAAATTCATCAATTAATATGCGTTTCAATATGATGTATCAAAATCTCTGATGTCTAACCATTCTTTCCAAGGAATTCATTCTCATCTCCCGAGTCAATTTCAACCAAATATCCTCCAATTTGATAACATAGTCTCTACAAGTAGAAAACGAAAGATAAGAAAGGAAGAATATTTTTCTCATTTTATAAAATGTATGCAAAACAGAGGTGGATAAAGTTCTAGATAGTATGATTATAAAGTGAGTTGGGAAATACGAACGTTTGTTATGCGCAATTGTGAAACTTGTATGCTGAATCAATGGAGTATCATCCGAGGAGCATAAGTACATACGATGACAAAGCAAGAACTTCTAAGTACCTTTGAGTTTGAAATATAAATTCTGAAGATAATCAGTGTATTGTTTTACCTTAGCGTCCGTCCAAGACTTTGAAGTAGTAGTGAAGAAGTAGCAGGATGCTTCAAAAGGGATCCAACCAGAAGTACATACTGAAAATATGTTACAATCCTTAAATTATAGTTATCTTCTTCAACGACTTATAATAGTTACTTCTTTACAGTTCTGTCGCCTGTAAGAAGTTGTCTTCTTTCCCTTTATTCAATTGACATCATATATATCATTTTGCTATTTCGGAAACTTGTTCTTTCATCCAAACATATCTCATTAAAGTAGATTAACATCCTAGCACCATCCCTCAAATGCTATTTTGGACATATCACAAATATGGATAATGACCATATCTCTGTATACAGCACAAATCGATAATTCAGAAAATCAGAAAACAAAGGCATACAAAATCAGGATAAAACTGGAACCAAAGCAAACAAACAAAAACCTCCACCATATGTAAAGAAGCTAACTCCCGCTATGGGAGTGAGACCAGACAATATATTTTATTTTTCTATGCTGCTTAATCCCTAGAGGAAATTTGGAGCCGTGCACTCTTTGCAAAGTAAATGCACTAATTGATACTGACTTTGGCCAATAAAACTAGAGGTTGGTACATTTGGTTGTGTCTGCAAGTCACTTCGGCATTTAATTAAGTACGAATGATGAGGATTTACTATCAGATACACGTGTCTATGCATTGAAATTGGTATGAAATTTTCTTCAACTAGGTGAAGCTTTGAAACATTTCCGTATTATTGCAGTAATTAGCAATTTAAAAGACCATTAACGGTTGTTGGAAACTACAACTGAAGAAGACAAAAAATACTTGCGTTTAGTACTACAATTTACATACATTCATCTGACGGAAAGTTTAAAAATATATATGTTCATTTTGCGATTTCAATTATAATCAGACGTAAGAAAGAAAAGCTGAAAACTATTCGCTATTTCAAAATCAATACTGATCGAAGCCAGTTAATTCAAGAATCGAAAAGATAAAAGTATGTTCTTCAACGAATCAATAACCTTTCAAAACGCGATTGAGACGAATATGATACCGATATGATTCTAAGCGATGGAGTTGAAAGCACCTTTTGAATATATATGACGGTGAATTTTTAGAAAAGGTTACATATGTCCAATAAAATAATGAAAGTGTTTACTATTATTCCTAATAGGGAGGATAGAATTTTTTTCGAAAATTGATAAACCCTGGACTGTTGACGAGACCAATAGTAAATCTTTGTTGAGCATATGAGTATTTCAAGAGAGAAGCTGAGAAAGATAACTTTGGTGTTCTAGAATATGAAGGTAAGGCAATTGGCTCTGTACAAAGCTAAATAATGCTTTTTGTACTTCACATTTTGGTTTTGCATTTCTCTGGTCAAACGCCTTTTATACCGTGGATATGATCACCAGACGGACACTTGGCTCGGTACCGGACCAATCTACAGCCTTGTACCCCCTCACGCCAACATCTGAGCCAACGTGAGACATTTATATAAGTTGTGTAACTTGTTTGTTAAACGTTGTAAAATAAATAAAGTTTAAATTTTTAAAGCCTTGTACAAGCGCTTCTTAAGAGAAAGGAGGGGATCTCCAACAACACCTAGTTGCAGCACCAATAGGTAAACCCCAAACTACCCTCTGCAGAATTAAGAATTGCACTTTGACAGACTGTGACGGCAGGTTTCCATGACGGCCCTATCAAAACCTCATTAGAGAAGGCATGGTCCCGATCATTTGTCGTATCTGAATCTCATTCGGACTTCCTCGGTTGTTCACATGCATGAACTCGCTGAAGCCGACAGAGCATGGACAGTACTTCGTACGCCTTCTGCTTTTTATTTCCATTAATATATCCATCTGTGTGTTTCTCGGGCCCCTATGTCATACTGTCTGTTTGTATGTTCATTTTACAGTGTAGTTATATTACACAACAATTGTGCGTTTTTCGAGACCTCTGGTTAATCGGAATAATGGAAGGATTGGGGGCACGTAATCCAAATCGTCTGCTATTTGCGTGGCAGATGACCGTCATAAGTCGATTCCGGTTGGCTTTTTGGTCTCGTTGGTTTATGTGTTGTCTTTTGTGTTTCATGTTTCTATGGTGTGAGTTAGTGTTCCTTGTCGCTTTTTTGTCTCTTTCTTAGGGTGTTTGATGTGTTTTTGCATTGGGTGTTTGGGGTTTTTCTGTGGTGCTGTAGCCTACTGCTGTTGGAGATCCCTCCTTTCCTTCATGGCAAGAACATACTTCATTAACTTTCTCTTAAATAACAATAATATTGATAATGAAACATAATTGATAGCTAGAGGTAAATTAAGCTGTGCGTCTTGGAAGTTCTCTTTGTACTAGGTTTTTGGATGGACTGGAGGGTTGTGCGCATATAACCGTCTGCCATGAAAATAGTGGATTGTGATCCAAATTCGGCGACGGAGACATATTTGTCTAGCTGTTTTTATGACTTGCCTTTTGTATTTCACTTTTCTTTGTTTCTTTATCAATTTTATGAGAGTATTTGTTTGATTGTTTATAGGTTTGTAGGTGTATTCCTTCATACTTGTATGTCCATTGTTTGTTTTTTGTCTATTTCATAAGAGTACTTTTTTTTTTTTTATTGTTTTTGAGTTTTGATGGAGTGTTTCATCCTGTATGTTGTTATGTTTATGAGTTGATAGTCAAACGCCCTCAGTGTGTGCTTCCATTAAAAATTCTGACAAGCAATGCAAATAACATTAGTCTTAAGCTTTCGTTTTTCATATATATGTACCTGGTTGACACTGTAGCTGTGTTGGAGACCAGACACCACTATCCTGACAAGCTATCCTGGGATATCCAACTGGATAGAATCCTTCATTGCAAGTGAATGTCCATTTAGAATACACCCCAAGACCATTGTTAAAATCTACTGTGGCGTTGGCAACATCAACTGGTAACTCACAAGCTGTTAAAAATGCACATGTACTATATTCAATTAAATTAGATTTGAAGTATCATTCATATTCATTATCTGCTGAAGGATATGTTTATAAGATATTATTTTATCGAAATACCATAAATTCTTATCTTAAACACGTCAAGTTTTCAATCAGATCTACAAATAGGCTGTGCGACGACTTTGACAGAACTTGATACAGGGAATGCTCACTCCTCCCGGATTCTGGTCCCATCTCTAGCTTGCTAGGGGTCCGTCAATGTTCATTTTGGTTCCCCATTGTGTGTGCTGTTGAGATTGTCGTCATGATCTTCTTTATCTCATTTGATAATACAAATGCAATGTGGAAAAAGTTGAATTCTTGGGGACCCTGTCGTTTAAGTTGTTTATTAATTTGAACTCAATTTTTGTCATGTTCTTGTACAATTTAATCAATTGATATTTGTATGTTTTGCTACTCTATTGTCTTGATTAAATTTTATTCGACAGAGTTTGATTCGAGTTTATTTTATTACTTATATATATGATAAATAAGTAATATTACAGTTAATAGTAATTCGTATTACCTGCAACGCTACACAAAGCATTGTCATCGTCACCCTCTATGCAACGACTACTTTGAGAACAAATGGTGTTACCGCAAGCTCCAACAAGTAACTGAAAATTGCATAGAAAAGATTTATCGCGATCAATATCATTTCGTTTCTCTTATTGCTTTTTAAATAAGTATAACGGGTGTTTCGAAGAAGCAAAATTGATAATTATGTGACTTCTTAGAGTAATGCAATAGTATGATATTATGAATAGGTCATGACCTTGATTCCAGCACCAGCGAAGCAAAAAGCTTGATACCAGTTTTCTCCACTATTCATGTATGTGATAAAGCATTTGACCTCAGTCGATATTGGTTTTATCACTCCATAAATCATCATATTGATTTCTCCACTGTGCAATAGTTGTATAAAATCATGTCCATTATTCTGTTTCCTTTAATTTGGCACACGAAGCTGAAGTAGAAAATTTCCAAGAGAAAGACATGGCAGTGTTCAAAGTAGAACAGGTACGCATTGACGTAAAGGACCGGCACCACCAGAGTTAACGGCCGTATTAGATCAAAACATACGAACTTTATCTATTTCTGCCATACTTTAAAATCAAGTAAATGTAT
Organism: Pinctada fucata; assembly: GCA_028142955.1. NCBI lineage: Eukaryota > Metazoa > Mollusca > Bivalvia > Pterioida > Pteriidae > Pinctada > Pinctada fucata. The sequence goes on from AP027108.1 coordinate 13,284,423, forward strand.
TAACATTTTCCAGAGAACTTTCTAACCTACATAAGTTTTGACTATTCTTTTGTGAGTGTGTGTGTGTGAGGGTGTGTGTGTGAGGGAGGGTGAGTGTGTGTGTGTGTGAGGGTGGGAGAGGGTGTGTTTGTGTGTGTTTTCTAATATTTAATTGCTGGTAATTCTCATGTCTTCAATGCTTACGATTAGAAATTTTGACAAAGCAGATATTAATAGAGTACAAGAGTTTTAATCCAAACAGGGAGATACCTCTAGTCAATTTTCTCCTGCCATATATATCTGGATGGTTATTTTACATGGTGCTTTGTGTTTGTTGTACCATTGTCGTATCATAGCTGTTTAGTTGTACCATATATTTTAGTGGTTGTTTTACATGGTGTATTTTGTTAGTTTTATAATAGTCGTATCATAGATGTTAAGCTGTACAACGTATTTGGGTAGTTGTGTTACATGGTGTCTGTTGTTAGTTATACCATTTATTTTTGTGGTTGTTTTACATTGTGTATTTTGTTAGTTTTATAACAGTCGTATCATAGATGTTTAGTTGTACAATATATTTGGGTAGTTGTGTTACATGGTGTCTGTTGTAAGTTGTACCATTTATTTTGGTGGTTGTTTTACATGGAGTTTGTTGTCAGATATGCCATAGTTGTACGATAGAAGTTAAGTTGTACCATTTATTTGGGTGGTTGTTTTACATGGTGTCTGTTGTTAGTTGGACCATAGTAGTTTAGTTGTACAACATATTTGGATGGGTGTTTTACATAGTGTCCGTTGTAAGTTGTATCATATTTTTACCATGGTTGTTTAGTTGTACCATATCTTCGGGTGGTGTTTTGACATGGTGTCTGTTGTTAGAAGTATCATAGATGTACCATAGTAGTTTATTGGTACCATATATCTGGATGTCTGTTTTACATGAAGTCTTCTATTAGTTGTCCTATAGTTGTACCAGGGTTGTTTATAGTTGTACAACATATTTGGGGAGTTGTTTTACACGGTGTCTGTTGTTATTGCATATTTCTGTTCCGCTGTGCTCACTGTAAAGAAATCATCTTGCAAAATCTTCACCTGGTACTCAATAACGATAACACGAGTAAACTCTTCACCTGATACTTAATAATGATAACACTTGTAAAATCTTCACCTGATACTAAAAACGGTAACACTGGTAAAATCTTCACCTGGTACTCAATAACGATAACACGAGTAAACTCACCACCTGATACTTAATAATGACAACACTGGTAAAATCTTCACCTGATACTTACAAACGGTAGCACGAGTAAACTCAACACCTGATACTTAAAATACTACCGATAACACGAGTAAACTCTTCACGTGATACTTAAAAGAATACAGATAACACGAGTAAACTATTCACGTGATACTTTAAAAAATAATACCGATAACACGTCGAGTAAATTCTTCACCTGATACTTAAAACAATACCGATAACGCGAGTAAACTCTTCACCTGATACATGTACTTAAATTAATACCGATAACACGAGTAAACTTTTCACCTGATACTCAAAATAATACCGATAACACAAGTAAACTCTTCACCTGATACTTGATATAATACCGATAACACGAGTAAAATCTTCACCTGATACTTAAAAACGATAACACGAGTAAAATATCCACCTGATACTCAATAACGATAGCACGAATAAAATCTTCACCTTATACTCGATAGCGATAACACGAGTAAAGAAAAGTAACTTATATGAAAAGGGTGGCATACGTGGCGTACATTTTTGTTGACAATGTTTACCGGTATTCTATACAAATATTATCATCAGCGTAGCAAAAAGTCACATTCATTCATTCATTCATTCATTCATTCATTCATTCATTCATTCATTCAATCATTCATTCATTCATTCATTCAGCTTCTGAAAATATTTTACTTTAATTATACTTTTGGCATCAAAATGTTAAGTACTAACGACCTCTTCGAATTCAATAGCATCATTTAAGAAAAGAGAAATTTGCAGCATGGGCCTCGTGAGTGATCCTCAATATAAGCGATGTAAAATAGCCAAAGAGTGTGAAAGTAATTATGTTCAAAAATGTTTCAAAAGACATAGCAGGATTGTAAGGGTATGATGCTATAGGACTCACGTTTTAGAAATTTCAAGACATTTTGATAACAGAAATTTTCAAAAGCATTGAAGGAAGATCCAAAAATGTTGATGAAACTTGGATTCACGTGCCCTGATAAGCAGTTTTGTTTTCCATCGCAAGAAGTGTTGTTTTAGTTTTGAGTGTTGGTGATCTCAAGCCTACCCTTATGGCCTTATCCAGTTTAACGTGGTTCCTCATATTACATCAATGAATATCAATCTGTATTCAAATGAATCATTGTTTAAACATTTCAAATAGCCCCCATCATCCTATCCTATTTTTCAGTATACCTTATCTCGATTCCAGTACTGACTCTCTGTGTAAATTACAGAGGATTCAGAGATGGTTTCACTTCCGGATTCGCCTATATTCTTGTAGTTCATCTCACATACATGGAACCGAGCCATATAATTTACAGAATTGCATTTCGTCGTCTTCAAACATTGTTTCACACATTCCATGAAGGAAATTCCAACGACCTCTGTCAATAGGACATTTCTTACTCTCGTCCCAACATTTAATCCGTTTATAGATCCCACTGGAAATCGGAATATTTCTCCAGAAGTTTCCACCAACATAATCACAAAGACCAGACACACATAAACGTCCATTTCACTGATTTGAATTTCTTCGTCAAATTTTGATAAAGTGATACGGGTTTAAAAACGTAAAGCTCCAGATTCAATAACAACTACATGTTCATAGTACTGTAAATAGTAAAATACAAACATCTTTGCTCACGACTATATATTGCATGATTATCTGTCAGGAAAATAAGTCGGTTTCATTTATATGAAAAAGTAAAAAAGATCAATTATTTACTAGAAATCATCGATTATCTGAATTAAGTGGTGAAGGTTTTTATTGATATATTAAAAAATAGCAAGGTCCTGTGGACATGAAGCCTTCGATATAACTCCCAATCTAATTTCTTAGATATAACTCCCAAGGCTACTTTAAAATTAACAAGATCTCAAGAGAAAGATACAGTTAATGCACTCAAATTTATTACCTGTAAACAACAGACGTAATAAGAAAGGAAGGAGCTCAATCATTATAAATAAAGAAGAAGTAAGACAATTGCTATTTTCTTGATACTGCGAGATCTCAAAAGAAAGATACAATGCCCCAAATTATAAACCCATTAATAATAGCATTAACAAGAAAGGATGGGATTTCAAATCGAATTTAATTATTAAAAAAAATAAAAGTAAGCAAATGAAGTATAAACTATGGACTTTTATACACAGTCACTGTGGTGGAACACGATCTGTTTTTTTGTACACCCTATGTTTCTGATCTACATAATGCTTGGGCCCTTTCGCTATGCTGACTTGTTTGTGTTGTCATCTTGCAGTGAGGAGACTATTGTGTGTTCTCTGAGGCTACTAGGTAACCGGACAAATTGGAGGGTTGAAGGTAACGGCTGTGCAATATAATACACAACTTCTTTTCCTTACAAATAGGCATACTTTTATTTATGTACTCTTAAATCCGGACAAACACTCCTGACTCTACCCTCTGCAGGAAACACATACACACTTTGGAATCCAAGAAGGGAGGGGATCTCGAACAAGATCCTGTTGCAGCACCAACAGCAAAACACCAAAAACACCCGATGCAAAAACACAAAAGACGAGAAAAGTATGAGACGAAAAAGAGACATATGACATGTAAACATCAAACACTAAAGACTACACATAAACCGACGAGACCAATGGGCAACCGGTGCCGACTTTGAACGGCAATATGCCACGCAAGTAGCAAATGGTGTGGTTATCCTGGATTACGTGCGCACAACCCTCTCACTTCTCCAGTTACCCAGATGTCTTTAAGAACGTACAGCTGTGGTGTAAAACAACCTCCTCACTGTAAGATGACATCACACAAACAAGACCGCAAACCGTAGAGGCCCCAGCAACACGGATGAATATGTAAATGGATATACAAAGAGGGCGTGCATAATACAGTCCGTGCTCTGCCGGCTGTAGCGAGCTCATGTATGTTATCACCCGAGGAGTCCGACTGACATTCAGAGAGGACAGGTGGTCGGGGCCCTGTCTTCTCTAAAGAGGTTTGGACAGGGCCCGTCATGGAGTCCCGTCGTCACAGTCAGTCAGAGTGAAAGTCTCAAGGATGCGCTGGTACAAGACTGTAGATTGGTCAAGTACCAAGTCTAGTGTCCGTCTGGTGATATTGGGATCATATAAAAGGGGTTTGATGACTCTGACGCATTTTCGATGGTTATGCTGCCTACCTTTGATCCTTCTAATTTTGTTTATCATATCACCATAAAAGACAGGTTGTGTAATACCCAAAGTAATGTACTCTGTTGCGTGTATAGATCCGAATTTTAAAAGAAGTTGACTGTAATTTTTGTAAAATTTCCAGAAAGTCTTAACTAGTTTATGAAAGCGGAAACCTTGACCTAAAAGTTTTTTGGCAATTTGTAAATTTCTACTGCGAAAATCCAAAATATCAGTACATGCTCTAGCGTACCGGATGAGCTGTGATATGTAAATGCCGTATGACGGTAATCTTGGAGCATCACCGTCAAGCCAGGGGAAATTTACTATGTTGAATACAAAATCATCCCTTTTGTCATATACACTTGTATGAATCTTTCCGTTTACAATTTTGATATCTAGGTCCAAAAATGGTGTTTCTGTATTTGTAAGTGTTAATTCTTGTGGATAAATTTCATTCTTATATAATTCAAAAGCAGGATTGCCAATAGTTAGAATATCATCCAGATACCTAGAAGTATTATTGAAACATTTCAGATCATCAAATGTTCTTTGCTTTTGAAGATTTTGGATAAATTCTTTTTGATAAGTGTATAGAAATAAATCTGCAACAAGAGGCGCACAGTTAGTACCCATAGGAATTCCTACAACTTGCTTGTATAGATCCTCACCAAATCTAACATAAATGTTGTCAAAGGGAAGGCATTACACAGGTCACTACATGTCAATGATTTGTATGATTTGTAGTCTGTCGAGGAAAAGAAACCGTTCGATTCAGATGTAGAAATGTAAGTTTTCCGCTCTCGATCAAAACACCATTTAATGAGATTAGATAATCGATCATTAATTTTGTCATGAGGAAGTGTGGTGTATATATTAGAGAAGTCGTATGAAGAAATTGTATTGGCTTGGAAATTTCCAGGTTTCATTTTGTCAATCGCATCCCCTGAATTCTTAATAGACCAAAACAAATTTACATCGTTCCTGTTTAGAACCGTTTCACAATATCTAGTAACGTGTTCTTTAATAGCAGTAAGTGCTGACGTCAGATTTCTAGACAAAAATGTAGTGGAGCAGTTACTAGAATTAGCAATAAATCGAAATCTGTAAGGAGACTTGTGCAGTTTCGGTATGCAATATAGTGTTGGGAGATCCACTTTAGAAATAGAGATATTGAATAAAGCAGTTCACTGTTATGCTTGCTTAAAATGTTAGATGAACTTTCATTGCTTTTGATAAATGTATTAGTAGACGAAAGTTCCGAAACCAAAGTTGATATGTAGCAACGTTTTGAAATGATAATGGTGTTGTTGGCTGCTTTATCAGCTGGTGTAAAGACATATTTTTCATGTAAGTTACTTGATTTGAAATATCTTTCTGATTTGGAACGTGGATTTTGAAAAAGATAAGGGTTTTTATGGAAGTTATCTATTCGAATATCCGTTATATCTAAAATGAGGTTTTTCCAGTCATTCAGAGCATGAGGTTCGACTCCTTCTGATTTACACCATCTTTACGTATAATTATCTAAGGCTTCCGTAAGCACCTCACGGCATTTGACAAAATCTATCTTGGATGGGATTCTATACTTAGGTCCTTTTGTAAGAAGACCACGGAGCTGTCTGTCTTTGATAATTGAAAAAGTCACCATCCAAGTTTGATTTTTATCATATTGCACCATGAGGAGCCTGTAGCTGAGGGAGAAAGTTAGACCCCTGCCAATAAATTTTCTTTCACACCAGAAATCAATAACCGCGACCTTAAAGAGCCGATACATGACAACAAGACTTTGGTGCTCTATTGTGAGTGCGTTGAGATTATCGTCAGGATCTTCTTTAACTCATTTGTTACAGCACCAAGAGCAAAGCACCAAAACACGGAGTAGACAAGCACGACAAAAGACGTAATAGAGACGAGGAACGTCATATTCGACATAGAAACATTAAACACAAACAGCTATACATAAACCAACGAGACCAATGGACAATCGTTGCTGCCTTAGAACGGTCATATGCCACAACGGTATCAATGGTGTGGTTATCTGGATTAAATGCGCACAACCCTCCATCGTTTCCGCTTGCCAAGATGTCTCGAGAAACGCTCAATTGTAGCGTTAAATAATCTTCTCACTATAAGATGACACATACCCTCACCCTCTCCCCCACACACCCACTCTTCATACTCACACCCTCACACACAAAAAGCAAAATTCAAGGTCACAGATGAATTTGTAAATGGATATAAAAAGAAAGGGCGTGCGAGATACAGTCAATGCTCTGCCGGTTGTGGCGAGGTCATGCAAGTTATCGTCCAAGGAGTCCGACCGATAAACAGGTTGTCCAGAAGGTCGGGTGGTAGACAGAACCTCTAGATTGCCGTCCTAAGGTATCTATATTTCACAGCTCATCCGGTATGCTAGAGCATGTACTGATGTTTTGGATTTTCATAGTAGAAATTTACAAATTAACAAGAAACTTTTAGGACAAGATTTTCGCTTTCACAAACTAGTTAAGACTTTCTGGAAATTTTACAAAAATTATTTGTCAACTTCCTCTGAACTTCGGACCAATACAGGCAACACAGTATATTACTTTGGGTATTTCACAACCTGCATTTTATGGTGACATTATTAACAAGATAAGAAGGATCAAAGATAGACAACATCACTATCGTAAATGCGTCAGAATCATCAAACGCCTTTTATACCGTGGATATGATCCCAATGTCACCAGACGGACACTAGGCTTGGTACTTGACCAATCTACAAGCGCATTCTTAAAACTTGCACTCTGACTGATTGTGATGACGGGACTCCATGACGGGCCCTGTCCAAACCTCGGACTCCTCGGGTGATAACATACATGAGCTCGCGGCGGCAGAGCAAGGATTGTGTTACGTACGCCCTCTTTTTATATCCATTTACATATTCATCTGAGTTGCTTGGGCCCCTGCGTTTTGCGGTCTTGTTTGTATGTAGTCATCTTACAGTGAGGACGTTGTTTTACACCACAATTGTACGTTCTTTGAGACCTCTGGGTAATCGGAAAAGTGGGAGGGTTGTGCGCACGTAATCCAGGATAACAACACCTTCTGCTATTTCCGGGCAGATGGCCGTCCTAAGTCGGCACCGGTTACCCATTGGTATCGTTGGTTTATGTGTAGTCCTTTGTGTTTGATGTTTCTGTGTTGTGCGTTGACGTTCCGTGTCCCTTATGCGTCTCTTTCTGTGCTTGTCTGTTTTGTGTTTTTGCATGGAGTGTTTTGGGGTTTTGCTGTGGATGCTGCAACCTAGTGTTGTTGGAGATCCCCTCCTTTGTCTGCTATGAAGTCCTGTCGTCACAGTCAGCCAGAGTTCAATTCTTAAGAATGTTCTGGTGCAAGTATGTAGATTAGCCAAGTACCATGTCGAGTGTGAGACGAAAATTGTCCAGTAAATATGGTTGACACTATCTCAACAAGAATATTTGTTTCATCATGCATATCTCAATTAAGCCCCTGTCACACTGTGGCGAATTGGAGCTACGAGTTTTGTACGAGTGCTGGCGAGTTATTACTCGCCGAAATTTCCCCGAGTTAGTCTTGATTTTTTTGTGATTACGACATGAGCTCGACATTTGCTCGAGATCTCTACGAGAAAAAGCACGACACTTGGCGACACTCTACGATTTGTACACGACATCTTCTCGACAAACGAAGACTTGAGTACGAGAAGATACGAGTTAAGTACGAGTTTCGTACGAGTTTATACGAGATGTGGCGACATGCCTACGAGTTAAGCACAAGATAAGTACGAGTGATGACGAGCTGAGTACGAGAAGTGTAGGAGTTATGTCAACACATTATGAATTAGGTATGAATTTGTGTTTAAGTCTTTTTTTTAGTTCACCCGATCTGAAAGCCCTTGACAGGGATTGGTATTGTCTTTATTGTTGCATTTCGACCGTCGACAGGATGTCTTCCTTTTGTATGATTAGCGTGTATTGACTCACGTTTTATTCCTCGAGACTGCTGAAAAATTTGAATGAATTGATCTGTACAAGCTGAAAATAACACGATACATATTCATTTCTGAATTATCTTCTTCTGGACGGTGCAAAATCTGTTGATAAAATATCTTCTACAATCGCAGAAAGGATCTATCAGTAAAAGTAACGAATCTGAGTGTCCAAGAAGGGTGCAGGGTGCATATTCAAGATTGTTATATTCAAGAGCCGATTATGGACTCTTTTGAATTGGATCATGTACATACTAAAATTGAGGTCTTATTCTTTCCTTTTTTTAATAATTTTCAATATTATTTAAGCTGAAAATTATAATACGTACAATGTACCATAAAGTACTAACTATTTTGCCGAGGGAAGGGGGGGGGGGGGGCAGTTGTCAAATTTGTTCTTTTCCATTATCTTTTTCAATACAACCAAAATATGAATAGAGAATCTTTTTGTATCTTCAGTTAGGCCGCTACAGTTACCTATTTTTTAATCCTGTCAGCTTGAAAAATATAATTGATAAATCATCATTTCAATCTTTTTTAAATGCAATAAAATGGACTTACAAGATCGTATACAGGTAGTAAGTGCTTAATGTCTTATACCAACTTAAAGATAAATCTGCCATAGATGCCAACATGGGACTGTTTCCTTGTGGATTTTTATTATTATTATTTATTTATATGGACAAAATGATGCAAGAGGTTACATGGACAAACTTATCATGATTAATTTGCATTTTTTCTGGAGTTAGTATGTGTATTAAGCTCGTGTACGCCTTGAACATGTCAGCAAACCTGGGCCTCTTTATATTTTTGTTCTCTGTCATTGCTTTACTATGAAAATGAAAACATTTATGCATGCTGCAGAGGAAGATTGGATTTAAGTACTCAACTCGGCAGAACTCGAGAAAATGTCGAGACAGTGTCCAGCAGAACTCGTGCAAAGTCGTGCAGATGTCGAGAAGAGATCGGTACAACTCGCATGATGTCGTGTAAACATCGTATTCATGTCGTTTTAACTCGCATATAAACTCGGCCCATTTCGCACGAGTTTGATTCATGACGAGAAGCGACGAGAAGTGGAGACATGCACACAATACCTGTACGAATTTATGCGACATCTGTTCGACTTCTGTTCGACATCTCCTCGACATGCGTGTGACATGAAAACTCGCACTACAATTTTAAACCGTTTAAAATTCTCGCCGCCTCATGCCGAGTTCTTGCGACATGAGACGACATTTCTTCGACATGTGAAGACATCTGTACGGGTTCCATGCGACAAATGACGAGTTGTGGCGAGTTGTAACTCGCCACAACTCGTAGCACGAACTCGCGACAGTGTGACAGGGGCTTTACATATCACTCATATTGTTGCTGGGATGTGATTGAAATGATATTGAAATGATAGAAACGAATACATAGGATTATATTTACTATACATCATCTGGATGCAACATGTCAGTAAAGAATATGAATTTAAGAGAATGCGATGTTTACCTTGTATAGTAAGGGAGCATAGAATTTATTCTTACTTTATACAATTACCATCAGAAGAGAAATAATATACGTTACGAGAGATTCGAGTGAACTAATGCAAACAGACACAAAGATTTTCAATATGTGCATCGAATTTGATAAATTTACATGGAATTGTTGCGATTGCGTTGCATGCAAACAGGAGACGCTGAAGCTCCCCCGGCACCAGGTCTCATTTCGGAATAGGTTGCCCTCCACCATTATTTTGACATTTCGCGTTATCGCAGACCCCCCACCACTTATATTACTCATTATGGACTACCTAATGTGATGTCATACTATGTATTTGGTATCAATGACGAATAAGGATAATGACCATTTCCCTGTATACAGCAAAAAATCGAAAAAGAAAATAGATTCAGAATATTTTTAATTTTTGATTTATACACAATTTAAGAATAAACTTGATCATATCCCACCCATTCTGCTGCGTCTTTTGGTACATTTTTGGACATAATAATTTTCATTAAATTTATTTAAATTATGCTTTTGAATTTAAAGACGTTTAACATTTGCACTACTTGGTGAGTGTCATTGCTGGTGGACCAAGAGTCCCCGAGGGCACATGTAGCCAAGTTCGATCAACTTCGGTTGATCGTCTGTCTCTTCAACGCATTTGAAATTTTCGGTCACAAAATTTCTGGAAATTTCTAAAACGTGGGTCCTGTAGCATCATATCCCACCCATTCTGCTACGTCTTTTGGTACATTTTTGGACATAATAATTTTCATACTTTTTGGTCATATTACATTGTTTAGACTAAGGATCACTGACGAGGGTTTAGTACCCGAAACGTGCATGTCTGGTCCATGTTGTTAATTTATCAGGTTTTAAATGATGCTATTGAATTTAAAGACGTTTAACATTTACTATAAGAACAACATTACCTGTGCTGAAATGGCATGAAAATGGGGTGAAATTTCATGCAAAAAGTACCATATTGGTCCATGTTTTGGTTAATTTTTCACCAAGTTGCTTGATTTTTTTCCAGAAATTTCAGTTAATAGTCTGAAAGATATATTCTTACTCTAAATCATATGGAAAAATCAGAAGTTCTCGCGAAATCACTGTCGAACAAACTTGAATGATTTTTGGCGCGGGGAAATTCCGACGAAATTCACATGGTCCATCGCACGTTGTAGCGTATATATAGGATACGAAACTAAGGATTCAAAAATTTTCAGTGTCCTGTTTCAAACATATTACCTAATACTTTTCAACCATTTCATTACTTTTCACCCTTGCTTTATATGAGCTGTCTTATTCAGGGATATATGCCCTGATAGCTTTTTACATTTTTTCAGTACCCGTAATTTTATACGAAATGGTGGAGTGGAACCATATTGTTTATTTCGGGTTTCGCAACTGTTCCATTGAAAACGCTAATGATTTTGTCTTACCATCTCCACTTCAGACTGAATTATTCATGCCATTTAATCTGTATGGTGTTGAACAATATTTATTGTTATACCCTTGGATATTTTCCCCTTCATAGTCTATACAAGAATAAATTCCAACAGAATGACTGTTAGAAACAGCCGGTCCAAACGAACTTTTAAAATCGACTGTTGGACCGGTCACGTGACGAACTGTTGACCGGCAAGAAACTTAAGTGTTGTTTTGACAACAAGCTTTTATTTATTTCCTCAGTTAAAGACGCTGAATGGGTAAATTTGGTAATTAATTGTCTTTGAATAAAAAGAATGTTCCCCATGCTGGGCCTCTTGAAAAGATCAATATATAAAATTTATCTTCCCTAATCAGCTGTTTACATCGTTTTAAAAACTGTGAGTGTGACGGCGGAAGATATACCAAAAAAATTGGAGGACAGAGATGGTAAAAACACTAATAATGCAATAAGAACTTTACAGAATATGCTCGTAGAATATTTATGCTCCATTTATCTCAATCTGTCGCTGATCGCTGATTATACAGCCGATACATTCCTACGGCCTCGGTCAACAGTTCATCCTCGGGTCCAACAAATCAGCTGTTGACCTCGAACCCAGTCAACAACTGTATACTATAATAAAATTTCATAATATCACTCTGTCTTTTATAAACATTAAAGAAGTACCTATCAGTTATTTAGTCTCAAAGTCGAAAAGACAAGGCAAAATCATTAGAATTTCCATCGGAAAGGTTGCGAGCCTCGTAATGAATAACATTCCGAAGTGAGACCATGTGCCCGGGGAGAGTTAGCGTCTCCTGATTGCATGCAAACCCCGTCGCAGCTCCATGGAATCTTGTCACATTCGGTGCGATGTACATATTGATGTACACATCAGGTAAGTATTTCTTGTTTGGTGATGATGACAGTCATTCAATCACAATTCAGAATGTCACTGATCATTCTGGAAAGGGAGATCTGATATGTATTTATCATATTCCCGTAGGGACCGAAGAACTTCAACAAAGATGATTTAATTGTCTTTGAAGGCTGACTTTGTGCAATATGATCCTGAACAAGTAGCTTACTTGCATCTGGCTCTAACGGAACATGCCCTGACGTACCGTATGAGGTGGGAAACATAAAAAAAACAAAAACAAAAAAAAACCAAAAAAAAAAAAAAACCAAAAAAAAAAAAACAAAAAAAAAAAAAACAAAACAAAACAAAACAAAACAAAACCAAAAAAAAAAAAAACCAAAAAACAAAACAAAACAAAAACAAAAACAAAAACAATAAGCAGGAGAAGACGGCATGTTACTTCTCATAAAAGGGAAGTTAGTTATGTGGAAGCTGAAATGATCTAACAAATACCTTATCTTTACAATAGAGTTACAAGTGAAATGATTGATTTGCAATATAAAAGAATAAAATTGTCGAGTGTGACGAATTTTGCATTCCGATTCGTAATCGTCGAATAAGTTAAAAGATCGAAAAACCATCAAATCAAACAACAAAAAGACTCCTTTTCACTTATATTTATAAAAAGAGGTATTAATGTGTATCTATGACAAATATGGATAATGGCAATGAGTAAAAGAAGATCCTGACAACAGTCTCAAACAGAACTTATAACTTGACCAATCTACAGTCTTGTACAAGCGCATCCTTGAGACTTGCACTCTGACTGACTGTGACGACGGGACTCCATGACGGGCCCTGTCCAAACCTCTTTAGAGAAGACAGGGCCCCGACCACCTGTCCTCTCTGAATGTCAGTCAGACTCCTCGGGTGATTACATACATGAGCTCGCTACAGCCGGCAGAGCACGGACTGTATTACGCATGCCCTCTTTTTATATCCATTTACATATTCATCTGTGTCTATGGGGCCTCTGCGTTTCACGGTCTTGTTTGTGTGATGTCATCTTACAGTGAGGAGGTTGTTTTACACCACAATTGTACGTTCTTCGAGACCTCTGGGTAATTGGAGAAGTGAGAGGGTTGTGCGCACGTAATCCAGGATAACCACACCATTTGCTACTTGCGTGACAGATGGCCGTCCAAAGTCGGCACCGGTTATCCATTGGTCATGTCGGTTTATGTGTAGTCTTTTGTGTTTGATGTTTACATGTCGTGTGTCTCTTTTCCGTCTCATGCTGTACTCGTCTTTTTTGTTTTTGCATCGGGTGTTTTGGTGTTTTACTGTTGATGCTGCAACGGGGTCTTGTTGGAGATCTCCTCCCTTCTTTTTATAACAGCACAAAATTGAGCATCGACGGACCCCTAGCAAGCCAGAGGTGGGACCAGGTGCCCGGGAGGAGAAAGCATCCCCTGTTGGCTAGCAGAAACCGCCGCCGATGTTCACGCATGAAAATGAAACAATATATAAAATACATGCACATGTCTATATAGAAAGTGCTATGGCGACAGTGTCAGGGAAAAATATTTAAAACACTGTCAAAACTCTCGCGGGGAACATTTTTACGAGCTCCACACGGCAAAGGGCATAAGTGTGACACAAATTAGTTAAAGAAGATCCTGACGACAATCTCAACATCATTCACAATAGAGCACATAATTGAGCATCGACGGACCCCTAGCAAGCCAGAGGCATATCCCTTTCCTTAGTACAAAATCGATAATTCAGAAAATCATAAACCAAAGGCATACAAAATCAGGATAAACCATTAATCAAAGCAAACAAACAAAAACCTCAACCACATGAAAAGAAGTGAACTCCCAAAATGAGCGCGAGACCAGGTGCCTTGGAAGATTCAGCATCTTCTGCTATATCAGGCTAAAAAAGAATAGCTTTTATCTGGAATGGCTTAGGGGAATATGTTATGCCGAATGAATCCCCAGGGTCTGTATCTCCCTCAGTCCCCGGTACCAGCTTGAATGATCGCACGATATTTGTGCTAAAAAGAAATATCTCCTTGTTCGCCAATGACTCGCCCGGACATATCCGACGACCTGTAAAGTAAAGAATGTATCTTCCTAGCCCTAAAATATTATAATACATAATTCTGTGAGAAATTCCACATCTTTAAAAGTAAACAATCACTACTTCGAGTGTGAAGCTCTAGTTTTCTTTTTCAAAGCAACTTTGTTTCAGTTTGCAATAGTAAAAGCCTTTTCTAAGTAAAACATTCTATAAGAACGACCATATAAAATATAGGCATAACTTTTAAAAATAGAAAAAAATCTTCAAAAACAAGAAAAGAAATAATACCCCATTAGACACACGCATTGATAAATAATTTCTATTGAAGAAAGGTAAAATCTATTACATACTATAATTATATATGTTGCTCAACTCTCTCCTTGATGTATACATATGACCCAAGATTTCATAATAATTTTCATACTTTTTGGCCGTATTACATATTTTAGACTGAGGATCACTCACGAGGGTTTAGTACCCGAAACGTGCATGTCTGGTCCATGCTGTAAATTTATTTTTTAAATGTTTTAAATGATGCTATTGAATTTAAAGACGTTTAAAACATTTGAACTACTTGGTGAGTGTCACTGCTGGTGAACCAAGAGTCCCCGAGGGCACATGTAGCCAAGTTCGATCAACTTCGGTTGATCGTGTGTCTCTTCAACGCATTTGACATTTTCTGTTACAAAATTTCTTGAAATTTCTAAAACGTGGGTCCTGTAGCATCATATCCCACCCATTCTGCTACGTCTTTTGGTACATTTTTGTACATAATAATTTTCATACTTTTTGGCCGTATTACATATTTTAGACTGAGGATCACTGACGAAGGTTTAGTACCCGAAACGTGCATGTCTGGTCCATGCTGTGAATTTATCAGGTTTTAAATGATTCTTTTGAATTTAAAGGCGTTTAACATTGCATAGCTGAATTTAGGATTGCAAATGGAAATGATTCATATAACATATACTAACCAAGAGAAATGGCAGTATCGTCTTGTGGTTGGTAAT
Organism: Pinctada fucata; assembly: GCA_028142955.1. Classification (NCBI taxonomy): domain Eukaryota; kingdom Metazoa; phylum Mollusca; class Bivalvia; order Pterioida; family Pteriidae; genus Pinctada; species Pinctada fucata. The sequence goes on from AP027108.1 coordinate 13,299,675, forward strand.
TTGACCTTCTAAATCAAGGAACCTTTCAGGATGAAATTCATCCGGATTGTGAAAGTCCTCCTCGTTATTGTTGATGGAATCTAAACTCGGAAGAATGTACGCTCCTTTCGGTATCATACAATCCTCCAGATCTATATCGTCAGTTGCCATGTGGGGTAGACTGAAAGGCGCAACTGTTCCAAGTCTTAGAGTCTCCAATATCACCGCTTGACAATAAGGCAGTTTATGTCGATCTTGCAGTGTGACAGGTACATTGGCTTCAACATTCTCCATGATCTCTTGGTGCATGCGTTCTTGAATGGCTGGGTGTTTGATTATGAATAATAAAAACCAACGTAAAGATGTTGAACTTGTTTCGGTTCCAGCAGCAAATAATTCGATAATAACTTCAGTGATCATTTCATCTGTGGAAGAAAAGATTGGAATATTTCTTCCAGAGGGAATGGATGATAAAAATAAAAACACAAACACTCAAATACACAAATTTTCCGTCCGCTGGCATTTACCGAGTGTTAAAATGACAATGTATATGAAAACTCAAAAATATCCATCCTAGGCTTTGCTTCCCCTGCGTTCATTGCAAAATCAAGATTTTACACTGGATAAAAGACAAGGGGCCGAAAATTTGTGTATTTGTTTATTTGAGTGTTTGTGTTTTTATTTTTATAAAGCGGATAATCAAAATGTTTTGACGATATTAAATTCAATTAACTTGATAAGATATTAATTGGATTTAACAATATAAATTCAGATTAAGTTAGATTTTAAAACTGAACGAAAGCTATGAAAGTATCTACCGGTTATTTGAAAATCTTGCATATCTCCCTCAAGCTGAAGGTTGATGAGATAATCCAAAATATCCCGAATGTTGTCTCTCTGATATGTATTCTTGTGACGTATTGTTTCCTGTTTACAGAGGTATCTCAACAAATTGAATGCTCGCTTCACTTTCTTAGCGCCGACGAGATCAAATGGCAAGTACTTGAGAAATGGAAGAAAAGTAAGTAGCCCAACTACATCTGGATTTGATGAGATGTCGGCTACGACTTTCGTTAGAGTCTGTAAATCTTTGTTCTCGTGGTTATATCTTTTTCCAAACGAGAAACAACAAATAACATTTGACACGCTAACGTGTAAAAGCTCCGTAACGTCAAACGGCAAACCTTGCTTTTCTTTTAATTTTTCTTGTAAAACGGTCACTTCCTTTAATATATTTTTTTCATATGGCAGCCTATCATAACCTTGATTACGTAATGCCATACAGTGAATAGGATAAGCATGCGCCCTGCGCCATAGTCACATTCAATATTAAAATGGCACATTAAAATTTCACTGAGTGCGCCAATGTGGCGCATTTAATTCTTAAACAAATTCTTTAAATCTTCTGTTCTTGTATTCAACGTGGTGATGACTTTGCCATAATCACTTCCGACTTTCAACAATTTAAACTTCTGCATGAAATTTATTTTGTTTACTCTTATATCAATTGATACACAGTAACACCAGACGCTAATTTGAAAGTGTCATTTATTCAAACACCATTGTTTCCTATTGCAACAATCCCTTTATATACATGTCTGAACAATGTACATCACCAGTTCATGCAAATGTTCACAAAACCCACATTTCATATTAAGATAAGTTTTGTCATAAATTTTCGATTTGTATGTACTGTAGTTTACAACAATGTACAGCAGAGTTCGTGTGCGTTTTTTTTTTTGGGGGGGGGAGATAAATTCAGGCTCAATCTTTTGTGACTGTCTGGGTCAAATATGTCACCCTACTGTACATGTATTTCCTATAGAAAAGTCTGTCTAGACTGTTGTAGCGGCCGCTTATGCAGATCTATATATATGATATTTGCCATTTTGGTTTTTTTTCAAATTGCTCATGGCACATTCATTTTCAACAATGGCACATTCTTTTTGCAAATGGCGCATTGATGTCCCAGGTTATAGGGCCATTGTCACATTCACCTGATTGCCTATCCCAATCACTGGCCATAAGAAGAGCAGTTCGAAGTTTCCTCCATACTACTCCATTTGATCCAACAATTCCTGAGAGAAAAAAATATATAAAGTACCGTTACAATATTGAAATGATAAAGTGTACAACAATGTTTAACCAATTCTGAAATAAGAGTTATATTATGAGTTTCGTTTGCAATTTTTTTATCTTGAACTAATTTTAGCCACAGATACTATGCAATGACGACTGCTATGTGAAGTTTTTATGTAAATGCCAAAGAAGGACGAAAAACGTCATAAAAAAGCAAAAAACAAAAACAAAAACAAAAACAAAAAACAAAAAACAAAGCAAAAAGCAAAAAAAAAAAAAAAAAAAACCACCCCCCCCAAAAAAAAACCCCGTTATTGAGTTTGTTGTCGTCCTACCAAGAGGTAGATGTTCAGATATTAGGGGGTTCAACTTTCGACTCAATAACCAACAAACCCTAAGCTACTCGTACTACATTAAATTTTACAATCTGACCAAAGTATCAGGTAGCTGATATGAACTTACCATAAGGTGTTAAAAGTTCAGAGTAAAAGAAACTTCGCGGTCTGTCAGAGGCAATGTCTCCATTCTTAACAAGGACTTCTGTGATTTTGTCACGACTACATATCACTACTACTGTCTCAGTCCCAAGGATAAGGCTGAAAATATCCCCGTATTTCTTCCTACATTGACGTAGTGTTCCGAGCAGATTTTTCAAGTCTAAATTCAAGTTTCCAATAAAGGGCACTGAAGGCGGTCCTGGTGGGTAGTTCCACGGTCTTCTTGTTTTCATGTACAAGACAGTTATTAGAATTAGACCTATGGAACACGTTACAAATGCGAACATTTTATTTCTTGTTTACAATACGAGCAACCAGGTTCAATTATTGGAGTGTGTCAAACAAATATTATAACACCTGTCCTTTTTATCATAATTCTGTGAACCATGATTTCGGGAGTACATCCTAGGTTAAATGAACCATATGCATGTATGTAGTCGTTTATATTTTCACGCATCAAGTGAATGCCTCTTGTATTTATATTTACATTGTTCTGTTTGTCATTTTCGTTATTATATGACTACTGTTGTGAAAGATTGAAGCAATGACTACTGTTGTGAAAGATTGAAGCAAACATATGTAATACACATAACAAAGCTGTTGGACATACACTATTAGTCAAGAAGTCAAAACTAATTTTGCTTTTATCTATATTTTGTTTTAATTTTGCTTTTCATATCATAGATTTCGTTTTTTTACGGATATCCTTTACTAAATGAGCAATAATATGAACAGTAAAATAAACACAAGTCCCATTTAGAGTCTTAGTACACTGCTCAAAAATTTAAAGGAGCAAGGAATATACTTTCATTGTTTAGATGTTAAACGTCTTCAAATTGAATAGCATCATTCAAGAACAGATAAATTGGCAGCATGGACCAGACATGCACGTTTCGGGTACTTAACCCTCGTCAGTGATCCTCAAATATAAACAATGTAATATGCCAAAAAAGTGTGAAAGTTACTATGTCGAAAAAGCGTACCGAAAGACGTAGCAGAATGGGTGGGATATGATGCTACAGGACCCACGTTTTTGAAATTTCAAGAAATTTTGAGAACAGAAATTTTAGAATGCGTTGAAGAAACGATCAACCGATATTGATCGAACTTGGCTACATGTGCCCTCGGGGACTCCTGGTCCACCAGCAGAGACACTCACCGAGTGGTATAAATGTTAAACGTCTTCAAATTGAATAGCATCATTTAAGAACAGATAAATTGGCAGCATGGACCAGACATGCACGTTTCGGGTACTTAACCCTCGTCAGTGATCCTCAAATATAAACAATGTAATATGCCAAAAAAGTGTGAAAGTTACTATGTCGAAAAAGCGTACCGAAAGACGTAGCAGAATGGGTGGGATATGATGCTACACCAACGATGAACGTTAGTCTCCCTATTTGCAGTTGCTTATTCTATGTTATCAACAAAAATGCGTTTAGACATATTTAGTGGTCTTTTCTTACTTACCTGTGTCTGTATCGAACAGATGAACTGCTACATTTGATTAGACATGATAAGATAGCCTTGATGATACAAAAGAATATCTCATTCCTTGAGTTAAAGAAGATCCTGACGATAATCTCAACAGCACTTACAAAAGAGCACAAAATTGAGCATCGAAGGACCCCCAGCAAGCTAGAGGTTGGACCAGGTGCCCGGGAGGAGTAAGCATCCCCTGTTGGCTAGCCGCACCCGCCGTCGATGTTCATGCACAAAAATGAAAACAATATATAAAATGCATGCACTGTCTGATGTATAACTTTTTTACAAGCTCCTTGTACCATTATATTACAATAGAAAAATTGCTCCTTTAAATTTTTTGAGCAGTGTATTATGGTAAACATAATAATGTGCGTGAATACATGTTCATTGCTAAAAATTGAAGGAGCTATTTTTACATTTTAATACAGTTGTACATAGAATGAAATATTACATGTGTATTTGGAATCAACAAGGCTATATTATCATGTCTAATCATGTGTACTTTTGTAACGTTGGTACGTAAGACATGACCATTAAATACGTCTAAATGTGTTTTTGTTCAGTACAATGGATAATCTACTGAAACATGAAAGTAGATACCTTGCTTACTTAATCTTTTTAACAAAGTATTTAGAAATAGTCTTGTTTGTAGTGGAGTATATCAAAGAGCAGGCCTTTTTTTATTCGATAGTTGCACTTTTTGGTAAGATCCTCTGTTCCGGATAAGTCGGTGGGCTGTGTGCATGTTATCCGGATAACCACACTATTCACTATACATGTAATGTTGTCCATGACTGTCTATGTCGACGTCTGATAAACGTTAGTCTCCCTCAATTAATGTATGGGTATTCGTGTAGTGGCTGTGTCTGCTTGTTCCTATGTTGGTCCATTTAATGTAATTTTCCTTTTTTTTTGTTTCTTGAGTAGTCTTCTGTGTTTCATGTCTCTTGCTGTGCTTGTCTACTCTGTGTTTTCATATCATGTGTTTTAGTGCTTTTCTTTGGGTGCTACAATCGAGTCTGGATTGAGATCCCCCTCCTTTCTGTTGAATTCGTTTTGTCTGACGGTGATGTTTATTGCAACCTGCGTGTGTGTTCCGCTGTGATGAGGACAAGTTGGTCTGGATGGAGATCTATTCCATATCCTTCTCTCTAACAGGAAAGATGAGTTTTAAATAAAGAGCTTCAAATACAAAGCCTTTATTAGAATACATAAAAATCAAAATAAATCGGCTTACGAAGGCAAACATATTTTGGAATACAGTTGACAGTTGACAGTTGACGATTGAATTGTCAACTGCATTTCAGAATACAGTTGACAATTCGACTAAGAAACATTTGTATTGAAAATGTATGCATAAAGAATTTTCTGTATTTTACTATTTCATCACACCAAAACACATATGACACCCATGCCCCGCCTCCACATCTTACAGAAAAAATAAATAAATGAAGCAACGCATCGACACATCCTGTTGGTAATAGCTCAAACTTTCATAGTATTCCCCTGGTTACGATACTGAATTTTTCAGGGATTCATGCCAAGGCATTGATTCAAACTCACTTTAAATTTGGTGAGGGTACATGACCTTGTTACCGAGGAATAAGGCCGAGAACTTTGCCAATATTTCTACAATTCAGACAAATTCTGAAAAAGTTCTAAGTCCAAACTTTTATAGTATTCCCCTGGTTACGATACTGAATTTTTCAGGGATGCATGCCAAGGCATTGATTCAAACTCACTTTAAATTTGGTGAGGGTACATGACCTTGTTACCGAGGAATAAGGCCGAGAACTTTGCCAATATTTCTACAATTCAGACAAATTCTGAAAAAGTTCTAAGTCCAAACTTTTATAGTATTCCCCTGGTTACGATACTGAATTTTTCAGGGATTCATGCCAAGGCATTGATTCAAACTCACTTTAAATTTGGTGAGGGTACATGACCTTGTTACCGAGGAATAAGGCCGAGAACTTTGCCAATATTTCTACAATTCAGACAAATTCTGAAAAAGTTCTAAGTCCAAACTTTTATAGTATTCCCCTGGTTACGATACTGAATTTTTCAGGGATGCATGCCAAGGCATTGATTCAAACTCACTTTAAATTTGGTGAGGGTACATGACCTTGTTACCGAGGAATAAGGCCGAGAACTTTGCCAATATTTCTACAATTCAGACAAATTCTGAAAAAGTTCTAAGTCCAAACTTTTATAGTATTCCCCTGGTTACGATACTGAATTTTTCAGGGATGCATGCCAAGGCATTGATTCAAACTCACTTTAAATTTGGTGAGGGTACATGACCTTGTTACCGAGGAATAAGGCCGAGAACTTTGCCAATATTTCTACAATTCAGACAAATTCTGAAAAAGTTCTAAGTCCAAACTTTTATAGTATTCCCCTGGTTACGATACTGAATTTTTCAGGGATGCATGCCAAGGCATTGATTCAAACTCACTTTAAATTTGGTGAGGGTACATGACCTTGTTACCGAGGAATAAGGCCGAGAACTTTGCCAATATTTCTACAATTCAGACAAATTCTGAAAAAGTTCTAAGTCCAAACTTTTATAGTATTCCCCTGGTTACGATACTGAATTTTTCAGGGATTCATGCCAAGGCATTGATTCAAACTCACTTTAAATTTGGTGAGGGTACATGACCTTGTTACCGAGGAATAAGGCCGAGAACTTTGCCAATATTTCTACAATTCAGACAAATTCTGAAAAAGTTCTAAGTCCAAACTTTTATAGTATTCCCCTGGTTACGATACTGAATTTTTCAGGGATGCATGCCAAGGCATTGATTCAAACTCACTTTAAATTTGGTGAGGGTACATGACCTTGTTACCGAGGAATAAGGCCGAGAACTTTGCCAATATTTCTACAATTCAGACAAATTCTGAAAAAGTTCTAAGTCCAAACTTTTATAGTATTCCCCTGGTTACGATACTGAATTTTTCAGGGATGCATGCCAAGGCATTGATTCAAACTCACTTTAAATTTGGTGAGGGTACATGACCTTGTTACCGAGGAATAAGGCCGAGAACTTTGCCAATATTTCTACAATTCAGACAAATTCTGAAAAAGTTCTAAGTCCAAACTTTTATAGTATTCCCCTGGTTACGATACTGAATTTTTCAGGGATGCATGCCAAGGCATTGATTCAAACTCACTTTAAATTTGGTGAGGGTACATGACCTTGTTACCGAGGAATAAGGCCGAGAACTTTGCCAATATTTCTACAATTCAGACAAATTCTGAAAAAGTTCTAAGTCCAAACTTTTATAGTATTCCCCTGGTTACGATACTGAATTTTTCAGGGATGCATGCCAAGGCATTGATTCAAACTCACTTTAAATTTGGTGAGGGTACATGACCTTGTTACCGAGGAATAAGGCCGAGAACTTTGCCAATATTTCTACAATTCAGACAAATTCTGAAAAAGTTCTAAGTCCAAACTTTTATAGTATTCCCCTGGTTACGATACTGAATTTTTCAGGGATGCATGCCAAGGCATTGATTCAAACTCACTTTAAATTTGGTGAGGGTACATGACCTTGTTACCGAGGAATAAGGCCGAGAACTTTGCCAATATTTCTACAATTCAGACAAATTCTGAAAAAGTTCTAAGTCCAAACTTTTATAGTATTCCCCTGGTTACGATACTGAATTTTTCAGGGATGCATGCCAAGGCATTGATTCAAACTCACTTTAAATTTGGTGAGGGTACATGACCTTGTTACCGAGGAATAAGGCCGAGAACTTTGCCAATATTTCTACAATTCAGACAAATTCTGAAAAAGTTCTAAGTCCAAACTTTTATAGTATTCCCCTGGTTACGATACTGAATTTTTCAGGGATGCATGCCAAGGCATTGATTCAAACTCACTTTAAATTTGGTGAGGGTACATGACCTTGTTACCGAGGAATAAGGCCGAGAACTTTGCCAATATTTCTACAATTCAGACAAATTCTGAAAAAGTTCTAAGTCCAAACTTTTATAGTATTCCCCTGGTTACGATACTGAATTTTTCAGGGATTCATGCCAAGGCATTGATTCAAACTCACTTTAAATTTGGTGAGGGTACATGACCTTGTTACCGAGGAATAAGGCCGAGAACTTTGCCAATATTTCTACAATTCAGACAAATTCTGAAAAAGTTCTAAGTCCAAACTTTTATAGTATTCCCCTGGTTACGATACTGAATTTTTCAGGGATGCATGCCAAGGCATTGATTCAAACTCACTTTAAATTTGGTGAGGGTACATGACCTTGTTACCGAGGAATAAGGCCGAGAACTTTGCCAATATTTCTACAATTCAGACAAATTCTGAAAAAGTTCTAAGTCCAAACTTTTATAGTATTCCCCTGGTTACGATACTGAATTTTTCAGGGATGCATGCCAAGGCATTGATTCAAACTCACTTTAAATTTGGTGAGGGTACATGACCTTGTTACCGAGGAATAAGGCCGAGAACTTTGCCAATATTTCTACAATTCAGACAAATTCTGAAAAAGTTCTAAGTCCAAACTTTTATAGTATTCCCCTGGTTACGATACTGAATTTTTCAGGGATGCATGCCAAGGCATTGATTCAAACTCACTTTAAATTTGGTGAGGGTACATGACCTTGTTACCGAGGAATAAGGCCGAGAACTTTGCCAATATTTCTACAATTCAGACAAATTCTGAAAAAGTTCTAAGTCCAAACTTTTATAGTATTCCCCTGGTTACGATACTGAATTTTTCAGGGATGCATGCCAAGGCATTGATTCAAACTCACTTTAAATTTGGTGAGGGTACATGACCTTGTTACCGAGGAATAAGGCCGAGAACTTTGCCAATATTTCTACAATTCAGACAAATTCTGAAAAAGTTCTAAGTCCAAACTTTTATAGTATTCCCCTGGTTACGATACTGAATTTTTCAGGGATTCATGCCAAGGCATTGATTCAAACTCACTTTAAATTTGGTGAGGGTACATGACCTTGTTACCGAGGAATAAGGCCGAGAACTTTGCCAATATTTCTACAATTCAGACAAATTCTGAAAAAGTTCTAAGTCCAAACTTTTATAGTATTCCCCTGGTTACGATACTGAATTTTTCAGGGATTCATGCCAAGGCATTGATTCAAACTCTCTTTAAATTTGGTGAGGGTACATGACCTTGTTACCGAGGAATAAGGCCGAGAACTTTGCCAATATTTCTACAATTCAGACAAATTCTGAAAAAGTTCTAAGTCCAAACTTTTATAGTATTCCCCTGGTTACGATACTGAATTTTTCAGGGATTCATACCAAGGCATTGATTCAAACTCACTTTAAATTTGGTGAGGGTACATGACCTTGTTACCGAGGAATAAGGCCGAGAACTTTGCCAATATTTCTATAATTCAAACAAATTCTGAAAAAGTTCTAAGTCCAAACTTTTATAGTATTCCCCTGGTTACGATACTGAATTTTTCAGGGATTCATGCCAAGGCATTGATTCAAACTCACTTTAAATTTGGTGAGGGTACATGACCTTGTTACCGAGGAATAAGGCCGAGAACTTTGCCAATATTTCTACAATTCAGGCAAATTCTGAAAAAGTTCTAAGTCCAAACTTTTATAGTATTCCCCTGGTTACGATACTGAATTTTTCAGGGATGCATGCCAAGGCATTGATTCAAACTCACTTTAAATTTGGTGAGGGTACATGACCTTGTTACCGAGGAATAAGGCCGAGAACTTTGCCAATATTTCTACAATTCAGACAAATTCTGAAAAAGTTCTAAGTCCAAACTTTTATAGTATTCCCCTGGTTACGATACTGAATTTTTCAGGGATTCATGCCAAGGCATTGATTCAAACTCACTTTAAATTTGGTGAGGGTACATGACCTTGTTACCGAGGAATAAGGCCGAGAACTTTGCCAATATTTCTACAATTCAGACAAATTCTGAAAAAGTTCTAAGTCCAAACTTTTATAGTATTCCCCTGGTTACGATACTGAATTTTTCAGGGATTCATGCCAAGGCATTGATTCAAACTCACTTTAAATTTGGTGAGGGTACATGACCTTGTTACCGAGGAATAAGGCCGAGAACTTTGCCAATATTTCTACAATTCAGGCAAATTCTGAAAAAGTTCTAAGTCCAAACTTTTATAGTATTCCCCTGGTTACGATACTGAATTTTTCAGGGATGCATGCCAAGGCATTGATTCAAACTCACTTTAAATTTGGTGAGGGTACATGACCTTGTTACCGAGGAATAAGGCCGAGAACTTTGCCAATATTTCTACAATTCAGACAAATTCTGAAAAAGTTCTAAGTCCAAACTTTTATAGTATTCCCCTGGTTACGATACTGAATTTTTCAGGGATTCATGCCAAGGCATTGATTCAAACTCACTTTAAATTTGGTGAGGGTACATGACCTTGTTACCGAGGAATAAGGCCGAGAACTTTGCCAATATTTCTACAATTCAGACAAATTCTGAAAAAGTTCTAAGTCCAAACTTTTATAGTATTCCCCTGGTTACGATACTGAATTTTTCAGTGATGCATGCCAAGGCATTGATTCAAACTCACTTTAAATTTGGTGAGGGTACATGACCTTGTTACCGAGGAATAAGGCCGAGAACTTTGCCAATATTTCTACAATTCAGACAAATTCTGAAAAAGTTCTAAGTCCAAACTTTTATAGTATTCCCCTGGTTACGATACTGAATTTTTCAGGGATTCATGCCAAGGCATTCATTCAAACTCACTTTAAATTTGGTGAGGGTACATGACCTTGTTACCGAGGAATAAGGCCGAGAACTTTGCCAATATTTCTACAATTCAGACAAATTCTGAAAAAGTTCTAAGTCCAAACTTTTATAGTATTCCCCTGGTTACGATACTGAAAATTTCAGGGATTCATGCCAAGGCATTGATTCAAACTCACTTTAAATTTGGTGAGGGTACATGACCTTGTTACCGAGGAATGAGGCCGAGAACTTTGCCAATATTTCTACAATTCAGACAAATTCTGAAAAAGTTCTAAGTCCAAACTTTTATAGTATTCCCCTGGTTACGATACTGAATTTTTCAGGGATGCATGCCAAGGCATTGATTAAAACTCACTTTAAATTTGGTGAGGGTACATGACCTTGTTACCGAGGAATAAGGCCGAGAACTTTGCCAATATTTCTACAATTCAGACAAATTCTGAAAAAGTTCTAAGTCCAAACTTTTATAGTATTCCCCTGGTTACGATACTGAATTTTTCAGGGATTCATGCCAAGGCATTGATTCAAACTCACTTTAAATTTGGTGAGGGTACATGACCTTGTTACCGAGGAATAAGGCCGAGAACTTTGCCAATATTTCTACAATTCAGACAAATTCTGAAAAAGTTCTAAGTCCAAACTTTTATAGTATTCCCCTGGTTACGATACTGAATTTTTCAGGGATGCATGCCAAGGCATTGATTCAAACTCACTTTAAATTTGGTGAGGGTACATGACCTTGTTACCGAGGAATAAGGCCGAGAACTTTGCCAATATTTCTACAATTCAGACAAATTCTGAAAAAGTTCTAAGTCCAAACTTTTATAGTATTCCCCTGGTTACGATACTGAATTTTTCAGGGATTCATGCCAAGGCATTGATTCAAACTCACTTTAAATTTGGTGAGGGTACATGACCTTGTTACCGAGGAATAAGGCCGAGAACTTTGCCAATATTTCTACAATTCAGACAAATTCTGAAAAAGTTCTAAGTCCAAACTTTTATAGTATTCCCCTGGTTACGATACTGAAAATTTCAGGGATTCATGCCAAGGCATTGATTCAAACTCACTTTAAATTTGGTGAGGGTACATGACCTTGTTACCGAGGAATGAGGCCGAGAACTTTGCCAATATTTCTACAATTCAGACAAATTCTGAAAAAGTTCTAAGTCCAAACTTTTATAGTATTCCCCTGGTTACGATACTGAATTTTTCAGGGATGCATGCCAAGGCATTGATTAAAACTCACTTTAAATTTGGTGAGGGTACATGACCTTGTTACCGAGGAATAAGGCCGAGAACTTTGCCAATATTTCTACAATTCAGACAAATTCTGAAAAAGTTCTAAGTCCAAACTTTTATAGTATTCCCCTGGTTACGATACTGAATTTTTCAGGGATTCATGCCAAGGCATTGATTCAAACTCACTTTAAATTTGGTGAGGGTACATGACCTTGTTACCGAGGAATAAGGCCGAGAACTTTGCCAATATTTCTACAATTCAGACAAATTCTGAAAAAGTTCTAAGTCCAAACTTTTATAGTATTCCCCTGGTTACGACCCTGAAAATTTCAGGGATTCATGCCAAGGCATTGATTCAAACTCACTTTAAATTTGGTGAGGGTACATGACCTTGTTACCGAGGAATGAGGCCGAGAACTTTGCCAATATTTCTACAATTCAGACAAATTCTGAAAAAGTTCTAAGTCCAAACTTTTATAGTATTCCCCTGGTTACGATACTGAATTTTTCAGGGATTCATGCCAAGGCATTGATTCAAACTCACTTTAAATTTGGTTAGGGTACATGACCTTGTTACCGAGGAATAAGGCCGAGAACTTTGCCAATATTTCTACAATTCAGACAAATTCTGAAAAAGTTCTAAGTCCAAACTTTTAAAGTATCCCCCTGGTTACGATACTGAAAATTTCAGGGATTCATGCCAAGGCATTGATTCAAACTCACATTAAATTTGGTGAGGGTACATGACCTTGTTACCGAGGAATAAGGCCGAGAACTTTGCCAATATTTCTACAATTCAGACAAATTCTGAAAAAGTTCTAAGTCCAAACTTTTATAGTATTCCCCTGGTTACGATACTGAATTTTTCAGGGATGCATGCCAAGGCATTGATTCAAACTCACTTTAAATTTGGTGAGGGTACATGACCTTGTTACCGAGGAATAAGGCCGAGAACTTTGCCAATATTTCTACAATTCAGACAAATTCTGAAAAAGTTCTAAGTCCAAACTTTTATAGTATTCCCCTGGTTGCGATACTGAAAATTTCAGGGATTCATGCCAAGGCATTGATTCAAACTCACTTTAAATTTGGTGAGGGTACATGACCTTGTTACCGAGGAATGAGGCCAAGAACTTTTCCAATATTTCTACAATTCAGACAAATTCTGAAAAAGTTCTAAGTCCAAACTTTTATAGTATTCCCCTGGTTACGATACTGAATTTTTCAGGGATGCATGCCAAGGCATTGATTAAAACTCACTTTAAATTTGGTGAGGGTACATGACCTTGTTACCGAGGAATAAGGCCGAGAACTTTGCCAATATTTCTACAATTCAGACAAATTCTGAAAAAGTTCTAAGTCCAAACTTTTATAGTATTCCCCTGGTTACGATACTGAATTTTTCAGGGATGCATGCCAAGGCATTGATTCAAACTCACTTTAAATTTGGTGAGGGTACATGACCTTGTTACCGAGGAATAAGGCCGAGAACTTTGCCAATATTTCTACAATTCAGACAAATTCTGAAAAAAGTTCTAAGTCCAAACTTTTATAGTATTCCCCTGGTTACGATACTGAATTTTTCAGGGATTCATGCCAAGGCATTGATTCAAACTCACTTTAAATTTGGTGAGGGTACATGACCTTGTTACCGAGGAATAAGGCCGAGAACTTTGCCAATATTTCTACAATTCAAACAAATTCTGAAAAAGTTCTAAGTCCAAACTTTTATAGTATTCCCCTGGTTACGATACTGAATTTTTCAGGGATGCATGCCAAGGCATTGATTAAAACTCACTTTAAATTTGGTGAGGGTACATGACCTTGTTACCGAGGAATAAGGCCGAGAACTTTGCCAATATTTCTACAATTCAGACAAATTCTGAAAAAGTTCTAAGTCCAAACTTTTATAGTATTCCCCTGGTTACGATACTGAATTTTTCAGGGATTCATGCCAAGGCATTGATTCAAACTCACTTTAAATTTGGTGAGGGTACATGACCTTGTTACCGAGGAATAAGGCCGAGAACTTTGCCAATATTTCTACAATTCAGACAAATTCTGAAAAAGTTCTAAGTCCAAACTTTTATAGTATTCCCCTGGTTACGATACTGAAAATTTCAGGGATTCATGCCAAGGCATTGATTCAAACTCACTTTAAATTTGGTGAGGGTACATGACCTTGTTACCGAGGAATGAGGCCGAGAACTTTGCCAATATTTCTACAATTCAGACAAATTCTGAAAAAGTTCTAAGTCCAAACTTTTAAAGTATTCCCCTAGTTACGATACTGAAAATTTCAGGGATTCATGCCAAGGCATTGATTAAAACTCACTTTAAATTTGGTGAGGGTACATGACCTTGTTACCGAGGAATGAGGCCGAGAACTTTGCCAATATTTCTACAATTCAGACAAATTCTGAAAAAGTTCTAAGTCCAAACTTTTATAGTATTCCCCTGGTTACGATACTGAATTTTTCAGGGATGCATGCCAAGGCATTGATTAAAACTCACTTTAAATTTGGTGAGGGTACATGACCTTGTTACCGAGGAATAAGGCCGAGAACTTTGCCAATATTTCTACAATTCAGACAAATTCTGAAAAAGTTCTAAGTCCAAACTTTTATAGTATTCCCCTGGTTACGATACTGAAAATTTCAGGGATTCATGCCAAGGCATTGATTCAAACTCACTTTAAATTTGGTGAGGGTACATGACCTTGTTACCGAGGAATGAGGCCGAGAACTTTGCCAATATTTCTACAATTCAGACAAATTCTGAAAAAGTTCTAAGTCCAAACTTTTATAGTATTCCCCTGGTTACGATACTGAATTTTTCAGGGATGCATGCCAAGGCATTGATTAAAACTCACTTTAAATTTGGTGAGGGTACATGACCTTGTTACCGAGGAATAAGGCCGAGAACTTTGCCAATATTTCTACAATTCAGACAAATTCTGAAAAAGTTCTAAGTCCAAACTTTTATAGTATTCCCCTGGTTACGATACTGAATTTTTCAGGGATTCATGCCAAGGCATTGATTCAAACTCACTTTAAATTTGGTGAGGGTACATGACCTTGTTACCGAGGAATAAGGCCGAGAACTTTGCCAATATTTCTACAATTCAGACAAATTCTGAAAAAGTTCTAAGTCCAAACTTTTATAGTATTCCCCTGGTTACGATACTGAATTTTTCAGGGATTCATGCCAAGGCATTGATTCAAACTCACTTTAAATTTGGTGAGGGTACATGACCTTGTTACCGAGGAATAAGGCCGAGAACTTTGCCAATATTTCTACAATTCAGACAAATTCTGAAAAAGTTCTAAGTCCAAACTTTTATAGTATTCCCCTGGTTACGATACTGAATTTTTCAGGGATTCATGCCAAGGCATTGATTCAAACTCACTTTAAATTTGGTGAGGGTACATGACCTTGTTACCGAGGAATAAGGCCGAGAACTTTGCCAATATTTCTACAATTCAGACAAATTCTGAAAAAGTTCTAAGTCCAAACTTTTATAGTATTCCCCTGGTTACGATACTGAATTTTTCAGGGATGCATGCCAAGGCATTGATTCAAACTCACTTTAAATTTGGTGAGGGTACATGACCTTGTTACCGAGGAATAAGGCCGAGAACTTTGCCAATATTTCTACAATTCAGACAAATTCTGAAAAAGTTCTAAGTCCAAACTTTTATAGTATTCCCCTGGTTACGATACTGAAAATTTCAGGGATTCATGCCAAGGCATTGATTCAAACTCACTTTAAATTTGGTGAGGGTACATGACCTTGTTACCGAGGAATGAGGCCGAGAACTTTGCCAATATTTCTACAATTCAGACAAATTCTGAAAAAGTTCTAAGTCCAAACTTTTATAGTATTCCCCTGGTTACGATACTGAATTTTTCAGGGATGCATGCCAAGGCATTGATTAAAACTCACTTTAAATTTGGTGAGGGTACATGACCTTGTTACCGAGGAATAAGGCCGAGAACTTTGCCAATATTTCTACAATTCAGACAAATTCTGAAAAAGTTCTAAGTCCAAACTTTTATAGTATTCCCCTGGTTACGATACTGAATTTTTCAGGGATTCATGCCAAGGCATTGATTCAAACTCACTTTAAATTTGGTGAGGGTACATGACCTTGTTACCGAGGAATAAGGCCGAGAACTTTGCCAATATTTCTACAATTCAGACAAATTCTGAAAAAGTTCTAAGTCCAAACTTTTATAGTATTCCCCTGGTTACGATACTGAATTTTTCAGGGATTCATGCCAAGGCATTGATTCAAACTCACTTTAAATTTGGTGAGGGTACATGACCTTGTTACCGAGGAATAAGGCCGAGAACTTTGCCAATATTTCTACAATTCAGACAAATTCTGAAAAAGTTCTAAGTCCAAACTTTTATAGTATTCCCCTGGTTACGATACTGAATTTTTCAGGGATTCATGCCAAGGCATTGATTCAAACTCACTTTAAATTTGGTGAGGGTACATGACCTTGTTACCGAGGAATAAGGCCGAGAACTTTGCCAATATTTCTACAATTCAGACAAATTCTGAAAAAGTTCTAAGTCCAAACTTTTATAGTATTCCCCTGGTTACGATACTGAATTTTTCAGGGATTCATGCCAAGGCATTGATTCAAACTCACTTTAAATTTGGTGAGGGTACATGACCTTGTTACCGAGGAATAAGGCCGAGAACTTTGCCAATATTTCTACAATTCAGACAAATTCTGAAAAAGTTCTAAGTCCAAACTTTTATAGTATTCCCCTGGTTACGATACTGAATTTTTCAGGGATGCATGCCAAGGCATTGATTCAAACTCACTTTAAATTTGGTGAGGGTACATGACCTTGTTACCGAGGAATAAGGCCGAGAACTTTGCCAATATTTCTACAATTCAGACAAATTCTGAAAAAGTTCTAAGTCCAAACTTTTATAGTATTCCCCTGGTTACGATACTGAAAATTTCAGGGATTCATGCCAAGGCATTGATTCAAACTCACTTTAAATTTGGTGAGGGTACATGACCTTGTTACCGAGGAATGAGGCCGAGAACTTTGCCAATATTTCTACAATTCAGACAAATTCTGAAAAAGTTCTAAGTCCAAACTTTTATAGTATTCCCCTGGTTACGATACTGAATTTTTCAGGGATGCATGCCAAGGCATTGATTAAAACTCACTTTAAATTTGGTGAGGGTACATGACCTTGTTACCGAGGAATAAGGCCGAGAACTTTGCCAATATTTCTACAATTCAGACAAATTCTGAAAAAGTTCTAAGTCCAAACTTTTATAGTATTCCCCTGGTTACGATACTGAATTTTTCAGGGATTCATGCCAAGGCATTGATTCAAACTCACTTTAAATTTGGTGAGGGTACATGACCTTGTTACCGAGGAATAAGGCCGAGAACTTTGCCAATATTTCTACAATTCAGACAAATTCTGAAAAAGTTCTAAGTCCAAACTTTTATAGTATTCCCCTGGTTACGATACTGAATTTTTCAGGGATTCATGCCAAGGCATTGATTCAAACTCACTTTAAATTTGGTGAGGGTACATGACCTTGTTACCGAGGAATAAGGCCGAGAACTTTGCCAATATTTCTACAATTCAGACAAATTCTGAAAAAGTTCTAAGTCCAAACTTTTATAGTATTCCCCTGGTTACGATACTGAATTTTTCAGGGATTCATGCCAAGGCATTGATTCAAACTCACTTTAAATTTGGTGAGGGTACATGACCTTGTTACCGAGGAATAAGGCCGAGAACTTTGCCAATATTTCTACAATTCAAACAAATTCTGAAAAAGTTCTAAGTCCAAACTTTTATAGTATTCCCCTGGTTACGATACTGAATTTTTCAGGGATGCATGCCAAGGCATTGATTAAAACTCACTTTAAATTTGGTGAGGGTACATGACCTTGTTACCGAGGAATAAGGCCGAGAACTTTGCCAATATTTCTACAATTCAGACAAATTCTGAAAAAGTTCTAAGTCCAAACTTTTATAGTATTCCCCTGGTTACGATACTGAATTTTTCAGGGATTCATGCCAAGGCATTGATTCAAACTCACTTTAAATTTGGTGAGGGTACATGACCTTGTTACCGAGGAATAAGGCCGAGAACTTTGCCAATATTTCTACAATTCAGACAAATTCTGAAAAAGTTCTAAGTCCAAACTTTTATAGTATTCCCCTGGTTACGATACTGAAAATTTCAGGGATTCATGCCAAGGCATTGATTCAAACTCACTTTAAATTTGGTGAGGGTACATGACCTTGTTACCGAGGAATGAGGCCGAGAACTTTGCCAATATTTCTACAATTCAGACAAATTCTGAAAAAGTTCTAAGTCCAAACTTTTAAAGTATTCCCCTGGTTACGATACTGAAAATTTCAGGGATTCATGCCAAGGCATTGATTCAAACTCACATTAAATTTGGTGAGGGTACATGACCTTGTTACCGAGGAATAAGGCCGAGAACTTTGCCAATATTTCTACAATTCAGACAAATTCTGAAAAAGTTCTAAGTCCAAACTTTTATAGTATTCCCCTGGTTACGATACTGAAAATTTCAGGGATTCATGCCAAGGCATTGATTCAAACTCACTTTAAATTTGGTGAGGGTACATGACCTTGTTACCGAGGAATGAGGCCGAGAACTTTGCCAATATTTCTACAATTCAGACAAATTCTGAAAAAGTTCTAAGTCCAAACTTTTATAGTATTCCCCTGGTTACGATACTGAATTTTTCAGGGATGCATGCCAAGGCATTGATTAAAACTCACTTTAAATTTGGTGAGGGTACATGACCTTGTTACCGAGGAATAAGGCCGAGAACTTTGCCAATATTTCTACAATTCAGACAAATTCTGAAAAAGTTCTAAGTCCAAACTTTTATAGTATTCCCCTGGTTACGATACTGAATTTTTCAGGGATTCATGCCAAGGCATTGATTCAAACTCACTTTAAATTTGGTGAGGGTACATGACCTTGTTACCGAGGAATAAGGCCGAGAACTTTGCCAATATTTCTACAATTCAGACAAATTCTGAAAAAGTTCTAAGTCCAAACTTTTATAGTATTCCCCTGGTTACGATACTGAATTTTTCAGGGATTCATGCCAAGGCATTGATTCAAACTCACTTTAAATTTGGTGAGGGTACATGACCTTGTTACCGAGGAATAAGGCCGAGAACTTTGCCAATATTTCTACAATTCAGACAAATTCTGAAAAAGTTCTAAGTCCAAACTTTTATAGTATTCCCCTGGTTACGATACTGAAATTTTCAGGGATTCATGCCTAGGCATTGACTCAAACTCTCTTAAAATATGGTGAGGGTACATGACCTTGTGACCGAGGAACTTTTCAACTTTCCAAGTCGAAACTTTTATAGTATTCCCCTGGTAACGATGCTGAAATTTTCAGGGATACATCCTTAGGCATAGACTCAAACACACTTTTATTTTGGTGAGGGTACATCATGGCCTTGTTACCAAGGTTCAAACTTATAATATTCCTAGGTTACGACACGACAAAGTCTCAAAGTTTTCTAGGTCCAAAATTTTATTTTAATCACCTGATAAGGGATCAGATACAAAATTATGGACATTTATAACTCTGATTCAAAATACAAATTCACTTTTGACGACATTACCAAAATGCTTAGCACAATATTGTCGTTGATTTTTAATGCAAAATATTCCAACAAAGTATTGGAATTTCACTGGGCACAAACTGTGCCCCTCTTCTAAGTGACATACTCTTTTATTCATACGAGGCAGAATTCCTATAGTTTCTGCTTTGAAACAGCATCACATGTCAACTGGATTACATTGATGACGTACTCTCCATCAAAAATCCAGCCATTCAGGGTTGCTTTGGTGCCATCAGCCCAGAGAATTTGAAGTCAAAGAATTAATTGAGAGCGCAACACTTTACCCTCCTACCTAAACATACTACTATGATACAATCGATCAGTCTTCTCTTTTTATGTTAAACGTGACGATTTTATTTTCACAATTACAAATTTCCCCTTCATGTGGCGCAAAATTCCTTTTTTGCCTGTAAATGGCGTATCATTTCACAACTAATATGCTATGCAGGGTACGTTCAAGTATGAAAAGTCGAGTGCATTAAGGCTCACCACTAAGTGGAGTAGAAGTTGAGTCGTAGGAATCCGTATTGGGCTTTACGATGGCACGGGCAGGAACACGTTACGTCGCCTTACAGTACCGTTGTCAGAAGTATTTAAAGTTCTGCACTTAAAACCGTCCGTTGACATTATGCCACAGGTGAGGATATGTTGGAAACCATCCGTTGTCATGAAAATTATCGACAAAATTTCAGTAAAATCACAAATAAATCATTAGGTAACCGGCTATTTCTTTTCAAAAGCCAACGGGGGGTAGCCACACGCTTCCGTAATACATTATTACCACGAAATGAATAAAGCTCCTTTTATGTTATGAGGAGATCTAACTGGCGATGACCTACTGTCAGCAACGAAAACGGAAATTTGAAAAGGAAAACTATCCTGTCTCTTAATTATTTGATTTTATATACCAATTTTATGTAGAAAATTATCGACAACATTATACAAACAATATATGTGAATGACCGTCTTTTACATTGTATATTTATTGTATACTTTCATTATTTGATAAAGAATGTCCGTTGTTATGACAAGACAAGAAGATATGGTCCGTTGTCATAACTCTTAACTGTATTTGGGCATGAATGGGGAATCGAATTGAACAGGAAAACTATCCTGTATATTGCACCCGTTTATATTGCAATCTTTATTTCGAATCTAACGCCGAGCAATTAAATTAGCTTAGTTTAATTCTTAAAGTATTCAGCTCTCTTTTTTTGTAAAGCTTTAAAGGAGGATATCATATAATTTTCAGGTTACATGAACATAGATCGTATAGAATAGATTTAAAATTGAAAATATGATTCATGAATTTGAAATGGTGTAGGATGAGTTCATGAATTTATACATTGATCAATTAAACAACAATTGTTAAAGGGATTTTGAAGTCATATATATAGCGTTAAAAACAAAGACATCAAATATCGGTCATTGAAGACATTTTGATAGCCTCAGCCTTTATCACGTTATTGTTCCGAACCTTCTAAACACGAAATCGCTCTTTGATCTAAAATTTTTGCATGCTTTTTTTCCCAGAAACAATAAGATTCTTACCTACAGATAGGTTATTAGGCACCGTTTTATCGAAGGGACAAAATAATATCAAATGCACAAAAATGAATATAAACGTACAAAGTAAAAAAATACTTGTAATAAATGGTCATTATAATTTTGCCCATAGTAGCTCCCTATAACTGCTATACACTTACTGGAGACCCCCCCCCGCGAAAAAAAAAACAACTTTACTGTAGTCTTTGAAGTCCCCTAAAGCAGATTTCCCTCGCCTACCATTAATGGTTTGGATTTTCTCTTTGAAACATTAAATTTATAATTTTGCATTCAATAGAGATATTCGATGGGGGTATGATATAGACTTTACATGTATATCTCAGGTGATGATGAAAATTATAATTGATATGTTATTTACATTTGTGTGTGTCTGTGTGTAAGTTCGTGTGGTTTTTTTCATGTCAGCGTCGATATCGGTGTCTCCGTCTGCCTGCGAGTGAATTCTTTTGTCCGCGTTTCTTAGCATGTGTGTCTGTATGTGAGTGAGACAGTGCATCTGTCTGTGTCTTTTGTGTGTATGTCTGTCTATATACATGCCTGTCTGTCCGTTTGTTTTTGCGTATGTCTGTGTATCCCCTGTGTCTGTCAGTCTGTCGTTTTGCGCATGTCTGTGTATGTCTTTCAGGATGTTCCTTTCAGGATGTTCATGTCTGTGTTTTGATCAGTGACTGTCTTTGAGTCTGTCTTTGAGTCTGTCTGTGTGAATCTCTTTTTGTATCTCCCTGTTTCTGTTTTGACTATGTGTGTATATCTGCTTGACTTTATGAAAGGTATTTTGCCAAGAAAGAGATATTGGCCTAGTCTGATTTTTCGTCTGTCTTGCATGCTGTGATAAACTGTGGATTTACTGAAATCAAAGTCAATATATGTTTTTGTTTGTGTGTGAGGGTGAGTACATCTGTGTATGTCTGTCTACTTGTCTATCCGTCTGCCTATGCATATCTTTCTGTATGAGTGTGTCTGTTGATGAATGTGTTTGTCTGTATATATGTATTTGTCTGAATATATATGAATTTGTCTAAAACCCCATATATATGTGAGTGTCTATTCCTCCCCCCTCCCAGAAACCTCTTACATATTCTACAAAAGAAAAAATAGGAATAGGGTCAAGTGTCCGGGAAGAGTAATTATATCCTGCTCTGTTGAAGTTTTGTGATTTTTTTAATTACAGCACACCATCTGTCTTCCGCCAGTCTATAAACTTTTCAAAATGTGGCGTTCGTTCTGCAGAATCGATGATGAAAATCAAATTATAAAGTCTCAACTTTTCAAGAGTGATAGAGACTATTGGTGGGTAAAGAGGAGACATGTGTGCAATAAATATATATGTAAGACCTTGTCCCTTTTAAGTCTCTTTCTGTGGGTGTCTGTTCTGTGTTTTTTGCATTGGGTGTTTTGGGGTTTTGCTGTGGGTGCTGCAATCTAGTGTTGTTGGAGATCCCCTTCTTTCTTCTTCTCTATGGGGAAAATCCATGCTATTATGAGGAAAGTCTAATATATAGCGGAATATCTCCAAGGAGAAGAAACCTCTTATTTAGCAAATTTTCCTACGAGAAAACTACTGCATTGCACCGGTTTACAATACACTTATAAAGTAAAATACTGTATACATTCAAATTTTCGCCTCCATTTATATTTTAAACCTTTTCACGCATAGCCCAGAAGATGAATTTAAGACGGGACGAATAAAATTTAATGTTAAGGATATCTTAACAAAACGGATGATTCGGCGAATTCAATTCTGGGCAAATCAGTCTCCATTCTAAATTGGTTGAAAATTAAATTGTGCGTATTGATTGATGAATTTTAATGATTAGTACAGGTATCATAGTATCATTCCATCCATCAAAATATAAAAGCAGACAACGGACATCTGACAACGGACAGAACTTTCGCAACATGGATTGACAACGGACTAATTTTAGAAAAGTTCCCTAAAAGTGGTCCAAAATTGAATTCGTCATCATGACGCTACCAGAGGAGCATTATATAGACTTGATATTTATTATTAGTATATTTCTGGAATAACATAACCTGAATATTCAAAGATTTCAAGAAAAAGGAAAAATAACACATGTGCAGGACGTGGTGATCAAAGGACGCCAACTCGATCTCCTCTTTTCAAACTGTATATCAGTACCAGAAAAGCATATAAACCAATAGCTTAGTGTTATGACTACCCCCCATTGAATTTTTGAGTGTATTACTTCTAGAATTTCAACGTTTATTAGAAAATCATACTTTCCACACATGCTCATTGTCGCGACAACGGATGGATTCCTTCATATCCTTACCTGTGGCATAATGTCAACGGACGGTTTTAAGTGCAGAACTTTAAATACTTCTGACAACGGTACTGTAAGGCGACGTAACGTGTTCCTGCCCGTGGATGGCTAATTGATATGTCCGTGTTATTTTTCTACATTATCCCCTTCTGTATCTCAACACTTTTATTAAACCGGTGTTTAAGGCCTCAATACCATTTTTAAAGAACTCCTCATTTGGACTGGTTAGAACGCCAGCCACTGAAAGTATGACGTCATCATAGGACTGAAAGTGGGTGCCAGAAATACATGTACAAAATGTAGCTGCTTTCAGTATTTGGGAATAGATGAAAGTTTGATTAAATATCAAATTAAAGCCACAATTATGAATGGCAGCCATGTGACGGACTTGTGAACAGGAGCATTGCCCTGATGGAACAGCACACTTTAAACTAGTGAGCTTCCGCAACGCTTTAGTCTAATATTTTCCCGTAACTGTGTCAGATGTGAAGCATGCAATTGATTGTTTGTCCTATTTGAAGATACTGTAAACCGCTTTTATTAATTCGCGGCGTCTTATGTTCGCGAACACGAGTGAAGTGACTGATTCGCGGTTATTTATTTTCGTGACATCGCATATATACTACACATGTCGTAGGACATATACACGGCGTTTTACTTTCGCAAATGGAATGATCTCGCGAAAATAATACGCCCGCGAACAAAAGAAGATTTACAGTAATCTATCTGTAGAAAATCTTCTGCACCCAGATATCAGAGGCTCAAAGCTTATCAATCAACTCTCGTAGCTACGCGTAACACATCAGTTGCAATCCGTTGCCATTCTTTATGATAAAAAATAATTCCACCACTCCCCTACGGGTATCTACGACTCGCCTAAGGGATTGCTACAGATAGCCATGTATCCGACAAGGAAAGGCTATACATAGCTACGGATTGAGTCTCTTTAGTCAATATATGAGATAATATCTCATCCATTCGTTTTCAAATAAATATATATATGTATGGAACCCTGAAACTGTTACAAAGCAGCTGAGACTGTCTCATCTTGAAACTATTGGGTGTTTTAGTTATAATAAGGACGTAAATATATAGGGGATTCAAGCCAGTCCAACCAATCTGTAGTGCAATCGGAGCTATCCGTATGCCATTCGTGGCTATCAGAATGTATCCGTACGCGTGCCCTTATCTATCCGAACAAGATTAATATCAACCCGTATCAATCAGTAACACAGTCGTAGTTTAATGGTTTAATTGGAACATTTTGCGTACCGATTCGCCTCAGTTTGATCCAATTCGAAGTCGCAGCGAAAGTCAAAGTAAAAAGGGGGATTTACCGAATTATGCCATATTCCCCTGGATCTTTGAACCCTGAACAAAGATTATTACTTCGTCAGAATTTCAGAAATATTGGCAAAGGTCTCGGTCTCATTTCTCGGTAATTAGGTCATGTACCCTCACCAAATTTTTAGTGTGTACGTGTCTATACCTAGGCATGAATCCCTGAAAATATCAGCTCCCTAACCAGGGGATTACTATAAAATTTTGAACTTAGAAAATTTTGAGACTTCGTCAGAATTTCAGAAATATTGGCAAAGTTCTCGGTCTCATTTCTCGGTAATTAGGTCATGTACCCTCACCAAATTTTTAGTGTGTACGTGTCTATACCTAGGCATGAATCCCTGACAATATCAGCTCCCTAACTAGGGGATTACTATAGAATTTTGAACTTAGAAAATTTTGAGACTTCGTCAGAATTTCAGAAATATTGGCAAAGTTCTCGGTCTCATTTCTCAGTAATTAGGTCATGTACCCTCACCAAATTTTTAGTGTGTACGTGTCTATACCTAGGCATGAATCCCTGAAAATATCAGCTCCCTAACCAGGGGATTACTATAGAATTTTGAACTTAGAAAATTTTGAGACTTCGTCAGAATTTCAGAAATATTGGCAAAGTTCTCGGTCTCATTTCTCGGTAATTAGGTCATGTACCCTCACCAAATTTTTAGTGTGTACGTGTCTATACCTAGGCATGAATCCCTGACAATATCAGCTCCCTAACTAGGGGATTACTATAGAATTTTGAACTTAGAAAATTTTGAGACTTCGTCAGAATTTCAGAAATATTGGCAAAGTTCTCGGTCTCATTTCTCAGTAATTAGGTCATGTACCCTCACCAAATTTTTAGAGTGTACGTGTCTATACCTAGGCATGAATCCCTGAAAATATCAGCTCCCTAACCAGGGGATTACTATAAAATTTTGAACTTAGAAAATTTTGAGACTTCGTCAGAATTTCAGAAATATTGGCAAAGTTCTCGGTCTCATTTCTCGGTAATTAGGTCATGTACCCTCACCAAATTTTTAGTGTGTACGTGTCTATACCTAGGCATGAATCCCTGAAAATATCAGCTCCCTAACTAGGGGATTACTATAGAATTTTGAACTTAGAAAATTTTGAGACTTCGTCAGAATTTCAGAAATATTGGCAAAGTTCTCGGTCTCATTTCTCAGTAATTAGGTCATGTACCCTCACCAAATTTTTAGTGTGTACGTGTCTATACCTAGGCATGAATCCCTGAAAATATCAGCTCCCTAACCAGGGGATTACTATAGAATTTTGAACTTAGAAAATTTTGAGACTTCGTCAGAATTTCAGAAATATTGGCAAAGTTCTCGGTCTCATTTCTCGGTAATTAGGTCATGTACCCTCACCAAATTTTTAGTGTGTACGTGTCTATACCTAGGCATGAATCCCTGAAAATATCAGCTCCCTAACTAGGGGATTACTATAGAATTTTGAACTTAGAAAATTTTGAGACTTCGTCAGAATTTCAGAAATATTGGCAAAGTTCTCGGTCTCATTTCTCAGTAATTAGGTCATGTACCCTCACCAAATTTTTAGTGTGTACGTGTCTATACCTAGGCATGAATCCCTGAAAATATCAGCTCCCTAACCAGGGGATTACTATAGAATTTTGAACTTAGAAAATTTTGAGACTTCGTCAGAATTTCAGAAATATTGGCAAAGTTCTCGGTCTCATTTCTCGGTAATTAGGTCATGTACCCTCACCAAATTTTTAGTGTGTACGTGTCTATACCTATGCATGAATCCCTGAAAATATCAGCTCCCTAACCAGGGGATTACTATAGAATTTTGAACTTAGAAAATTTTTAGACTTCGTCAGAATTTCAGAAATATTGGCAAAGTTCTCGGTCTCATTTCTCGGTAATTAGGTCATGTACCCTCACCAAATTTTTAGTGTGTACGTGTCTATACCTAGGCATGAATCCCTGAAAATATCAGCTCCCTAACCAGGGGATTACTATAAAATTTTGAACTTAGAAAATTTTGAGACTTCGTCAGAATTTCAGAAATATTGGCAAAGTTCTCGGTCTCATTTCTCGGTAATTAGGTCATGTACCCTCACCAAATTTTTAGTGTGTACGTGTCTATACCTAGGCATGAATCCCTGAAAATATCAGCTCCCTAACCAGGGGATTACTATAAAATTTTGAACTTAGAAAATTTTGAGACTTCGTCAGAATTTCAGAAATATTGGCAAAGTTCTCGGTCTCATTTCTCAGTAATTAGGTCATGTACCCTCACCAAATTTTTAGAGTGTACGTGTCTATACCTAGGCATGAATCCCTGAAAATATCAGCTCCCTAACCAGGGGATTACTATAGAATTTTGAACTTAGATTTTGAGACTTCGTCAGAATTTCAGAAATATTGGCAAAGTTCTCGGTCTCATTTCTCGGTAATTAGGTCATGTACCCTCACCAAATTTTTAGTGTGTACGTGTCTATACCTAGGCATGAATCCCTGAAAATATCAGCTCCCTAACCAGGGGATTACTATAAAATTTTGAACTTAGAAAATTTTGAGACTTCGTCAGAATTTCAGAAATATTGGCAAAGTTCTCGGTCTCATTTCTCGGTAATTAGGTCATGTACCCTCACCAAATTTTTAGTGTGTACGTGTCTATACCTAGGCATGAATCCCTGAAAATATCAGCTCCCTAACCAGGGGATTACTATAAAATTTTGAACTTAGAAAATTTTGAGACTTCGTCAGAATTTCAGAAATATTGGCAAAGTTCTCGGTCTCATTTCTCGGTAATTAGGTCATGTACCCTCACCAAATTTTTAGTGTGTACGTGTCTATACCTAGGCATGATTCCCTGAAAATATCAGCTCCCTAACCAGGGGATTACTATAAAATTTTGAACTTAGAAAATTTTGAGACTTCGTCAGAATTTCAGAAATATTGGCAAAGTTCTCGGTCTCATTTCTCAGTAATTAGGTCATGTACCCTCACCAAATTTTTAGAGTGTACGTGTCTATACCTAGGCATGAATCCCTGAAAATATCAGCTCCCTAACCAGGGGATTACTATAAAATTTTGAACTTAGAAAATTTTGAGACTTCGTCAGAATTTCAGAAATATTGGCAAAGTTCTCGGTCTCATTTCTCGGTAATTAGGTCATGTACCCTCACCAAATTTTTAGTGTGTACGTGTCTATACCTAGGCATGAATCCCTGAAAATATCAGCTCCCTAACCAGGGGATTACTATAAAATTTTGAACTTAGAAAATTTTGAGACTTCGTCAGAATTTCAGAAATATTGGCAAAGTTCTCGGTCTCATTTCTCGGTAATTAGGTCATGTACCCTCACCAAATTTTTAGTGTGTACGTGTCTATACCTAGGCATGAATCCCTGAAAATATCAGCTCCCTAACCAGGGGATTACTATAAAATTTTGAACTTAGAAAATTTTGAGACTTCGTCAGAATTTCAGAAATATTGGCAAAGTTCTCGGTCTCATTTCTCGGTAATTAGGTCATGTACCCTCACCAAATTTTTAGTGTGTACGTGTCTATACCTAGGCATGAATCCCTGAAAATATCAGCTCCCTAACCAGGGGATTACTATAAAATTTTGAACTTAGAAAATTTTGAGACTTCGTCAGAATTTCAGAAATATTGGCAAAGTTCTCGGTCTCATTTCTCAGTAATTAGGTCATGTACCCTCACCAAATTTTTAGAGTGTACGTGTCTATACCTAGGCATGAATCCCTGAAAATATCAGCTCCCTAACCAGGGGATTACTATAAAATTTTGAACTTAGAAAATTTTGAGACTTCGTCAGAATTTCAGAAATATTGGCAAAGTTCTCGGTCTCATTTCTCGGTAATTAGGTCATGTACCCTCACCAAATTTTTAGTGTGTACGTGTCTATACCTAGGCATGAATCCCTGACAATATCAGCTCCCTAACTAGGGGATTACTATAGAATTTTGAACTTAGAAAATTTTGAGACTTCGTCAGAATTTCAGAAATATTGGCAAAGTTCTCGGTCTTATTTCTCGGTAATTAGGTCATGTACCCTCACCAAATTTTTAGTGTGTACGTGTCTATACCTAGGCATGATTCCCTGAAAATATCAGCTCCCTAACCAGGGGATTACTATAAAATTTTGAACTTAGAAAATTTTGAGACTTCGTCAGAATTTCAGAAATATTGGCAAAGTTCTCGGTCTCATTTCTCGGTAATTAGGTCATGTACCCTCACCAAATTTTTAGTGTGTACGTGTCTATACCTAGGCATGAATCCCTGAAAATATCAGCTCCCTAACCAGGGGATTACTATAAAATTTTGAACTTAGAAAATTTTGAGACTTCGTCAGAATTTCAGAAATATTGGCAAAGTTCTCGGTCTCATTTCTCGGTAATTAGGTCATGTACCCTCACCAAATTTTTAGTGTGTACGTGTCTATACCTAGGCATGAATCCCTGAAAATATCAGCTCCCTAACCAGGGGATTACTATAAAATTTTGAACTTAGAAAATTTTGAGACTTCGTCAGAATTTCAGAAATATTGGCAAAGTTCTCGGTCTCATTTCTCGGTAATTAGGTCATGTACCCTCACCAAATTTTTAGTGTGTACGTGTCTATACCTAGGCATGAATCCCTGAAAATATCAGCTCCCTAACCAGGGGATTACTATAAAATTTTGAACTTAGAAAATTTTGAGACTTCGTCAGAATTTCAGAAATATTGGCAAAGTTCTCGGTCTCATTTCTCAGTAATTAGGTCATGTACCCTCACCAAATTTTTAGAGTGTACGTGTCTATACCTAGGCATGAATCCCTGAAAATATCAGCTCCCTAACCAGGGGATTACTATAAAATTTTGAACTTAGAAAATTTTGAGACTTCGTCAGAATTTCAGAAATATTGGCAAAGTTCTCGGTCTCATTTCTCGGTAATTAGGTCATGTACCCTCACCAAATTTTTAGTGTGTACGTGTCTATACCTAGGCATGAATCCCTGACAATATCAGCTCCCTAACTAGGGGATTACTATAGAATTTTGAACTTAGAAAATTTTGAGACTTCGTCAGAATTTCAGAAATATTGGCAAAGTTCTCGGTCTTATTTCTCGGTAATTAGGTCATGTACCCTCACCAAATTTTTAGTGTGTACGTGTCTATACCTAGGCATGATTCCCTGAAAATATCAGCTCCCTAACCAGGGGATTACTATAGAATTTTGAACTTAGATTTTGAGACTTCGTCAGAATTTCAGAAATATTGGCAAAGTTCTCGGTCTCATTTCTCGGTAATTAGGTCATGTACCCTCACCAAATTATTAGTGTGTACGTGTCTATACCTAGGCATGAATCCCTGAAAATATCAGCTCCCTAACCAGGGGATTACTATAAAATTTTGAACTTAGAAAATTTTGAGACTTCGTCAGAATTTCAGAAATATTGGCAAAGTTCTCGGTCTCATTTCTCGGTAATTAGGTCATGTACCCTCACCAAATTTTTAGTGTGTACGTGTCTATACCTAGGCATGAATCCCTGAAAATATCAGCTCCCTAACCAGGGGATTACTATAAAATTTTGAACTTAGAAAATTTTGAGACTTCGTCAGAATTTCAGAAATATTGGCAAAGTTCTCGGTCTCATTTCTCGGTAATTAGGTCATGTACCCTCACCAAATTTTTAGTGTGTACGTGTCTATACCTAGGCATGAATCCCTGAAAATATCAGCTCCCTAACCAGGGGATTACTATAAAATTTTGAACTTAGAAAATTTTGAGACTTCGTCAGAATTTCAGAAATATTGGCAAAGTTCTCGGTCTCATTTCTCGGTAATTAGGTCATGTACCCTCACCAAATTTTTAGTGTGTACGTGTCTATACCTAGGCATGAATCCCTGAAAATATCAGCTCCCTAACCAGGGGATTACTATAAAATTTTGAACTTAGAAAATTTTGAGACTTCGTCAGAATTTCAGAAATATTGGCAAAGTTCTCGGTCTCATTTCTCAGTAATTAGGTCATGTACCCTCACCAAATTTTTAGAGTGTACGTGTCTATACCTAGGCATGAATCCCTGAAAATATCAGCTCCCTAACCAGGGGATTACTATAAAATTTTGAACTTAGAAAATTTTGAGACTTCGTCAGAATTTCAGAAATATTGGCAAAGTTCTCGGTCTCATTTCTCGGTAATTAGGTCATGTACCCTCACCAAATTTTTAGTGTGTACGTGTCTATACCTAGGCATGAATCCCTGACAATATCAGCTCCCTAACTAGGGGATTACTATAGAATTTTGAACTTAGAAAATTTTGAGACTTCGTCAGAATTTCAGAAATATTGGCAAAGTTCTCGGTCTCATTTCTCGGTAATTAGGTCATGTACCCTCACCAAATTTTTAGTGTGTACGTGTCTATACCTAGGCATGAATCCCTGAAAATATCAGCTCCCTAACCAGGGGATTACTATAGAATTTTGAACTTAGAAAATTTTGAGACTTCGTCAGAATTTCAGAAATATTGGCAAAGTTCTCGGTCTCATTTCTCGGTAATTAGGTCATGTACCCTCACCAAATTTTTAGTGTGTACGTGTCTATACCTAGGCATGAATCTCTGAAAATATCAGCTCCCTAACCAGGGGATTACTATAGAATTTTGAACTTAGATTTTGAGACTTCGTCAGAATTTCAGAAATATTGGCAAAGTTCTCGGTCTCATTTCTCGGTAATTAGGTCATGTACCCTCACCAAATTTTTAGTGTGTACGTGTCTATACCTAGGCATGAATCCCTGAAAATATCAGCTCCCTAACCAGGGGATTACTATAAAATTTTGAACTTAGAAAATTTTGAGACTTCGTCAGAATTTCAGAAATATTGGCAAAGTTCTCGGTCTCATTTCTCGGTAATTAGGTCATGTACCCTCACCAAATTTTTAGTGTGTACGTGTCTATACCTAGGCATGAATCCCTGAAAATATCAGCTCCCTAACCAGGGGATTACTATAAAATTTTGAACTTAGAAAATTTTGAGACTTCGTCAGAATTTCAGAAATATTGGCAAAGTTCTCGGTCTCATTTCTCGGTAATTAGGTCATGTACCCTCACCAAATTTTTAGTGTGTACGTGTCTATACCTAGGCATGAATCCCTGAAAATATCAGCTCCCTAACCAGGGGATTACTATAAAATTTTGAACTTAGAAAATTTTGAGACTTCGTCAGAATTTCAGAAATATTGGCAAAGTTCTCGGTCTCATTTCTCGGTAATTAGGTCATGTACCCTCACCAAATTTTTAGTGTGTACGTGTCTATACCTAGGCATGAATCCCTGAAAATATCAGCTCCCTAACCAGGGGATTACTATAAAATTTTGAACTTAGAAAATTTTGAGACTTCGTCAGAATTTCAGAAATATTGGCAAAGTTCTCGGTCTCATTTCTCAGTAATTAGGTCATGTACCCTCACCAAATTTTTAGAGTGTACGTGTCTATACCTAGGCATGAATCCCTGAAAATATCAGCTCCCTAACCAGGGGATTACTATAAAATTTTGAACTTAGAAAATTTTGAGACTTCGTCAGAATTTCAGAAATATTGGCAAAGTTCTCGGTCTCATTTCTCGGTAATTAGGTCATGTACCCTCACCAAATTTTTAGTGTGTACGTGTCTATACCTAGGCATGAATCCCTGACAATATCAGCTCCCTAACTAGGGGATTACTATAGAATTTTGAACTTAGAAAATTTTGAGACTTCGTCAGAATTTCAGAAATATTGGCAAAGTTCTCGGTCTCATTTCTCGGTAATTAGGTCATGTACCCTCACCAAATTTTTAGTGTGTACGTGTCTATACCTAGGCATGAATCCCTGAAAATATCAGCTCCCTAACCAGGGGATTACTATAGAATTTTGAACTTAGAAAATTTTGAGACTTCGTCAGAATTTCAGAAATATTGGCAAAGTTCTCGGTCTCATTTCTCGGTAATTAGGTCATGTACCCTCACCAAATTTTTAGTGTGTACGTGTCTATACCTAGGCATGAATCTCTGAAAATATCAGCTCCCTAACCAGGGGATTACTATAGAATTTTGAACTTAGATTTTGAGACTTCGTCAGAATTTCAGAAATATTGGCAAAGTTCTCGGTCTCATTTCTCGGTAATTAGGTCATGCACCCTCACCAAATTTTTAGTGTGTACGTGTCTATACCTAGGCATGAATCCCTGAAAATATCAGCTCCCTAACCAGGGGATTACTATAAAATTTTGAACTTAGAAAATTTTGAGACTTCGTCAGAATTTCAGAAATATTGGCAAAGTTCTCGGTCTCATTTCTCGGTAATTAGGTCATGTACCCTCACCAAATTTTTAGTGTGTACGTGTCTATACCTAGGCATGAATCCCTGAAAATATCAGCTCCCTAACCAGGGGATTACTATAAAATTTTGAACTTAGAAAATTTTGAGACTTCGTCAGAATTTCAGAAATATTGGCAAAGTTCTCGGTCTCATTTCTCGGTAATTAGGTCATGTACCCTCACCAAATTTTTAGTGTGTACGTGTCTATACCTAGGCATGAATCCCTGAAAATATCAGCTCCCTAACCAGGGGATTACTATAAAATTTTGAACTTAGAAAATTTTGAGACTTCGTCAGAATTTCAGAAATATTGGCAAAGTTCTCGGTCTCATTTCTCGGTAATTAGGTCATGTACCCTCACCAAATTTTTAGTGTGTACGTGTCTATACCTAGGCATGAATCCCTGAAAATATCAGCTCCCTAACCAGGGGATTACTATAAAATTTTGAACTTAGAAAATTTTGAGACTTCGTCAGAATTTCAGAAATATTGGCAAAGTTCTCGGTCTCATTTCTCGGTAATTAGGTCATGTACCCTCACC
Organism: Pinctada fucata; assembly: GCA_028142955.1. Lineage (NCBI taxonomy): Eukaryota > Metazoa > Mollusca > Bivalvia > Pterioida > Pteriidae > Pinctada > Pinctada fucata. The sequence goes on from AP027108.1 coordinate 13,333,467, forward strand.
AAATTTTTAGTGTGTACGTGTCTATACCTAGGCATGAATCCCTGAAAATATCAGCTCCCTAACCAGGGGATTACTATAAAATTTTGAACTTAGAAAATTTTGAGACTTCGTCAGAATTTCAGAAATATTGGCAAAGTTCTCGGTCTCATTTCTCGGTAATTAGGTCATGTACCCTCACCAAATTTTTAGTGTGTACGTGTCTATACCTAGGCATGAATCCCTGACAATATCAGCTCCCTAACTAGGGGATTACTATAGAATTTTGAACTTAGAAAATTTTGAGACTTCGTCAGAATTTCAGAAATATTGGCAAAGTTCTCGGTCTCATTTCTCGGTAATTAGGTCATGTACCCTCACCAAATTTTTAGTGTGTACGTGTCTATACCTAGGCATGAATCCCTGAAAATATCAGCTCCCTAACCAGGGGATTACTATAGAATTTTGAACTTAGAAAATTTTGAGACTTCGTCAGAATTTCAGAAATATTGGCAAAGTTCTCGGTCTCATTTCTCGGTAATTAGGTCATGTACCCTCACCAAATTTTTAGTGTGTACGTGTCTATACCTAGGCATGAATCTCTGAAAATATCAGCTCCCTAACCAGGGGATTACTATAGAATTTTGAACTTAGATTTTGAGACTTCGTCAGAATTTCAGAAATATTGGCAAAGTTCTCGGTCTCATTTCTCGGTAATTAGGTCATGTACCCTCACCAAATTTTTAGTGTGTACGTGTCTATACCTAGGCATGAATCCCTGAAAATATCAGCTCCCTAACCAGGGGATTACTATAAAATTTTGAACTTAGAAAATTTTGAGACTTCGTCAGAATTTCAGAAATATTGGCAAAGTTCTCGGTCTCATTTCTCGGTAATTAGGTCATGTACCCTCACCAAATTTTTAGTGTGTACGTGTCTATACCTAGGCATGAATCCCTGAAAATATCAGCTCCCTAACCAGGGGATTACTATAAAATTTTGAACTTAGAAAATTTTGAGACTTCGTCAGAATTTCAGAAATATTGGCAAAGTTCTCGGTCTCATTTCTCGGTAATTAGGTCATGTACCCTCACCAAATTTTTAGTGTGTACGTGTCTATACCTAGGCATGAATCCCTGAAAATATCAGCTCCCTAACCAGGGGATTACTATAAAATTTTGAACTTAGAAAATTTTGAGACTTCGTCAGAATTTCAGAAATATTGGCAAAGTTCTCGGTCTCATTTCTCGGTAATTAGGTCATGTACCCTCACCAAATTTTTAGTGTGTACGTGTCTATACCTAGGCATGAATCTCTGAAAATATCAGCTCCCTAACCAGGGGATTACTATAGAATTTTGAACTTAGATTTTGAGACTTCGTCAGAATTTCAGAAATATTGGCAAAGTTCTCGGTCTCATTTCTCGGTAATTAGGTCATGTACCCTCACCAAATTTTTAGTGTGTACGTGTCTATACCTAGGCATGAATCCCTGAAAATATCAGCTCCCTAACCAGGGGATTACTATAAAATTTTGAAATTAGAAAATTTTGAGACTTCGTCAGAATTTCAGAAATATTGGCAAAGTTCTCGGTCTCATTTCTCGGTAATTAGGTCATGTACCTTCACCAAATTTTTAGTGTGTACGTGTCTATACCTAGGCATGAATCCCTGAAAATATCAGCTCCCTAACCAGGGGATTACTATAAAATTTTGAACTTAGAAAATTTTGAGACTTCGTCAGAATTTCAGAAATATTGGCAAAGTTCTCGGTCTCATTTCTCGGTAATTAGGTCATGTACCCTCACCAAATTTTTAGTGTGTACGTGTCTATACCTAGGAATGAATCCCTGAAAATATCAGCTCCCTAACCAGGGGATTACTATAAAATTTTGAACTTAGAAAATTTTGAGACTTCGTCAGAATTTCAGAAATATTGGCAAAGTTCTCGGTCTCATTTCTCGGTAATTAGGTCATGTACCCTCACCAAATTTTTAGTGTGTACGTGTCTATACCTAGGCATGAATCCCTGAAAATATCAGCTCCCTAACCAGGGGATTACTATAAAATTTTGAACTTAGAAAATTTTGAGACTTCGTCAGAATTTCAGAAATATTGGCAAAGTTCTCGGTCTCATTTCTCGGTAATTAGGTCATGTACCCTCACCAAATTTTTAGTGTGTACGTGTCTATACCTAGGCATGAATCTCTGAAAATATCAGCTCCCTAACCAGGGGATTACTATAGAATTTTGAACTTAGATTTTGAGACTTCGTCAGAATTTCAGAAATATTGGCAAAGTTCTCGGTCTCATTTCTCGGTAATTAGGTCATGTACCCTCACCAAATTTTTAGTGTGTACGTGTCTATACCTAGGCATGAATCCCTGAAAATATCAGCTCCCTAACCAGGGGATTACTATAAAATTTTGAACTTAGAAAATTTTGAGACTTCATCAGAATTTCAGAAATATTGGCAAAGTTCTCGGTCTCATTTCTCGGTAATTAGGTCATGTACCCTCACCAAATTTTTAGTGTGTACGTGTCTATACCTAGGCATGAATCCCTGAAAATATCAGCTCCCTAACCAGGGGATTACTATAAAATTTTGAACTTAGAAAATTTTGAGACTTCGTCAGAATTTCAGAAATATTGGCAAAGTTCTCGGTCTCATTTCTCGGTAATTAGGTCATGTACCCTCACCAAATTTTTAGTGTGTACGTGTCTATACCTAGGCATGAATCCCTGAAAATATCAGCTCCCTAACCAGGGGATTACTATAAAATTTTGAACTTAGAAAATTTTGAGACTTCGTCAGAATTTCAGAAATATTGGCAAAGTTCTCGGTCTCATTTCTCGGTAATTAGGTCATGTACCCTCACCAAATTTTTAGTGTGTACGTGTCTATACCTAGGCATGAATCCCTGAAAATATCAGCTCCCTAACCAGGGGATTACTATAAAATTTTGAACTTAGAAAATTTTGAGACTTCGTCAGAATTTCAGAAATATTGGCAAAGTTCTCGGTCTCATTTCTCGGTAATTAGGTCATGTACCCTCACCAAATTTTTAGTGTGTACGTGTCTATACCTAGGCATGAATCCCTGAAAATATCAGCTCCCTAACCAGGGGATTACTATAAAATTTTGAACTTAGAAAATTTTGAGACTTCGTCAGAATTTCAGAAATATTGGCAAAGTTCTCGGTCTCATTTCTCGGTAATTAGGTCATGTACCCTCACCAAATTTTTAGTGTGTACGTGTCTATACCTAGGCATGAATCCCTGAAAATATCAGCTCCCTAACCAGGGGATTACTATAAAATTTTGAACTTAGAAAATTTTGAGACTTCGTCAGAATTTCAGAAATATTGGCAAAGTTCTCGGTCTCATTTCTCGGTAATTAGGTCATGTACCCTCACCAAATTTTTAGTGTGTACGTGTCTATACCTAGGCATGAATCCCTGAAAATATCAGCTCCCTAACCAGGGGATTACTATAAAATTTTGAACTTAGAAAATTTTGAGACTTCGTCAGAATTTCAGAAATATTGGCAAAGTTCTCGGTCTCATTTCTCGGTAATTAGGTCATGTACCCTCACCAAATTTTTAGTGTGTACGTGTCTATACCTAGGCATGAATCCCTGAAAATATCAGCTCCCTAACCAGGGGATTACTATAAAATTTTGACTATTACCGATCAAAAGTATTTTCATTGTGTGTATGTGGGGATTATCTACATGTCTGAATTTTATTGTGTGTATGTGGTGATGGGGGGCTGCTTAGATAAGAAAATGGAACGTTAAATCAGATATGGTAAACATTTAAGACTTATATATTATTATAACATTCATCTCTAAGTCGAATTGTCAACTGTATTCTAGAATGCAGTTGACAATTCAATTGTCAATTGTCAACTGTCAACTGTATTCCAAAATATGTTTGCCGCTTACGAAACCAAAATTCAAAATCAAGCAACATAAAGCAATGGACATATTGTGTTTTCCTCTGAGGAACAATTTTTAAACAAATGTTTTCTAGAAAAATATGGTTCAAGACATTTACAAAATTCTACGATAGATAAATATAATAATAAAACATTTAAGGATGTTCCTCTTTTAGATATATACTCGTTGATGCTGTTTCCGGTATGTTAAACTATTCCGTTTTCATATACATTGGATCATAATCGTCAAAATAGTCACAAATGAGTATATATATAGCGATTACCCAAATTTTCTTTTTTTTTGTCGACCGATCGTGTGTATCAAAACTTAAAATTGCTGTAAAAAAACATAACATGACATACAAACCTGTCGATAATTGCGTAAAATTGAAAAAGGTATATTGACAAAGAATATTCAACACTAAAATTACAAAGGAGTAGCACGAATAAGATAAGGCTTAGGTCCATGAGTGACACCAAGTTTATACTCCAATGAAGGGTCAGTGGTGTCTGTCTCTGGTAGTAATTCAAAGGACTGTAGGAGATTGGTGGTGAACAAGAACAGCTCTACTCTAGCTAGTGACTCTCCAATGCATGATCGTCTTCCTGCAAATACAATTTAAAGTTGCAACATTGAAATCCGATTATTAATAGATACATGTAACAGTTAAATGTTCACCGTAACCCCTTATATTATATATGTATAAAAAGTGTTGGTATACTAGAATTGTATTTCATTTACTTTCCTGAAATTTAGAGCTGTAGAATAGACGATATAGAATACTAATGATTAATATATTTTCCATCCGCTTATACTAGTACATAGTATGGCAATGATCTTACACCTCAATATTCTGTACATCATAACCCCCCTCCCCCGAAAAAAAACAAAACAAAACAAAACAAAAAAAAAAAAAAAAAAAAAAAAAAAAAAAAAAAAAACCCAAAAATACCTGTAGAAAATGGCATGATGTCTTTCATCTTTGTCAGTTCTCCCTTCTCGTCCAAAAATCTCAACGGATCAAACTTATCGGCATCGTCAAAGTGATTCGAATCAAAATGAACTGAATCAAGAGAGGGCATGATTATTGCACCTTTTGGAATGAGGTAGTCATCCAGCATGAAATCCTGTGACACCATATGTGGTAAACTGAAAGGACCAATATTGCCCAATCTTAGGGTTTCATTAATAACAGCCTCGCAGTAATGTAGATGTGCTCTATCCCGAATAGTAATTGGTCTATTCCTTCCAATGGTTGCCATTATTTCATCGCGCATGCGCGCCTGTACTTCCGGATATTTGATCATGAATAGGTAGAACCAACGTAGAGTTGTGACAGTTGTGTCTGTTCCACCAATAAGAAGGTCCGACAATGTTTGTATAACCATGGGGTCTGAGAGAAAAGATATTTCATTGGCTTATCTGGTATATAACGAGAATGTTGTTAGACTAGAATGTTAGCAGAAATTTTAATTTTCGAAAGGGGCTGAAAAGATACTATGTTAAATCTGTCCTACAAATGAAAATTTAAATAACGGGAAAACTGTTGCAAAAACTTAACACCTTGACTGTATACTATAAGAACCATTATAGTAATGTCAAATATTACTACATGTAGAATTATGTTAGGGAATCGAAATGTGTGTTTTTGTATTTTGTACCTTGTGCGAATAGAAAGGGGTAACAATCCCCTGGAATTAAAACTAAAGAGGAGGGGTGTATTTAGAATCGATCTTTAAGGTCATAAGAAAGTTGACGTTCGACTATTCACCACTTTTATCCATCTTATCATTATTCTAAATAAGATCAAGCAAAATATACAAGAATTAGGAATGAAATAATATTAAGTGTATTTCAATGAAATCAATGGTTGGCATGACCAAAAATAGATAAAAGAACATTTATGTCGTAATCAGTACTTACCGGAGAAAGCGGATTCTTCAGAAGTTCCATATACATTTTGTTTTTCTATCAGTAGATCAACGACATCTCTTATTTCATCAGAATTAAACGATTTACGATGAGCCTCAATGTTCCCTTATACATGATGCATACCTCTTCATTTTCTTAGCACCAAATGGATCAAAAGGAAAATACTGCAAAACTGGTAAGAACATTAGTAATCCAATACTATAAGGATGACTCAATAGATCATCAATGAGATTGGTTAGCTTTATAAAATCCTTATCGGTATGGTCGTGTCGCTCACCAAATGTTATAGAACACACAACATTTGAAATACTTATATTTGTAAGGTTTTTAATGTTGAAGGGCTTCCCAGCTGTATCTTGAATTCTCTCCAAGAAAACTTCGACTTCTTCCAAAATTCTTGTTTCTATTTCTTTCTTTCCGACACCTTGGTCTCGTAATGCTTTAATTGTGGTTGTACGAAGCTCTTTCCATTGTTTTCCGTTTGACGAACCAACTCCTATTGAGTAGAGAACAAAGTTATTGCCATCATTATTCATTTTGCCTCATACTTCAAGCCATATTGAATTTCACTCTTTTGCATATAAGCACATGAATGTACTATGTTTATGATGGTTAAGGAGAAGAAAAGCAAGCAAAATTACAGGTTGCCGGATGAGTACTGTCGGCTAGCAAAACACATAAATATGTCAACCAATGTTAATACGTTCGAATATTATAATAAGAAATGTGTATCTTGTTCTATCTTTTTAATGATCGACATTCGTCTTATGAAAATTAATGGAAAATATATACTATAAGTTGATTTGTTAGAAAACCCGACTACATATAAAGTTATTGTTCTCTTAACTTGAATTAAAGTAAATGGAAATGGATTCTTCACACTTCCTTTTGATAAAGAACCCTCTGTTTGTGTGTAATGTGAAACAAAATTCCTTCCCCGAAAAATTATTTTCTTAATTTTTTTCAAGTTATAAAAACATACCAGCTTGAAGAAATACATCTTTAAACCAAAAAGCAGCAGGGCGATCAGATGTGGAATCGCCATGTTTGACGAGTACTTCATGTAATTTGTCTATACCACATACAACTATTACTGTCCTTTTACCGAGAATCAAACTGAATATATCTCCGTATCGCTTTCTCAAATCACGAAACAAAATCATCATATCACTCATGTCCAGATTCAGGTTTCCAAGAAAAGGTATTGTTGGCGGTCCAGGTGGAAGCATTGACGGCCGTTTTGATTTCAAATACAATATTCCCAGCAAGAAAATTATAAAACCGATGAGAAAAGTCGCCAATACGGCCATCTTAGAAAAAAATGTTGTGGGTCAACTTTGGTTGAAGTTTGATGAATGTCTTGAGATGTTTATCTATATTTGATAGTATCTGTCATCTACATACATATAGTAAGTGTTCATGAGGTTACTGACGTTTTTGACCTTTTATGTCCCTTTAACGAGAGGGAGACTAGGTTCACTATGATGGTGTAAACAAGATAAGTTTATGAAGTGTTGACCTGCGGTGTGTTTCTCCAAAACATCTTCGAATACTATTAAAAACAAAATAATAGGCAAATAAAAAGAAAAGAAAACCAGCATCAAGCAATTAGATTTGAAAATAATACTTTGAAGACTACACTCTTGTCCAAAGCCAACTAAATTAAGTGGGAATATACGTTTAGATACAATGTATTAGAAAAGGTGTCATTTAGAAGTTAATAATATTTATAGGTCAATGATCCGCCATGGGATCTTCGTAGTTTTCTTTGTGTGATTTAAATGATACGTAAATGAAGTAATATGTATAAACATGCTTTAGTAAGCAGTTGCAGATCTTCCCTACATCACCGTGTGAGATCGAAACCTGCTGTTTGGTGTTGTTATATCTTACAGAGGTTTTTGATATTTTTCTCATTTTCTAAATTAAACTTTACACAACTGATGAACCGTAGCAGTAAGGTAATGCCTAATAAATCAATCCATATCGTCCAGGTATATGAAAAGTTCATAGTTTCTGTAAACACTTCAATAGTTCGTCGACGACAGAAACATTCTTGATCTATCATTTCATTTGACTAATTATTGAATTGATTGCAAAAAATATAGACTATTTAGATATTTAAACGATATGGACTTACTTATAGGGCATAGTCCCACTGCAACGTCTCATCCGTTCTGTGCAGTATCACTTACATGATGGAAAAAAAGTAAAACACTGTCTGGAATTACAACATCATACGTTTCGATCCAACGCTTTGTTCATGCTTTCACATGTAAAGATGAGAAAAATAGAGCTATTGCTATTTAAAAAGGGGTTTAATAAAGGTCGACATTGGCAACCAATCGGTCATTAATATGCATACATAAGAGCCCTAGGCTTGGTAGGGGTGATATACTTTTTTTTGAATACCACTGATTTTCTAAGAGTCGTGAACGGTGTGTTATATCAAAGACATAGTGACAGGTAATTCGTTATTGTGCTAATGAGATACCCGAATTGCATCTGTATTAAACTGTCAATCAAAAGTTGATAGGGGTAAAAGGATTCAACCGAGCCAATCAGATAACAGTTTTTTTTTATTATAATTAGATATGTCAACCCAATTCTTCCTTTTATGATATTTGCTATGACAATATGCTTAAAAACTATTATGCAAATTTGGAATGGTCAAACATTTTTTTCTCAAAATAATTGATTACATTATATAACATAAGATTAACTTTGTTGCAAAATTGTGTGTCCTACAGGGCTTACATATAAACGCAAAGTTTGATGAAGATTGGAAGTAAAGCGTGACTCCTGGAGTGTTCTAAAGCTTTAGTGGACCCCTACACTCCGACATCCCAATACCCACTTCCCCACAGTGGCATTGCAATATCTCCTCGCGCAACTATATTCCTTCGGCAACAGAATTGTGCGAGGGGATTACAACACATTACATAACAGGATTACAGCGTATACAAGATGGAATATTAATTCGAATGGTTCATTAAGTGTTCATTATAATACGGAAGTGTTCCAACTCTATACCTTCATAAAGAAAATTCCAAACCAATTTTTCTGCACCAGTCACGTGTTTCGAATATTAAATTCTCATCAGTGATGCTTCCAGCGGAGCCACTTAAATTGCTTTCAGTAGCGCCCACTTTTATTTTTTTAATACTCATGTCAAACACAATAATCAAATAAATCTAAAAATCTGCATCAATATCATTTTATCTTCAATAGTCATTAATCAAATCATTTTGTCATAAAAACTCATTCTTTAACAGTAGCCACACATGGATTTTATGTCATAGAAATGTAATTATTCTTTTATTTTCAAATTTTCACAACAAAGCAGGAATCGCGCTTCATCAACAGAATTACAGATATTACATATACGAGGATAGGGTCATATACGATGATAGGGTTTGATATTTCTGTGTGCTTCAACTTCAGTTATCAGATGATGACAACCTTGACAGGAGATCCTAAATCTAAAGTGTTTTTCTGAGATCAAAGTTACTTATAATAGACAAATACTTTCCCTGTGAAAATGAAATTAATAGTTTCTAATTTTCATTCTTTAAACTGTCTGTCTCCCATATCTTTAGAAATGTTGAACTTAATTGTATGACGAGATGTCTTTTTATGAGATTTTGCTTCATATTTGAATATTTATGGGTCGAGAATTATAGTGATATGAATTTTCGTGGAAAATGGGCTGAATATGATTTATTCATATTTACGGAAACTTATTTAAGCTTATATCATTATCAAAATGCAACATATTTTCAAGTCTCATTTACCCCAGAACTACGGTAATCTGTCAGGACCAAAATTTCGTTATTTCCCTCGTCCTACATATATATACGGCGTACAGGGTAGACGAATGTGATGTTGAAGTAAAAAGTTTATTTGCAAAAAACAATACACCTTAGGTACATGTTACTTCATAGTCGCCATAGCACTTTCTATATAGATATAACCTCAGACAGTGCAATGCATGTATTTTATATGTTGTTTTTATATTCGTGCATGAACATCGACGGCGGGGATGCAGCTAGCCAACAGGGAATGCTTACTCCTCCCGGGCACCTGGTCCAACCTCTAGCTTGCTAGGGGTCCGTCGATGCTCAATTTGGCGCTTTATTGTGAGTGCTGTTGAGATTATCTTCAGGATCTTCTTTGGCTCATTCAATAAATTTTTCGAACAATCATTATAATGATAATGAAAATGACATGTTAAATATTGCATTTGCAAGGAAGGAGGAAATCTATAACAACACTCGGTTGCAGCACCCACAGTAAAACTCCAATACACCCAATGCAAAACACAGAGCAGAAACCAACAGACTGAGACGCAAAAGTGACAAGGAACTCCCAACCCACACTACATAAACATGAAACAAAAAAGTACATATAAACCAATGAGACCAACTCACACGATAAAAACATGAAACACAAAAGACCACACATAAAATGGGCAACCGGTGCCGACTTAGGACGGCCATCTGCAGCGCATATAGTCGACGGTGTTGTTATCCGGATTACGTGCGCACAACCCTGACACTTTGTCGATTATTCAGAGGATTCAAAGAACGTACAATTTTGGTGTAAAATAACCTCTTCAATGTACGATAAACATACAAACTGCATGACACAGGGACTCAAGAAACACATATGTAAAAGGATATAAGAAGACATAGGAATACAGTCCGTGTTCTGCCGGTTATGGCAAGCTCATCCATGTTAACACCCGTGAAGATTGAAATTTAAAGGGGAAAAGTGGTCGGGGCCTGGTATTCTCTAAAGAGGTTTGGACAGGGCCCGTCATGGATTCCTGACGTCACAGTCAGAATGACGATTCTAAAACAATTTCGATGGTAATTCTATCTACCCTTGACCCTTCTTAGTTTTTGTTAATTATATCACCCGTTCTACCCTTGTCCCTTCTTATTTTTTGTTAATCATATCACCATAAAATGCAGGTTGTGAAATACCAAAAAGTAATATACTCTACTGCTTGTATGCAAAGAACGCAAAAAATGAATCTCACATAGTTCACATTTACATTGTTGTACTTGACAGGGCCTAGTTGCCAAAAGAAGTATATATGGTTTTATAGTAGAGTGGTCCCCTTTAAGGGCAAAATCTGAAAGTTTCATGGGGTAACGAATGTGCATCGATACCTATTCTTCTACAAATGTAATAGGCTACATATGAAATTATACATAAACTTCACTTTCCTGTCTAAATGTTTTTGAATTTGGGCTTCAAAAATGGATTTTTGCCAATTTTATCTTTTGAAAAACGTCATTTTGGGGCTCGTTTTCGACAAACTTCCTATAAGATAGCATCGAGCGGGCTTCTGAACAACTTTTATAGTTTGATATCTTGTTACCTTAGGTCTTAAAGTACATGCAAAATGAAAAAAAAGTTTTTAACGAGCCCGCTCGATGTTATCTTAATGAAAATAACAAACATATGAATCTTCTGCAGTTTTGCTGGAAGTACTACGTAAAAATTTTTAACAATTCGCACGATATGAAAGGTGGGTCATATCTTTCTTTCATAGGAAAATATTTTCTTACATGTGTAGGTATGAGACAAGGCAATTCCATTTTGGTTTTTTTTCATTGGGAAAACCTACTTGTGATGTGTAGGTATGGAATGAATTGTCGTTCATATTATCATTTTTACAAGATCTCATTTCAGGAAGCAGACAGTGAATATTTAATTCCAATACATCCCCGTTTCGTTTTAATATTAAATTGCATCTTCCTCAAATTATGTATATAAAGCTATGTAGATTCAAGCAAATAATAAAGCCAGCCAAGTCTTGTGCGAAGTACCTCTACAGTACCTAAAGGTAGGGAACTTTCATTGTTATACTTTATTAACTCTAGATGTCGTTTTCTTATAAGGGAGAATAGATGTACCTTCCAATGATTATTGCATTGACATTTTATAAACAATACATGTGCTTGTGAAATGCGAAGGTAAAAAAATTAAATCAAATCAAAATCAAAATTTCTTCGATCTTATGATTTTTGAATGATGTTATATAATTGACAAGGTTTCTCTAACTTTTAACGAGAAGATATGATACAAACATGGGAGCAAGTGCATTGAAGAAGATGAACAAGTTATTTTGTTATGTTTAACTTCATTAGAAAAATGCTCTTGTATTTAATTGATGATTTTCAGGTTCGAGTACAAATAAAGATGATGTTCCTTATCCTATTTGCCTATGTGACTGTATCAGCAGCTGATATCTACCAAACCAGCTCTGAACAAGGTGAGTTTTAGAAAATTTTACAAGTTTAATCGTTTGTTATGTATATCATTGCATTAAATACAGACTATGATATACACCCCATTGAGAATGTCTAAAAACTTATACTGGTTAGAGTGTTATAAAGGTTAGTTAGAGATACACCAAAGCATCGAGCCCTGCTCGCGGACTACTTTCCGCACGGCTCACTATGGAAACGGGATAAACGTGATTTGGATAATCATGAAAAAAAAAAATGAAATAAAATCTTTATCATTAAGTATATCTCGCTTAGTCGTAAAGTTTGGTATATGTTGCTTGGTCGAGGGTTTATGCCATCATATTATACAGACAGAATACATTTTAGAATGGGCGGTTTCAATGTTAGATTTGGGGTAGGTTCACTAACTGCCAAAATAGGCCCTAAATTTTCGCGAAAAATAAATTCATGAAAATTTTGATTCAGTATCTCTTATATTTATCTCAAACACCTGCCGAAATAGAAAGTATATATATTTTTCATTGTCAAAACGTCACGTGCGTTAGCTATGACGTCACATTTTGCGCTGCATGACGAAAAATGAAGGAAAATCGCCATATTTTTTGCATAAATCTTTAAAATTAGTATAGGCGCCAACCCTCACCCAATATCAATTTTATGTTGACCGAAAGATAGATTGCAAATTTAATTTTCTATATAAATATTATTTTGGGTGAGGGCTTGCGCCCTACTTATTTTAAAAAAAATTGACCAAATTTATGCCAATTTCTTACGATTTTCAGCATTTTACGATTTTAAGCCGATTTTAAGCCAATTTTGAAGCCATATCTTGCTGCGTGCGTAAATTACGTAAATTGAAATATTTATTTGGTATTTCAAACAACCACACATTTAACTTCCTTGATACGAAATGCAATCGAAATCTAAAACATTCTAAAATTAGGGCCGATTGTCCATGTTCCCGAACCTGCTCCTTTTAGCGTGACTTCGCCGAGTTCAACAATGAGCATATGGAGAGCATGACGACGTCACTGGAAAAATTAGCATGGGAAATGGCCCATCTAAAACTTGGTTTGTCTATAAGGCTTGATTGCATGCACTGACTATCATATAAGTTATTCCAAAATTTACGACTAAGGGAGATTTATTGAATGGTATCAATTTCATTTTAATTTTTGCTTTATGAAATAGTCAAAATCGCCGTTGATCCAGTTTTCGAAGTGAGCTGGGCGGACAGTAGAGATCATTTAAAAGTTTTATGTCTATGCAATTCTCGAATCAGTAAAGTAAGTCAATACAAAAGCCAAAACAAGATTCCACGCAAAAAACCGCAATCGAAAGGTACGAAGTTTGGAAAAAGTACAAAACAGAAGGTTCTCATGCGAACATGCGAAAAGAGAAAATTGATCTAACAATGACACAGCTTCACACAAAAAGGAAGGATCTCCGATGCACGTGCGGAAGGCATTGTAGAATGTATTGTAGATGGCGCTGTCAAAACGTGCCGTACTTATTATTATCCAAATATGGACTTGGTCAAGGTCATTATGTCATTGAAATTTGTAATATCGACCGAGGTCGAAGGCCGAGGTTTATATGACAAATATCATCGGGTCATTATAATGACATAATGGCCGAGTGTTATATTATATAGCGACACGTTGCACTCTACATCATTAAAATAGTGATCTTGAAATTTCAAAAACGTGGGTCCTGTAGCATCATTTCCCACACATCCTGTTACGTTATTGTCACACTCTTTGGCCCTATTACATTGTTTAGATTGAGGATCACTAGGATGATAACCTCCTTTAATTTCGATATTTAAGCATGAAATGAAAAGATTCCTTAATCTCAAAGCAATTTAAGATAACATTGATATGTTATGAGCCTCGGTTTTCTGGGATGCAGAAGGTATTCTGCTCATAGATTATCTCTAAATAGGACAAATAATCAATGAAAATATCATACACATGCGTCCGATTTCAGTTCCGATTTTTGTTCACTTTGAAATCTTTTACATTTTTGCATTATAAAGTAATCAAAATCGCGTTTATCCAGTTTCCGAAGTGAGCCGCACCGACAGTTATGTTTTTGGTACTCGACCTGCATGAGTTTATAAAATAATTCAATATTTCAATTGTAATAAATATTGACTCCAATTCATCAGGAACTCTTTTAATGCGTTTTCCGCCTTCTTTGATGAAATTTTCAACCGAACATAAACAATTTTCTGTAAAACTGAAAACACATGTACGTGAAATGAAATTGAAACAATTCCTGCACACGGTAGCGTCCAGTTTCATTAGATGGTAAAATGAAGGCATAAACGATGACCCAAGGAAAATTTCAAACTTAGACTGAAACTCAAAACTCCTACATTTCAAGCCGTCTTCTTTAAACTTAGTAGAAATTTCAGAACTAAAACAAAAACAGTAATGAATCGGAATAGATTTCTCCCCTGGCCGACACAGCCGCCATGTTTGTTTACATCCGGAAGCGCTGCAGGGGGCGACAAGTATACAGGCGCGTATGAAGATATCGATGACAGCAAGGTTATATTGCAATACTGTGCTGCCTATGAGCTTGTTTGCGAGTTGAATCAATGGTACATAATATAATTCACTTCTGAACCAGTTACAGGAAAAAATTAAACTTAAGCGCCGCTGAAAGCTCGCTAGTTAAAGGTGTGTTGTTCCATCAGGACAATGCTCCTGTTCATAAGTCTGTCATTGTCATGGCTGCCATTTATGGTTGTGACTTTAATTTGATTGAGCATCCGCCTTATTCACCTGATATTCAGACTTTCATCTATTTCCAAAACTGAAAGCAGATTTTTCTGGCACCCACGTAAAGCCCGATGATAACGTCATACCTGTATTGGATGACTTTCTGACCTGTCAAGATGAGGAGTTCTTTAAAAGTGGCAATGACGCTCTTAAACAGCGGTTGCAAAAGAGTATAGATACTGAAGGGGACTACATGTATGTCGAAAAATAATGCAAAATGTCTGATAATATTCAAAGTCTTCAATAAGAGGCTCACAACATATCAATCAGCCCTCGTATCGTGTCAAATTGATAAAGGGCCAAAACAAAGGTTCTTTCATGATAGTGAACGGGAAAGAAAACTATTTTTATACACTTGAAACATTCAGTCACGGGGTACACACTGCAAAGAAAATAAGTGTAGATATTAGGAAAATTTAAGTGCTCCATGAGCATCTCGATTTCTGAATAAGAAAAGACTACAAATAATCCTTTTATTGTTAATCTGTTTCTTAAAAAAATACTTGCTTTCCTGACATTCCGAAGTCTATACATTCATTTTACTTTGAGTCCCGTATGATGTTTAATGTTAAACGTCTTCAAATTAAATAGCATAATCTAAGAGCAGACATGCACGTTTCGGGTATGATTATAGAAGTAGCGAAAATGATATGTCGGTTGTTCCCTCCTAGCTTTATTTTGGGAGATCGTTTTAGCATTTTGCCGTTTTGAAACATAATAAAACGGAACATTGAATTCGTACATTCTTGTACATGCTACCTGCAAATTGAACAGAAACTAATATGAACTGACATTTTTTTATTCCTTGAATTGAATTGAAACATTGTGTTTTTTTCTTTGTAATTAACTATACTATACTGTACTATTATCTTATTTTTTCATTGTTACATGAATCAACATGTTCAGTTATACCAATTGTATTGTACTAGTCACGTGTTTCGGATATTTAATCCTAGCACTTCATGTCAAACAGGTTGAATAAAGCCAAAGTGATACAACATATGTGTTTTATACCTATTAATATAATTAATACGACGAATATAGAGATATGACTATTCTAGTGTAGGCAAGTGGGAGGGAGATGAATTTATGGCCATGTAATCCCCCTATTCGGAGTCCCATATTCTACTTAGAGTAAGAGGTGCAATTCTTGTTACGATGACATCCGAGATTTTCCAAGAGGATGCAGATGATTCATAAATAAAAACAAATAAAGATGGCTGCGCCTAGATTCGGCTAAGGAGGTTGATATTGACCTGAATAAACTGAAGTTTTTTCTAGAATAAACAAATCTTCAAGTCTGCCTCCCAACTTGGCAATGTTTTAAATGAGAGTAATTTCGTATTCATATTTGCAACAAATGATGTTTCACAAATGACGCTTGGGAAAGAAAAATTATGAAAATATAAATTTATTATTTTTTCTTTATACTTACAAAGAAACAGTAGCATTCACGGCATATAACCGACGTACCATAACAGGCCTGAGATCCAATGCCATAGTCTGCTTAGACAGTGTTTACATCAACGAAGGGCAGGCCTACAACCCAAGTACTGGTAAATTCACTGCTCCAAGAGATGGTATCTACAAGTTTGAATGGACGTTTCTGACGAAGCCAGGACATCTGTTCATATCAGCTTTGGTACGCAATGGAAAGATAGTAGCTTACAACCATGCTGGGGACCATCAAAACAATAACTGGGACAGCTCCACCCAGTCTGTCTTCCTTCGTCTGACAAAAGGTGAACAAGTGTGGATTCAGGTAAGGGGCGGAGATGGGCGTTACCTGCACGGGGATACATACTCAACCTTCAGCGGCCAGAGTATCTAAGTATGACGCAGTACTATCTAGTATATAGGACTCCATTTTATGCTTGTTCCTAGTATTGATAGCTGTCAAAATATTTTCATGAAATAAATTCTGAATTTGAATCAAAAGCTTTATGTTTCAAAACGAAAATAGTTACAGAAAGCATAAATGCTAAATGACAAATATGGATAATGACCATATCCCTGTATACAGCACAAAATCGATTAATTCAGAAAATCAGAAACCGAAGGCATGCACAATCTGGATAAAACAGGAACCAAAGCAAACAAGCAAAAACTTCCACCATATGAAATGAAAAGACCAGGTGCCCAGGAAGAGTAAGCAACACCCGCAATATAATCTTGTAAGCCTCCTAGAGACTACAAATTGTGAAGTCCGTGGATAATTTTTACTTAGTCATTTTGAAACTCGAAAATAAAAAGTCCTGGTTATAAATTCTACCGTTTATTAACATACGAAAGTAACATGTTGATTAAAGCAGTATGAGAATAAATCACAAATACAAAATCATGCGCACAGTATATATTAGGAGCCTGGGATATTTCACAATCAGGTGGAAATCGCCATCGAAATTCATGACTAAATTGGAATTCAGACGTATAAAAAAAGTTGCCTAAATTTAGAACAAATCCTCGCCATTTCGTCTATTGCACCCAGACCTGTGACAGGCGAACCACTATAGCTTCTGTTGCTGTCAAGTGACTTAAGAACACCTCGTATTGATAGACGTAGGGTTACACACTGGCGGGAATGATAATAATTTCAATTACATCAGTTTAGCACGTGATCGTAAAGTTAACGTTTGAAATTAGAGTTATCTTCTCCTAGACGATTATCCCATAAACAAATTAAATAAAAATCAATTAAAGATCAAATTAACTAATTTGCATAATTATTGTGGGGAGAGGCCATATAGATACAATCAACTGGCATAATGCATTCTTCCTATATTCTAGCAGACAATAAACGTTTGTTTCAAATGAAGATGATACAATTCTTTGTCTCTGAAATAGTTTTGACTATTTCAAAAATTGAAATAAATTAAACACGAAAGGAAACACATGCCTATTTCCATACACTTCTTAATAAGACGTCATTGAATTGCTTTAAAACTGTAAAGATGAATAAAATAGGTTGTTTTGTTCATTGTTCTTCCTTCGAATGGCATGTTGCTCTCCGTTTCTGATAATGATTTTCTTCCTATCCCACTCTCCTTCCTTTTATGTATTGTCATTAATGTTTGATGTTTCTGTACGTCTGTTTCGACTATTTTGTATGATGTTCTATCGAATATTGATGTGTCTTTTTGCGATTTGTAGTATTGTCTGATGTCATTTATGTGTAACTTTCGTGTGGGTTTGTTTCGCTGGGTGAGTGCAGGATGGTTATGCTGGAGATCCTTCCCTTTTCTTGTGGGTTTGTTTCGCTGGGTGAGTGCAGGGTGGTCATGCTGGAGATCCTTCCCTTTTCTTGTGGGTTTGTTTCGCTGGGTGAGTGCAGGGTGGTCATGCTGGAGATCCTTCCCTTTTCTTGTGGGTTTGTTTCGCTGGGTGAGTGCAGTGTGGTCATGCTGGAGATCCTTCCCTGTTCTTTGTACACTTGGGTTGAAAAATTGTCATCCCTCCCATATGGTGATGTAACATTATATCAATCTTTAAAGGAGTACATACACCATGCCCTTGTCAATAAAAGTTTATTTTTATAACTTTTTTCTACTCATGACAAATCATAGAAAGATTATCTCACTTTGCTATAACTCTGCGAATCAGCCAATAAAAGTCGTTTTAGTTACGCTACACATTGTACCGACATGTTCGGTTGCTTTCATTGTTTGAAAATAATTTCATGAAGATTTCATGATCTCAAAGCATTACCTATCCATCGCATAATCACAAATATACACTTCAAAAAACAGTCTTCTTTGGGTACATGCATTACATGTAAACTTCATCTTAGACATTTTAAACTACTAACTTCAAAAGTATAACAAGAGCCCCAGGGGGCACAACGCTCACCTGATACCCATGCACGCTCTAATTGACATACTGACATTGAATACTGACAGTGCCAGTACCAGGATTTTAGCCCACAACCTTTCTAAAAAGATTTTTGCCGGATGCAGAGAAGTTTTTTTTTTCAGACAACCGTTAAAAGTACAAAAAAGAAAAAAATAGTCACATATCAAAACAATAACTTTTTTACTGATTTGAAAAGGCGGATAAAGTGGTCCAACGTCATATGCCAAGCTAGTTTAGTTCAATTATGCAACATCAAAAATAAAATCATATTGTAAAATTCCACATTAATGTGCAGCAGAAAAAGAATAAAACAATGAAATGATTTCATAAATTAAGTTTATTTAAAATTGAACACAAAACCTTTCATTATTGACAGCTAGCATGACAGAAATTATAAAGTCTGTGTTTGTGAAAGGAGAATGCCCCCGGCGGCATCTTTGTTAGTATAAACGCCATTTTCTGTTAAGTATGTGAGAGGTCAGGGTCAGCGTAATATTGGTATCAATGGAAAGATCTTGTCACAAGGAATACACATGTACAATATGAAAGCCCTATCACTAACCATTCAAAAGTTATGCCCAATGTTAAAGTTTTTTCGGAAAACAGACAGACAGACGGACAGGCCAAAAACTATATTCTCCCGAATCTTTTATTCCAGGGGCATAAAAAACAAAGATTTTTCGGTTTTGCCTTTATTCACTGAAATCTATGAATGCTTTTGAATAGTATTGATTTCATCTCAAATACATGAAACGTACAGTTAAAATCGTTTTGATCCAATATTTATCAATTCAAGTGAGTTGTGCAGAAATTGGGCCAGTTTGTTTTCCAAAAAAGCAGTGTATGTTGTATCAACCCTCATGACCCAGTGAAGCCACTTGAACAAATAATTTTCAGTAAATATGCTGAAATGCGGCGCTTCTTGCATATGCATATTTCAACAGGCGAGAAGGAGCGTCGCATTTCAGCATACGCTGTTCAACAACTCAAGTGGTTTCTCCAGGTTTCGCAGTTTGAAACAAATCAAAAGGCCCATGAAATTGTTAAGCTTGTCCAACTAGCAGACCTACGACATCGTTATTTACTGTTAACTAATTGTTTTACCTCATCATAGGTCTGTTACACGGACAAGTTGTTAGCCGAGAGAGTTCATGAAATGTATCGGTTGCATCGGATTTGCGGACAAAAAGTTATTTGGTGCGATAAAAACTCATCATGTATCTATTATTTGAACAGATAAAAATTCCCAAATGTCTTACCACAGGAACCTGTCGTTTTATGAGAGAAAATGTTTTATTATTCACAACATCAGGCCTCTGTGTTCCTCTTAGAAATATTATACATACAAGATGTCGAACACAGTGGCTTAAGGTTGTGAATAATAATTTATTTTCTCTATTAAAACATCAGCTTTCTGTGGTCCAACATTTCATTGGAAGATTTCAGGAACTCTGAACTGAATTATTTATTTTCAAGAATTTTATATATTAAATGTCCTATGCATTCTCAAAATCCAGAGGAAGAGATTACTCATTAGACGTTTCTTCAAGAAATCAGTCCGTAAATTACTTCATCTAAGAGAGTCTACGACAGAGAAAATTCGAGCAAACTTTATACATGATAACAAGTATATGCAAGTGTTCCAAGTACATGAATGATAACCATTATGAAAGTGTTCCAAGTATTAAAATCTATTCCGTTTGCACTGTATCTCCTGAAATGTATCGCAGTACTAAAGGTATCACATTATTACATGGGGAATCCCCTTCGGGTACACGGCATAACATGGCCGCTTTTGAAATCTTGTTCCCGACTTTAAAAATAAAATTCTAAATAATATAAAGAATTTAAATAATTGAATCATATCACATAAAAGGTCAATCAATAAGACATTGGAGCATGTACTGTCACTTGTTGAATTATCAGCTGTAACTATGGATGAAAGGTCGACCTAAAAATGATTAATCATACAAAGAAGGTATTTTTCCTGTAGTTGCGCCTGTAACATTGGGCATGGAAAACATACATTATACCTATGTACAATCTTAAAAAATATTCCTTAAAAATCCAAAAGTGGATATCTTGACAAAATTCTTTCACTTGTAGGTTACCATGCATGAGTACCTCATACCTACAAATTGTCATGACAATCTGAAGAGTGGTTATAAAAAAAAGAAGCAGAAAATGTATGAAAATCACCCCCCTTCCTTCTTACATAAGAAAAAAATTCATAAAAAATCAAAAAAATAAAATTTAAGCATAAAATACATATCAAAGCATTAAGTAAGTTAAATATGATAAATATGTAGTAAATGAATGTGTAAAATCATACACTTATTGAGTTATTTAAAGAAATAGTGCTAAAATGTGCATTTCTGACTAAGTCCGAAAAGACGTCAAAAACGCGTCAAAAATTTGTCTTCGAAGTTGAACCAAAAATAACAACACTTCTTAAGACATCTCTCTAGATCATCCCGATGCTTTCGGTTTGTCGATACATGCTTCGGTTCTGAAGAGGTTTGTCAAAGGAGGGAACCCCCCGTGACCTACTTTTGGCTGTGGTGGCGCCACCTGTTGACAGATCCGGACGAAAAACAACGACACTTGTAGGGGACCATGAGTACTTCATACCTACCAAGTTTCATCAAAATCCTTTCAGCCGTTCTTGAGAAGAAGTCGAAAATGTGAAAAGTTTACGACGGACGGACGACGGACGGACGCCGGACACCACACTATGACAATAGCTCACTTGAACTTTGCTCAGGTGAGCTAAAAAGTAATCAAACAAAGGAGGGTATCTCCAACAACACCAGGTTACAGAACTCACAGCAAAACCCAAAAACACCCAATGCAAATACACAGAGCAGACAAGCACAGACAGAGGCGCAAAAGGGAAAGAAAAGTCAACGCACAGCACAGAAACATAAAACACAAAGGACTACACATAAACCAACGAGACCAATTGGGCAACCGGTGTTGACTTAGGACGGCCATCTGCTACGAAAATAACAGAAGGTGTGGTTATTCTGGATTACGTGCGCACAACCCTCTCTCTTTTCCGATTTCCCAGAGGTCTCGAAGAACGTACAGTTGTGGGGTAAATCAACCTCCTCACTGTCGGATGACCACACACAAACAAGACCGCAAAACGCATGGGCCCAAGCAACATAGATGAATAATTATGTAAATGGACATAAAAGGAGGGCGTACGTAATACCGGTACAATCCGTGCTTTGCCGACGCGAGCTCATGTATGTTATTACCAGAGGAAACTCTGTTACTTCCAAAAAAGGAATTAATACTATGTATAGTACAAAGGAGGGGATCTCCAACAACATCAGGCTGCAACACCCACAGTAAAACCCCAAAGCACCCAATGCAAAAACACAGCAGACAAGCACAGGTAGAGACGCAAAAAGGACAAGGAACGTCAACACACAACACAGAAAGAAACGCCATACATCCGATTATTCGGCAATGAGCATTTTTGAAGAAAAGAAGGGATCTCCAACAAGTAACAAAGTTTGCCTATATTATCCATGCAGTTTCCCACAGTTTGAATTCGACATTATCCAATTAGAGCTCACGCCCACATACCAGACATTGTCAACATTATAACATGAATTATATATTAAAATGATTGATGAAAATTGTAGAGAAATACAAAAAAATGTAAATTGACTTGATTATTAGAATCAAAGATAGGTAACTGAGCATTATCGCCATTCAACTGAGCCAGAACTCTATCAGTAACTTCTGTCTGTGACATACTTCAGTTGTTCAGCAGTGATAGTGGCATGCCTGGTATCTGCTGTTGAATCTGAGTCGTAGTTTGTCCTACATTTCCAGATGAAGGCGGATTTTGAGATGCAGAGTTGATTCTACCTCGACCCCTTCTCCTTGTAACGGGAGGCATCGTCAAATTTACTCCGAAATGAAAAATAACATAAGTGAGTACACACGAATATATATAATGATGATCGCAAATTCGTATATAGTTGATTTAAACTGTATTTACCTGGATTAACCAAAGATGATTCCCATGGAACATGTTTGCGTATCACGTGATAGGCGACCGTATAAATGCTTGCTCTCAATTTTGACAATATTCCCAGAGCACACAGTGCTAATCAAGGGAAGCTTAGCCAACCTATTCAACATTTTTCAAGTTGACGTACATCGGACTTAGCACTCCTGACTTCGCACTTTAGGGGTCATATAAAAGCAATAAGATACGATTAGAAAGGTGAATTTCTTTACTCACAATGGACAAATAACAATGGAGGGTTTAAAATATGTATTTTCGCAAATGTAAAAAAAATATTCCTCACAAAATTATTCTTATAATGTCGAAGGGTTCCAACTCTCTACCTCCTTGAAGAAAATTCGAAGTCAATTTACATGCACCAGACACGTGTTTCGAATATTAAATTATCATCAGTGTAGCTTTCTAAGTTCATTGGAATACAATCAACATCTTGTTTTTGTGACACAGTCCCTTCGAAATGCGAAGTGCGAAGTCCGCGAACTTGAAAAATGTCCAATATTACTGAATGTCCATAAACATATATACAACAGAAGATTTGCGTACGTTCGTACGAGGGCTGAGTGATATGTTTTAAGCCTCGTAATGAAGAATTTCAATTTTATCAGACATTTTGCATTATTTTTCTACATGATCCCCTCCAATTTCTAGACACTTTTGCCTTTGGTGTTCAATGACCTCAATACCACTTTTAAAGAACTCCTTATCTTGACTGTTCAGAAAGGTATCCACTGCAAGTATGAGGTCACCATCGGACTAAAAGTGGATGCCACAAAAAGCTGCTTTCAGTTTTGGAAATGAATGAAAGTCTAATGGAGCATGATCAGGTGAAAATGGCGGATGCTCAATTAAATTTAAGCCGCAATTATGGATGGCAGCCATGTGACAGATTTGTGAACAGGAGTATTGTCCAACTCAGACGGAACAACACACCTAAAGTGATCTTTCAGCTGCGTTTAAGTGTAATATTTTTCCCGTATCTGTGTTAGAAGTGAAGCATAATGTGTGCTATTGATTGTTTGTTTCTACTTGGAGATTATCTATAAGCAGAATACCTTCCCAGTCATAACCTTCCCAGCTAAAGGAACAGTCTTTGCCTTCTTTAGCCGGGGTGAGCCAGGGTGCTTCTACTGTTTCGATTGTTGTTTGGCCTCTGGGTACAATGATGGATCCATGTTTCGCCAATACTGTGAAATCATTGATGAAAATTGGCAGGATCTCCCTCAAAATGGTTAAGATTAGCATGCGATAAAGTGCGCCTGGTATGCTTCAGTCTGATCAATGAGTTAAAGAAGATCCTGACAATAATCTCAACAGCACTCACAATAGAGCATAAAATTGTCAGAACTGTCAGAAGTGTTGGTACTCAACGGACCAAAAATTTTCTCATTTGAAGATCTTCATTCAGACTGGAATGTGCTCTTTCCTGTGAATTGCCAACTTTACTGGCTATATGATAATTATCTTTCTGTAACTCGTCTGTCGTTTATAACAATATCATGAATTTTGTTGATCATTTCTGGAGTTGCAACAGCGACAGGTCTTCCAGATTGAGGGTCACCCTCAAGGCTCTGTCTGCAGCGCTTAAATTCCGCCATCCACCTTTTCTCTGTAGTATATGAAGGGACATCTTTCCCTAGTGTTGTTATCATAATACGATATTATCATTATGAAAATCCTTAGGTGTTAAACCCTATTTATTCATATATTGGATCACTCCCCTTTCTCCAATTTTGTCCTTGTCTTGTTTACTATAGAGTGCTACCTTGTTGATTTAAATTGACGAAATGAGGCAAGTCCTTGGAAACACGGCCTTATGTAGTCAGAGAAAAGCAGGACTTAAAAGGAACATCCCTGTGTATCTCCCTCAATACTATGCTTAAAACATATAAATCAGCCCTCGTAATTGTCAGGTATTCGTCTACACATAATTTTGACCCTTAACACACACCGTTTAATTGTTTATCATATTTCTATCACATTTATACGATATAGATCTAGCTATTGTTTTCAGTGATATAATTTTAACAAAACGATTATTGATTTCTTCTAATTTTACGACGTACAATGTGCATATTTAACTTAATTACGGTCGAAAATATTTATTTGAATATTACGCGAATAATGCATACTCATTAATTTGACTATTATTTGAATATTGCATTATACTGATAGCACAGATTAAAACCTGCTGAGTCCTAAAGGAAGTACCTTAGGTATGTATTGCTATGTCTTTATGTCAAATTTCATGCTACAAGTATTTGTTCGAATTTCACTTTGGAGTAGAACCAGACATAACAACACTTCTATAGCTAAACATATCCTTCAAGTTAATTCTGATGTTCGATACGTGTTTTGGCTCTGAAGAAGAAGTTTGTCAAAGAAGGGTACGTGCACTCCAAATGACGTACATTTGCTTGTGATGGCATCACCTTTTGGGGGATCCGAATGAAAAACAACAACACTTGAAAGGGATCATAAGTACTTTATTCATTCTAGTGACAGATATGGACAAAACCATATTCCTATTAAGAAGTGCAAAATCGTTAATCGAAAAATCATCTAACCAAGGGCATATAAAACCAGGATAAAACCAGAACTAAGACAAAGGAATAGAAATAAACAAAATCTACCATATGAAGAGAAGTGAACTTCCTAGGAAGGAGTGAGATCAGATGTCATGGAAGAGTGAGTATCTCCTGCTTGCATGCAACAACGGCCACTTCATTTCGGTAGAAAGGTAACAATCGGTATTTCACACAAATGACAAATATGGATAATGACCATATCCCTGTTTACAGTACAAAATCGATAATTCAGAAATTAAATCAGAAACCGAAGGTATACAAAATCAGGACAAAACAGGAACCAAAGCAAACAAACAAAAACCTCCACCACATGAAAAGAAGCGAACTCCCGATATGAGAGTGAGACCAGGTGCCCAGGAAGAGTAAGCATCTCCTGCTTGCATGCAACAACCACCGCTTCAATTCGGTAGAACTGTCACATCCGGTTACTTCCATTTCGGAAGACATATAGTACAATCTTTGGTTGGATGGTTTAAATGGTCTATGACAAAATATCATCCACCATTCTGGAGAGTGGGACATCATAGTGTATGACGAGTTTCCCATATCGACCGTAGAACTTCCTCAGTGACGATGTTAGTCGGTCACAAACATATCCCTGACTGAGAAGCTTATCTGAAAGACGCCTAGCTCTCAGAACAAAATCCGTATATTTGGCACTTGCTCTGGCATAGCGTATCAACTGAGATATGAACACGCCATAAGCAGGCGATGAAGGGATGTTGCTACTCAGAAACGGAAAGTTTGTAATGCTGAAATTGAAGTCGTCACGTTTGTCATAGAGTGAAAAGATAGACAATCGTATAAATATGTATGTCATGGCACAAAAGGTCTACTTTGATTATCTTAAACATCAGGGTCTTACAGAATGTACATAATCACAAATGCAGCAGAAGATTTGCGCTCGTTCGTACTAGGGCTGGTTGATATGTTGCGAGCCAAGTATTGAAGGATTCGAATTTTATCAGACGTTTCTCATTATTTTTTACACAATCCCCTCAAATATATATACACTTTTTCCATCCATGTTTAATGGCCTCAATAAAACTTTTAAAGAACTCCTTAACCATTCAGAGAGTCATCCACTGCAAGTATGACGTCATCATCAGACTAAAAGTGGGTGCGAAATTATAGCTGCTTTCAGTTTTGAGAAAAAATGAAAGTCTGGAAGCATGATCAGGTGAATAAGGCGGATGCTCAATCAAATTAAAGCCACAATCATCAATGGCAGCCATGGCAGTAACAAACTTGTGAACATGAGCATTGTCCAGATGGAACAACACACCTTGAGTGAGCTTTCCGCGGTGCTTAAGTTTAATATTTTCCCGTTAATGTGTCAGAAATGAAGCATTGTATGTGCTATTGATTGTTTGTCCTTTTTGAAGATTATCTATCAGCAGAATACCTTCTACAACCCAGAAAACAGAGGCAATAACCTTCCAAGCTGCCGGAACAGTCTTTGGCTTCTTTGGCCTGGGTGAGACAGGGTGCTTCCACTGTTTCGACTGTTCTTTAATCTCTGGGGTAAGATGATGGACCCATGTTTCATCCATACTGAGAAATCTTTGAAGGAAATTGGCAGGATCTCCGTCAAAATGGTAAAGATTAACATGCGATAAAGTGCGCCTGGTATGCTTCTGATCAACTCTCAAAAATTTTGGTACATTACTCAACGGACAAAAAGCTTTCTCATTTCAAGATCTTCGGTCAGAATGGAATGTACTCTTTCCCGTGAAATACCAAATGTACTGGCTATATAATAATTGTCTTTCTGTATTCCATCTGTCATTCATAACAATATCATAGATTTTATAGATCATTTCTGGAGTTGCAACAGCGACAGGCCTTCCAAGACGGTGCTTATCCTCAAGGCTCTGTCTGCGGCGCTTTAATTCCGCTACTCACCTTTTCTGTAGCATATGAAGGGGCATCTTTCCCTAGTGTTGATATATCATTAAGGATATTCGTAGGTGTTAAACCTTATTTATTCAAATGCTGGATCACTGCCCTTTCACCATTTTCGTCCATTTTGCAAAAACAACTTGTCTTGTTTATTTTAGAGTGTTTCCTCGTCATTTTAAATTGACGAAGTGAGGCCAGTCCTTGGAAACACGGCTTTATTTAGTCAGAGAATAGCAGGACTTAAAAGGAATATCCCTGTGTATCAACTTCAATACGATGCTTACAATATATCAACAAGCCATCGTAATTGTCAGGTATTCGCCTACACATAATTTTGACCCTAACCACACACCGTTTAATAGCTTATCATATTTCTGTCACAATTATACGATATAGATCTAGCTATTGTCTTCAGTGATATAATTTTCACAAAACGATAATTGATTGCTTCTATTTTTACGACGTTCAATGTGCATATTTAACTTAATTACGGCTGAAAACATTAAGTGTGAATATAATGCGAATAAGGCATGCCCATTAATTTGAATATTATTTGAATATTGCATTATACTGAAAATTACATAAAGCGGTGGAAATTTTAGCACAGAGTAAAATCTGCTGGGTCCCGAAGGAACATGTCAAATTTCATACTACAAGTATCTGTTCGAATTTCACTTTGGGGTAGAACCAGAAATACTAACACTTCTAAACACATCCTTTTAAAGTATCCTGATGCTTTCGGTTTGTCGATATGTGTTTCGGTTCTGAAGAAGAAGTGTGTCAAAAGAGAGTGTATATACCACCATGACCTACTATTGCTTGTTGTGTTGCCACCTGTTTTGAGATCCGGACGAAAAACAACAGCACTTGTGGAGAATCATAAGGACTTTATTCCTACCAAGTCCCATCAAAATCCCTTCAGTGGTTCTTGAGAAGAAGTGGAAAGTTGAAAAGTTTACGGAAAGACGAACGGTAGTCGGTTTGGTATAACAATAGCTCACTTTGAGCCTTTTGCACAGGTGAGCTAAAACACAAGCCACACAAAGCGTAGCATTCCCTCGCTTGGCAACATAATTTCTTATATTTCTTTCATTCAAATAGCTTAATATTATAAAGTTTTCATACGCCCGTCACAAGAAGGGACGACTTATGTTGTGGCGCTGTCCATGAGTCTGTGCTTCCGTCCGTCCATTCTTCCGAGGTCATGTTTTCCAGACTTTTTCTAAATCCTTTCAAGATGTTAGATTGAAACAAGGCATATAACTTGATATCAAATGGCGTAAAATCCAGATCGAGTTTCGAAAAAAATTGACCTATCCTTAGCAGAGTTATGGCCTTGAACATAGAAATTTTCAACAATTTAACGGTTTTCCGGGCATTTTATCGCAGCCTTTCCAGCTATTGGATTAAATCTTGACATATGCCTTCAACATAAATAATTACAGATCCAGTCAGAGTTTCGGGATTAAATGACCTACTTTGTATTTCTAGCAGAGTTATAGCCCTTCAACAATTTTACGGTTTTTTTTTTTACTTTTTTCGCAGAATTGAAACTTGATATGTGCCTTTGTAATGAATAATTACAGATCCAGATGAAGATTTGGAATGGTTGGCCAATTTTTAGCTGAGTTATGGCCCTTCAGTAGAATTTTCAACAATTTAACAGTTTTCAAGACTTTTGAATTGAAACTTTGTATATGATCAAAAATTGTTAATTACAGCTTCAATTTTAGTTTTGGAAAATTGACCTATATTTAGCAGAGTTATGGCCCTTGAACATATAAAAGGAGCAAGTTCGGTAACATAGAAAATCGACCCTAATTTTAGAATGTTTCAAATTTTGATTGTATTTCGTATCAAGGAAGTTAAATGTATGATTGTTTGAAATTTAAAATAAATATTTTAATTTACGTGCATTACATCGAAAAAGATATGGCTTCCAGATCGGCTTAAAGTCGTGAAGTGCTGAAAAACGTAAGAATTTGGCATAATTCTGGTCAAAGTTTATGAAAATAAGTAGGGCGCCAGCCCTCACCCGAAATAATGTTCATATAAAAAGTTAAATTTGCAATTTATATTTCGATCTACATAAAATTTTTGTTGGGTGGGGGTTTATAAAGATTTATGCCAAAAATATAGCGAGTTTTGTTCATTTTCCGTCATGTAGAGCAAATGACGTCAAAATATGACGTCATAACTATCGCACGTGATGCTTTGACAATGAAAAATATTTACTTTCTATTTCAGCAGGTATTGGAGATAAATATAAGATATGCTGAATCATAATTTTCATAAGATAATTTTTCGCAAAAGTTAAGGGCCGATGTTGGGGGTTAGTGAACCTACCCCTTTCAACAAGTTTACAGTTTTCCCGACCTTTTTCGCAGCCTTTGCAACACTTTATGTCTTCATAATGAATAGTTACAGATCCATATCAAGTTTTTTTAAACAGTTGGCCTATTTTCAGCTGAGGTATGGTCCTTGAACAAAGAAATTTTCAACAATTTTATAGTTTCCTGACTTTTTTCGCAGTCGTCGCATCTATTGAATTGAAACGTGGTATATGCCTTCAAAATAAATAATTACTAACACACCATTTTCATCCCAACATAAGGGGGTTCGGTGGAGATGAACCGCGGGTTCGGTGCGTTTGCATTGTTTTCGCTCTGAGGTTGACTATTTCTTACAATTTTCAAATCTAATATTGCAAATATCAGAAAAGGACATGCTCACGGGTTGAGGGAAAGCCTACTCTATCTTCTGATGCTATGTTATGCTAGGAACCAGCTATAGAAGTCGAGAACATTCATTGACATTAAAGGTACTACCCTGTCAAATCGCATATCTATTAAAATTTCTTTACCAAAAGTTATGTTCTGGTACATATGAATCGTCTGACAGGCAACATTATACATTGAAATAATATTCAACAACATTGGACAATTTCTGTGTTCTTAATTTAGGAATTAAAGAACAATTAATATTGAAAATTTAATGTTGGTCTGGGGGTTCGACGCAAAGTTGGTATGGGGGTTCGACGCATTTTCGTTTATTGAGAAATATGAACTTAATAGACTTATTTACGTTGTATTTTCTTGGTAGTATGAATCTCTGCACTAACTTATCTCTAATATAAATGAAAATTATCACTTTACAAAAAGATTGCAACCTTTTTTCATTGTTTTATCATAGGTACCCTTTCTCTAAAAGTTTATACGGTAAAATGAATTCAAACGTATATGTAGTAAAATCATATTATATTGTACGCATGCGAAAAATAGTTTCCACTTTGGCAATCGAAGCCAAAATAAGTGAAAAAAATTCAACCAAAATAGTGGATCTGTTTGTCAAAATGGAAGCCAAACTCAAAGCCGAAGACATAGACAATAAAACAGAAAAACGAACATATAAATCTACAACCACGCAAGAACGGATAGAAAAATGGAAGGTCATTTCGTTCTGAGGACATCATATACATCTTGTACACAAAAATATCCCAAAATCTGAGACATGTCGTGGCCAAAAATGTCTGATATTTTAGTTTTTTTTCATAAAATCCATATTAAATGTTAAAAGTCTTCAAATTGAATAGAATCATTTAAGACCAGATATAATTTGCAGCTTGGACCAGGCATGCACGTTTCGGGTACTTAACCCTCGTCAGTGATCCTCAATCTTAACATTGAATATGACCAAAGAGTGTGAAAGTTATTATGTCCAAAATGTACCTAAAGACGTTGCAGGATGGGTGCGATGCGATGATACAGGACCCGCATTTTAGAAATGTCAAGACATTTTGATGACAGAAATGTTTGAATGCGTTGAAGAAACGATCAATCGAAGTTTATCGAACTTGGCTACATGTGCCCTCGGGGACTCCTGGTCCACCAGCAGTGACACTCACCAAGTGGTACAAATGTTAAACGTCTGTAAATTTAATATAATCATTTAAGAACAGATATAATTCGCAACATGGACCAGACATGCAAGTTTCGGGTACTTAACCCTCGTAAGTGATCCCCAATCTAAATAATGCAATATGACCAAAGAGTGTGAAAGTTATTATGTCCAAAACTGTGCAGAAAGACGTAGCAGGATGGTATACCAACAGCACGTTCTCATGTTAACTTCGTAATTGTATCTTTCTTCCTTTAGAAGCATGGGCGGAGAATATGGGTGGCAAATGTAATTTTCTTTAAGGATGACATTGTAATAAAGAATATTGATTATGTACATATTTTCAATACAAGTGTTTCAAAATTGAGTTGTCAACTGTATATTTAAATGCAGTTGTAAATACAGCTCAACCGTATTCCAAAATATGTTTGAGGTTTATAAAGCACAAACATCGAGGAAATGTCGAGTACATGTACTTGTAATACATTTTTCTCTCAAAATGGTATATACAAGTATAATAAAGTCTAGACTCTGATCATGTCTTAAATGCCCTCCGAGCGAAACTCACAGGTGACACAGTTTGTGTATGACATCCCAAAAGGGGGGAGTAAGGTAAAGGCGATTTATCTATTGAAATAAACTATATTGTGAGTGTAAACTTTTACGAACGACATAAACGATATAAAGATGTCTTTTTCTACACAGTGTGAATTTCGTGCCTTAAAGCTTACAATGTTGCTGTTTCGTACAAAGACTGGTTTTCAGTTTCTGGACTGTGGAGTTTATCCATTATATCGTTATACTATCTTCAGAATAAATCCGTCTTTTTTTCAATGTTTATACAACAGGGAATCAAAATATAATACACGTAAAATCTATGAAAAATAATAAATATTTTGTATATTTTTGTTCACTATTAGAAGTTTCCGACATCGGTACTCCCTACCTCTTCAAATCATAATTAAGGAATCTTACAACAAATATTTTTAAAATAAAAAAAACCTATAAGGGATCTTCTAATATATTATAAATTTATCCTTGCCAAAGTTATCTTTCAATGGAATAAAATTTGTGTTACTGTGTTTGTGAAACACGAATGCCTCCGGAGGCATCTTTGTCAGTATTAACACCATTTTGTGAAATGACAAATATGGATAATGACCATATCCCTGTCTACAGCACAAAATCGATAATTCAGAAAATCAGAAACCGAAGGCATACAAAATCAGGATAAAACAGGAACCAAAGCAAACAAATACAAAAACCTCCACCATATGAAAAGAAGCGAACTCCCGATATGAGAGTGAGACCAGGTGCCCAGGAAGAGTAAGCATCTCCTGCTTGCATGCAACACCCGTCGCTTCAATTCGGTAGAACCGTCACATCCGGTTACTTCCATTTTGGAAGATATAGAGTACAATCTTTGGTTGAATGGTTCAAATGGTCTATGAAAGAATATCATCCACCATTCTGGATAGTGGGACATCATAGTGTATGACGAGTTCCCCATATCGACCGTAGAACTTCCTCAGTGACGATGTTAGTCGGTCACAAACATATCCCTGACTGAGAAGCTTATCTGAAAGACGCCTAGCTCTCAGAACAAAATCCGTATATTTGATATTTGCTCTGGCATAGCGTATCAACTGAGATATGAACACGCCATAAGCAGGCGATGAAGGGATGTTGCTACTCAGAAAAGGAAAGTTCGTAATGCTGAAATTGAAGTCGTCACGTTTGTCATAGAGTGAGGTGTTCATGTGACCATCAGTGTCGTAGGACAACATTATGTCCAAATAGGATGCTGAATTGTTTGTCTCTGTAGTTTCTTTGACTTCAAGCTCCGAAGGATAGATACTGCTCAGGTAATCCGCGAATTTTGGATTATTGATGGACAACACATCGTCTATGTATCTGTAAGTGAAGTTGAAGTCAGAAGCTAAGTATCTTTTCCCTTCAGAGACCAAAGATTGAATGAATTCAGCTTCGTACGAGTAAAGGAAAATGTCGGCAAGGAGTGGGGCACAATTGGTCCCCATTGGAATTCCGACAATTTGCTGGAAGACCTTTCCTCCAAACACCACAAAAATGTTGTCGAGGACACGATGTTAAAAATATTGGGATGAAGGTCTTGTTACAAGGAATACACATGTGAAAAATCAGAACCATATCACTCACCATTCATGAAATATGCCATATTAAAAATCTACGTCAAGGTCACGAGGTCAAATATTTTGGTATCAATGGAAAGGTCTTGTCATAAAAAATCACTTACCAATCAAACGTTGTGCCCAATGTTCATGTTTTTGATTAGTAAGTTAAACGTCAAGGTAAATGTCACGAGGTCAAAACTTTTGATTTAAATGAAAGGCCTTGTCACAAAAATACACATGTGAAATAACAATGTCCTATCACTTACCAATCAAAAGTTTACCCAAAGTTAAAGTTTTTGAAAAGTAGGTCAAAGTCAAAGTCACGAGGCCTCATATTTTGGTATCAAAAGAAAGGTTTTGTCATAAGAAATACACATCTGAAATATCAAAGCCCTATCACTTACCTATCAAAAGTAATTCCCAATGTTTAAGTTTTTGAAAAGTAGGTCAAAGGGCAAGGTCACGGGGTCAAATATTTTGTATCAATAGAAAGGAGGTCTTGTCACAAGGAATAGACATGTGAAATATCAGAGTTTCATCTTTCATTCAAAAAGATTGCCCAAAGTATTTGTATCGGAGAACAGACAACCAGACAAACAAGCAGACGGACAGGCAAAAAACTATATGCCCCCGAATTTTTTATTATGGGGGCATAAAAAGTAATAATCAAATGATTTCAGGGCTTAAACAAGCCCTTATACTAACAGCTCATTTGTATGGGTCAGAGGGTACAATTATTATAGTAACGATGATTTTTTTTTTCGTGCAAAATGGATGATTTATTCATGTTTACGGAAAATGAATTAAGCTTTATAAGTATCAAAATGCAACAGGTATTAACGTCTCGTTTCCTCTAGGACTACGTACGGTAATCTGTCTGGACCAAAATATCGTTATGTCCTCCTTTCCTCGTTTTAACTTTATACAAGTATTAGCTTTTTAAAAAAGCCTGTCCGGCGTTAGCAATCATTTTAGAGTGGCAAGGAACCAATCTTTTTCACGGAAAAAGGGGAGGGGCTCTCTGCACATCTTCAGTTATTTCAGTTATGTATACATGAAATTGAACCATAACAGTTACTAAAATGAAATCAAAGATATTTGCTTAGATACTTTACTAATAAGATAGGCAATAACTTGTTTCAAGAAAAACAACTATTTTCAAGTGTGTGTGAAGCGGCGAGTTATTGATCGGTGTTACTTTGCATTTGTACACTACTATTAAAGGTATATCGAGTTATCGATCGGCGCTACTTTGCATGTGAACACTACTACAGTGAAATACCTGTTCTATGCGTGAACTGGCTGTATAACATGTACGTATAGATGGAACATTCCTGTATATTTCAAATAGCGCGCCGAAGGAAGTTTGCACTAAAAGTGGACTCAGATACGGGACCGGACGAAATAAAATGAGGACGAAAACGATGGAATTGTAAGAAAAAAAAAATAAAAGAGAGAAGAAATCTATCCATATACAAATCTAAATTGTCGCACTGTTTTGTTCCCAAAGTCGGTCCCCAGAACACCCCGATTAAGATCCTCGAATTGGAAATTAAAATGTCGTTATCTTCGTATGCAGTCTGCCGTTTCCATTGATATCTAAGTATCATGCAATTGGAAATGGAAGAAAACAGTGTGATTGTCCGTATGCTACCTCTTCGGAGTATGTGCATGCGGAAGTAAAACCGTTCCTAATGGTCCGGCTCAGGCTCCGTCATTTTATTCTATGCATTGTTTTGATTGCGTTTTAATTGGTGAACTTTTGGAAGGAGATATTATCTTTCTGGACGGAGTGTAGTTTCATTTGAATTTGTTAGGTATTGATTGGAATGATTGCTTATCTAGTGAGCCTTTTTCTTTCATTGAGTGGACTCTTTCTTGGATGAATATATTTACTTCTGTGATGTTTGGCTTTTCTATGCTCTCGTAATGGTGTGTATTCAGTTGGCGTAAACCCTCCTCTACGTATTTGTTTTTGTCTATAATGAGGACAGTGTTACTTTTGTCAGCCTTTTTTATAACAAGTGATTTGTCATTTTTAAGGTCACGTAATGCTTTGCGCTCCTCAGTTGAAATGTTTTAGCATCTCTGTAAAGTTCAATAGATGATAATCCGAAACGTTTTTTATCATTTTATGTTTCAAGTGCATGACAAGTTTGATCTGGGAGGTGGTAGGTCATCGCTTTTACATCTTAATTTTCTTGAAAATCTTTTTGCGCTTTTTATAAGCGGAGTGGTTTCCGGCTCTTTGTTTGGCTTTGTGAATTTTAGCAATTTTATTAAAGCGTCTAGCCATTTCAGGTCAGGGTGGCGACTTTTGATAGAAATGAGGTAAATGAAAGATGGACATGTCCACATGTAGAGGAACATCTCTCGAACTATTCAGACTAGAAAATCATAATTTGCCCGTCTCTGTTTTTTTTTTTGGCTATAAGCGTCCATTTTTGGCCTATTTTAACATCATCGTCATTTTAGAGAATGCCACATCATAACTTTGCATACCTCTGCAATGAACGAAATTTCAAAAATATACCCTTATTTTTCTAAATTCTTATAGCTTGTGTATGAATTAAAGCCTATTTTGAAAAATTCTGATAAAATAAATAGATCTAAGGAGTGCATTTTCTCATAAATGCGATTTTGCTGGTTGCCATGCAACAACTTGTTATTTTTATTAATAGCTAGAAGGTCGCCAAGTACACAATTTTTTTTCTATGTTTAGAGCTATGGTATTAATTATCCTGAAGCAGTTAAACCAATATGCACCCGAATTCGTTTTTGAGCAAAATATATAAATAGCACAATAATTTGTGCAAAAAATCAACATTTTGACCCAAAAACATAGAGATTTACTCGAAGTTCGAATTTCTAATTCTCTCATTATTAAAGAGTATAATGAATAGTATATATTCTGATGTTTAAATCTTTAGAAGCAGAACTCGTGTGAAAATGACAATTCTTTTTTTCCTATTTTCGGCAATTTTTCATTGAAAAATATGCATTTTCCCCCCAAAATACCCATTCAGCAATGAAAATTTCAAGGTGTATTATTTTTTTCCTGAAATAAT
Source organism: Pinctada fucata (assembly GCA_028142955.1). Classification (NCBI taxonomy): domain Eukaryota; kingdom Metazoa; phylum Mollusca; class Bivalvia; order Pterioida; family Pteriidae; genus Pinctada; species Pinctada fucata. The sequence goes on from AP027108.1 coordinate 13,369,868, forward strand.
GCAACAAACTGAGCTTATACCATTTATCGTCCATGTCAGTTTCAAATACTATATGATATGAAAAATAAAATTATCTCCCTGTAGTCGCACCCCTAACCTTAAGAAATGAGAGTCTTATTTTTTGTGTTCATGGCTTTTACACTCTGGTTCTTATGGTAATTGATTTTGGTTGCATACTCTGTATTTAATTTTCGAATTTCACTGTCAATTTCTCTTTTCTTTCGCCTGATGTTTTCGTGTTTGTGCCCAAGTTTAGAAATGCTTCCATTGGAGGCCATACTTCATGCTCTCTTTAATCTCTGCTAGCTCCTCGTGACGCTCATCATTAACTGTTTAATATAGTCTATGCATTGCTTCGCAACTACATCATATTTTGTGTCATTTTCAAATGAGTTAAAGAAGAACCTGACGATAATCTCAATAGCACTCACAATAGAGCACCAAATTTAGAATCGACAAACCCTGGCAAACGTTAAACGTCTTCAAATCCAATAGCATCATTTAAGAACAGATAAATTTGCAGCATGGACCAGACATCCACGTTTAGGATACTCAACTCTCGTCAGTGATCCTCCATCTAAACAATGTTAAACGTCTACAAATTGTTATATTGACAGAGTGTGAAAATTATCATGTTAGAGGTAGGACTGGTGATACATGCAAAAAAGAATATTCTCAACAGCACCCATAATAAAGCACAAGACGGACCCCTACCAAGCTAGAGGTGAGACCAGGTGTCCCGGAGGATGAAAGCATCCCCTGTTTGGCTAGTCACGTCCGCTGTCGACTTCCACGCACGAAAATGAAATCTATATCTACAAAATATGCATTATCTGAGATACTTCAGTATTTCATGTAATGATTTTTAGGTCAAAGTACGAATAAAGATGATGTTCCTAATATTGGCTGCCTCTGTGGCTGTATCAGCAGCTGTACTTTACCCTACCAGCAGCCAGAAAAGTGAGTTTTAGAAAACTTATAATTTAAGAGATTAACACGATATCATAACACTGTAAGACGGTTGGGCGACGGATGGGCGTGCCTTTTAGGCTCTCCGATTAAATGAAAGGTATCCATTCATCATGTCGAATGATTTCTTAATAAGAATCATTTTAGTGTTTATTATTCGATTTCTTTCGCGATGTCAAGATTACCTTGTCAGTGTGAGACTTACACAATCATGCCATATTCCCTTGGATCTTTGACTCCACTTTGAGACTGAATAACATAGAGGTAGTTCTGTGATGTTTATATTAACCATCTTAATTAATGCATGGTCTATTTGATATTCTGGGGGGGGGGGGGCTTTGGTTTTTTTCGAGCACTAAATTTAATTATCCTTCCAAATTAGACTCTATAGTGATACAATGTATCTAATAATAGTAATAAATTATATTGAAAATGTATTTAAGCATTAAAGGAAGCCCCTTTACAGAAAAAAACTATGGCGAGCGAAGTGAGCCAAAATTTTTTCATAGAAAGTTAAAACTGCATGCAAAAATTTTCAGGAATCTTAAGCGAATTTTATGGTTAATCTTCAAATTCAGATTACTTGTAAGAGCAAGATTATTTTTTTCTGTCACACCATAAGCGAATTTATTTTTTTCACCAAAATTCAGAGCAAAATAATTTTTTTCGAAAAAAACCCAAGCCCCCCCCCCCCCCCCCCCCAGAATATCAGATGGACCGTGCCTAAGAGGATGATGTATATGTGTATCAAATGATTTTAATATTCCACTCCCACTTAAAAAGAATGTCATACCAATGAAGCTTGAGGCCGATGAAATCTAATTTATAGAATATAGAAATGCACTAAAACTGATTTGAATAATGGTGAAAGAGTTCAAACCAAAGACTATGTACAAGTTGTTGTAAAATTCTTTTTGAGCAGTAGCGTTCACGGCGTACAACAAACATACCATACCATCTATGACGCACAATGGAAAAGTATGCCTAAAAAGTACTTACATCAACGAAGGGGGTGCCTACGACCTGAATACTTGTAAATTCACTGCTCCAAGAGATGGCATTTACAAGTTTGAATGGAATTTTCTGACGAAGCCTGGACATCTGTTCATATCAGCTTTGGTACGCAATGGAAAGATAATAGCTTACAACCATGCTGGTGACCATCAAAACAACAACTGGGACAGTTCCACCCAGTCTGTCTTCCTACGTCTGACAAAAGGCGAACAGGTGTGGATCCAAGCAAGAGGTGGAGATGGGCGTTACCTCTACGGGGATACATACTCAACCTTCAGCGGTCAGAGTATCTAAGTATGACGCAGTACTATCTATATATGACTCAATTTTATACTTGTTCCTAGTATTGATAATTGTCAAAAAATTTTCATGAAATAGATTTTGAATTTGAATCGAAAGCTTTATGTTTCAAAACGAAAATAGTCACAAAATAAATTAAACACGAAAGGAGACACATGCCTATTTCCATGCACTTCTTAACTCGACGTCATTGAATTGCTTTAAAACTGTGAATATGAATAAGATAGGCTGTTTTTGTTGAATGTTCTTCCTTCGAATAGCATGTTGCCCTCTGTTTCTGATCATGATTTTCTTCCCATCTTGCTGTATAAGACATTGATGATTTAAACCCCTCCTGACTGAAGAGACGTCTATTTACATTTTCATGATGTCTTATTCTCCTACTTGAGATTAAGAACCCTTTTCCTGGGCTGAGAAAAATCGATCTCACCCTCTGACGTCATCGATCTCACCCTCTGACTTCATCGCTACCAAAGCAACGTTATGGAAGTAGGGTAACAAACATATAATTATAACAGACACTCTAGTCCACAAGATGAGAGAAAAACAATCAAACACCTTAACAAGAGAGGGATGGCTAGTACTTAACCCTCGGCAAGTCTCGTCATGGACTTGCATAATTTGTACACTCGGGCTGAGAAATTGTCATCCCTCTCATATGGTGATGTAACATTATATCAATCTTTTAAGGAGTACATACACGATGTCCTTGTCAATTGAAGTTTATTTTTAGAACCTATTTCTACTCATGACAAATCAAAGGAAGATTTACTCAACTGTCTCATTTCGTTTTTCTATAATTGAGCGAATCAGCCAATCAAAGTCGTTTTAGTTACGTTACATATTGTACCGACATGTTCCGTTGCTTTCATTGATTGAAAATAATTTCTTGAAGATCTGTTGATCTCAAAGCATCATCTATCCATCGCATAATCACATATATACGCTTTAAAAACAGTCTTCTTTGTGTACATGTATTACATGTAACTCGTAATTGAAAAATATGAAAAGGAATCAGTTCTCATGATTTTGCTTTGCCTTCTCAACTTTGAGACTGAATAACGGTTAGGTACTTCTTTGATGTTTATTCTATGTACTAATACTATGTAAAGAAGAAACCCTATAAATCCGATTATTCGGCAACGAGTATTTCTGGGAGTAACAAAGGTAACCCATACTATCCTTAGACTTGCAGTTTCCCTCTTGACAGTTTGAATTCTGCATTATCCAATGAGAGGTCACGCCAATATTCCAGATACTGTCAACATTAACATGAATGATATATTAAAATGATTGATGATAGTTGTGGAGATAATATAAAAAAAATGTAAATTGAACATTAAAAACACTGGGCTTGCTTTGTATCGTTATTTTTCTAGAGTAGCATTCGACCAAAATGTATAAACATAACTCCATGATGAGGACTATCAAAATAGAGAGCAAGGGCCCTGTCTACATCGTCCCTAGAAAACAGGTCACAATACTTATAACATATGTATGCCCATTATGATTTTTACCGTAGTTTAACATATTCGTCATAAGCACATGCATTACTTGGACATGTTTTCCTTAAATGGGTTGGATTTGATTGTTTAAGAGTTGCTCTTCAATGCATGTGTCTGTTTATGAAATAACTTGCGTGTACAGAGAGAACGTTTTGGATAATAATGTGTACACAGTGACATGCACTTTGAATGATTACTATGGATACTTTAAAATGATTGACCAATCTGATCCCGTTTGACCGTTTGTTTCTTCTTATATAACAAGAACTGTTCTTCGAGACCTCTGGGAAATCGGAATAGTTGGAGGGTTGTGCGCACGTAATCCGGGATAAACACACCGCCTGCTACTTACGTGGAAGGCTGCCGTTCTCAGTCGGCACCGGTTGACCATTGGTCTCGTTGGTTTATGTGTGGTCTTTTATGTTTAATATTTCTATGGTGTGAGTTGGTGTTCCTTGTCCCTTTTGCGTCTCTTTCTGTGGGTGTTTGTTCTGTGTTTTTTTTTTTGCATTGGGTGTTTTGGGATTTGGCTGTGGGTGCTGCAACCTAGTGTTGTTGGAGATCCCCTCCTTTCTTATATTTTATTATCTTAAAATGTTGTTTTATATATTTAGTGCATTCGCACTTGTGTGATTAGTGACCTGATACGTACTAACAAATGATATCGGTACGCTTCTTTGTTCTGTAATTTTTTATGCTGAGTTTGTTTTTCTTCTGCACTATCTATACATGTTATCAAAACTCCGAATAGAAATCAGCCAAACATTGCTATTCATTATATGGGTACCACATAGATTTGTTGTGATAAATGTATCATAATATAAGGAGAAAAGGGCTTTAAAAATACTACCGTCTTTTTAATAAGAACATACAGAACGACTGAAATCATCTTTGAGGAAATTCTTCGCTACGGGTACAAAATAAAAGAATATCTGGTCCCTTTTTCCAGAATGATCAGTGACATTCTGGATTGCGATTGAATGGCTGTCATCATCATCAAACAAGAAATATTTACCTGATATATATGTATATCAATATGTACATCGACACAATCACCAAATTTGACAAATGTTCATGGAGCTGTTGCGACGGGTGTTGCATGCAATCAGGAGACGCTGACTCTCCCCGGGCACCTGATCTCACTTCGGAATGTTATTCATTCCGAGATTCGCAACCGTTCCAATGGAAATTCTAATGATTTTGCTTTTCCTTCTCGACTTTGAGACTGAATGGCTGATAGGTACTTCTTTGATAATTATTCTAGGACCACCATATGCCTTCTCATAAACAGTAATTTTCAAAGCTAGACATGATCAGATAAGTTAAATATCTTTAACTTAATAAAATTTTCTCGAAACATGTTGTAAAATATCAATACATAACAAAAGATGAAAATCAATAAATCTGGCACCTAAATTCAATTTTTTTATGTTTAAGTGTGAAGATTACCGTTCACGGTGTGGACATACTAGCTATTATTCTGATATCACTTGAAATGAATTCCACATCAGCTCATCTTGCTTCAAAAAATGAATGACACATATTTTTCCGATGACAAGCACGAAAAGATAGACATTAATCATTGATTATATTTTATTTACATATAATCATTGATGTTGTAGTTTGATATTGATAATTACTTTATTAATGCAAGCTTCATTTTATGTAAGTAAAATATATCACACCGATGCATGAACAATTTTCCATGTTACTTTATAAGATCATCATTTTATTAAAGTTAACGATATTTACATATATGCATTAATAAAACAAGTATCAAATATCAAAGTGCAACAGATTGTAAAGTTTAATACAAACCAAAATTATGGTTATCTGATGGGAGCAAAACGTGCAAGTTGTATTATGGCAACGTGCAGAAAGAGATGATAATACTGTTAGGTGTTAAACGTTAGGTAGTATTCTACAATTAGTTGTTTTGTTTATCTCGGTCGCATATCACGTGATACGCAAATGATATGATCCACGGGAATTCCCATCGATGAAACCAGGTATATGCTGTCTAATTCTACTTTATTTGAATTGATATCAGGCCTACCATATGGCCATCATGATCAATTATATGATGGTAAATCTATTCCGATCAAGAAAAGATTTATATTCAGAGAACACCTAAGCAGAAAATGTTTGATGCTCACCACATATTTTGAATGGTGCACGGAGAGATACAAAATTTTCTTTTAAAGTGTTTTCTGAATATACGTCTATTCTTTTCCAGAATAGAAATTGTCAATATTGAAATATATGTTCTATAGTACCAATTTTGTTGTACTAGACACGTGTTTCGGATATTATATATCATATAGTTGATAATGATGATCGTAAATTCACATATAGTTTATTCAAACAGTATTAACCTGGTTTAATAAAAGATGATACCCATGGAACATGTATGCGTATCACATGAGACGATCGTATAAATGCTTGCTCTCAGATTTGACAAAATTCCACGCAGTGCTTCTCAAGCTTAGCCAACCTATTTAATGATTACTAAAGAAATACTGGCAACGTTCTCGGTCTCATTCCTTGGTAACAGGGCCAGTTACCTTCACCAAATTTATATAGGAGAGGGCATTATATAATGTTTTGAAAACTTTTGCCGAATTCTTTTTCAGTTGCTTGAATTAAGATATGATTTAACTTCAACGAAGTTTATAGCGTGTATGAGTCTATGCCTAGGCATGAATCCCTGAAAATATCAGTATCCTCAGCAGGGAATTACGACAAAATTTTCGGAATGTACTTGTATTATTTTAGAATTGATCATAATTGAAAAAAAATTCTCGGTGTCATTCCTCGGTAACAAGGCCTTTAACTCTTGTCAAACTTATAGTGTGTATGAGTCTGTGCCTATGCATGAATCTCCGAAAATATCAGTATCCTATCCAGGGAATGACTATACAATTAAAAGCTATCAAGTTGAAATTGTAATACTGAATATTGATTAAGTACATATTCAAATACCAGTGTTTCTCAATCGAAATGAGTTAAAGAAGATCCTGACGATAATCTCAACAGCACTCACAATAGAGCGCAAAACTGAACATCGACGGATCGACGGAAACTGTCAACTGTATACCAAAGTGTGTTTGTGGTTTAGCGGCGGAGACTTATATGGCTAAAACGTCGAATAAATTACTTGTAATTTTTATATTTGCATGTTAATGTATTTGAATAATTATTTTTCTCTCAAAATTGCTTGTACATAAAAGTATAATAAAAATTAGACTCTGATCTTGTCTTCTATACTCTCCGAGCGAAACTCACCGGAGACGCATTTTTGAGAATGACAAGGGGGGGGGGGGGGGGGGGGGAGGGGGTTAGGTTTTACATACACTTGTCTCGAAAACACGATTTATCTATTGAAAGAGACTATTCTGAGTGTAAACTTTAACGAACAAAATTAAAGATATAAAGTTTTCTATATACGCACAGTGTGAATTTGGCGATTGAAAGCTTACGTACACTATTGCTATTTAGTACAAAATAAGACAAGTTTCGGTTTCTGAATTGCAGAGTTCATCCATTATATTAATATAATATCTTTAGAATAAATCTTTTTTTTCAGTTTTTACACAACAGGGGATCGAAACAATATACACATAAAATTTATCTAAGATATTTCATATCATTTTTATTCAAGTTTTCAGACATCGGTACCCCTACCTCTTCAAACCTTAATTATAAAATCGTACAACAAATATTTCGTAGATAAAAAAAACCCTATAAGGTATCGTCTTTATCCTAACCAACGTTTACTTTCAAAGGAAGGACATCGAACGAGAATTCTAATTCATTCTGTTTGTTTCAAGCATTCTGATTGGTTCACAGGATTTTTACAAGCACGTATAATGACGATATACATGCCGCAAACCGACTCACTTGACATACTTTAAAATGTATTCATAGGTAAATTTGCAAGTTACAAGCTTTAGCGCACTTTTTGCGTATGACGTCATGCTTCCCTTTGTTCTTCGCTCCTGTGACGTCATACTGTGACGTAAAACTCGAGGTATGAGCTTGTAATTGGCGTTCTGCACATGTAAACAACAGAACAAGTAAGTTTATTATTGACTACACTTTGATTTTTCGCCATTGCAATAAATACGAAGCAGTTGTATTTCATATTTTGCAGCGCAATAATTTCTGCTGGTGGTTGTAAGTCCTCCGTAGCAACGTCACCTCTAAAGCGATACGTTGGACCCTCTAAGGGGTATAAAAAGTTAAAATATGTCACATGAATTAGAATAGGGATAAATGTACTGTGTTTTGTGGTTCCGACAGGTATATGTCGGAACCACAAAACACAGTACGTTTATCCCCTAAATAATCGAATGATTTCAGGGCAAAACGTAGCCCTTATGAGTCAGCGGGTTTAACATGCATAGTAGTATAATGGTGAATTTTCGTGCAAAACGAACAAGATATTATTTATTCATATTTACGGAAAATGAATTAAGCTTATATATAAATATCAAAATGCAACAGGTTGTAAAGTCCCGTTTCCTCCTGAACTACGGTAAATGGTCCAGACTAAAAAATCGTTATTTCCCCCATGTTACATGAACATTCGATAGAGCCATGCAGCAGTATAAGATAATAAAGTAAAATACGTAGTTGATTTGCCAAAAGCAATACACCTTAGGTACATGTAACTTCAATAAATTTATCGAACAATTATTATAATAATCTATGGTACATTTAAATGACATATCAAATATTGGATATAGGAATGAATTTGAAGGTGTTTAACATGAATCTGACTTAATTCACATATATGTACATTATTGAACTGGATGAAGGAAACCAAGTTGCGGAAACTAATGTACTTGTATTTGGATCACCCTTCCCTCTTGAAGAATTGTCTGCAATTTTGCTGGCACTATCACGTAAACAACCGCGTCACAAGACACGAAAGAAAGGTATCACGCAAATGTGAATTGTTTAACGTCTTCAAATGCAATAGCATCATTTAAGACCTGATAAATTTACAGCCCTGAAAAATTAACAGCATGGACCAAGCATGCACGTTTCAGGTACTAAACCCTCGTCAGTGATCCTCAGTCTAAACAATTTAAAATGGCCAAAAAGTATGAAAATTAGTTTGTCCAAAAATGTACCAAAAGACGTAGCAGAATGGGTTGGATATGATGCTACAGGACCCACGTTTTAGAAATTTCAAGAAATTTTGTAACAGAAAATTTCAAATGCATTAAAGAGACAAACGATCAACCGAAGTTGATCGAACTTGGCTACATGTGCCCTCGGGGATCTTAGTCCACCAGCAGTGACACACACCAAGTAGTTCAAATGTTAAACGTCTTCAAATTCAATAGCATCATTTAAGACCTGATAAATTTACAGCATGGACTTTTCATCATAGTTTTTTTCATCTATGATGTGTACGTATGAGAGAAAGGCAATTCCATAAAAGCTTTCTTGCATTGGAAAAACCTATACACCCAGACAAAAGTTAAGCAACACCCCAATATATCGGAGTCCTTATACTTTAAACGATAGCAACGAGAAGTTTTCGTAAAATATATCAGATACCAATTCTTTTGTAGATGACTTTACACCTTTTTTAACATATAACACTAAAATGATATCGAAATTGAAACAATTACCTCGGATAGAGCCTCAAATGAAAAGAATGTACTTTTGAGGCAAAATAATTTAGAATAAAGTTTGAAGTGAAGTATTGAAAAATTAAGGTAACAGGTACTTGAAAAAGAGATAAACCACATTAGGCTCAAGATTCACAAATCTAATACGATTTTCTTTCAAAAAATTAGTATTATATTCTTTTAGTGGACTTCCGGTTGAGGTTTATTCCAACTACCCTCTTTCAATCGCTCTTGTTAATAAATTGCCGATAATTCCCGTTAAAGACATTTGTTGCTCAAAATTTCTTTATATTCCATGTTCACCGATGTTAATGATGACTTTCAGCCAAATTATGCCGCAAGTTGGTCGAACGGGATGCACATCCGGTTTTTAATTTTGTCATTAAATGAGAAATTTTATATTCGACGGATTAATCTCTTAACCGGAAGTGACATTTTGGCAGATGGTTGTCCCACATAATGACTGATATTGGTCGAACTAGGTTTGATTATAAAATTCAAGAAAATAGTGGTCACGAAGGTGTTATTTTTTTTAAAATACAGAAAAAGCACCCACAAAGATATCGATGTCAAACTTTATTTCTTTGATAAAAACGATAGTTATAAAAATGCAACATCAGAATATATAATTCATGGTCTAAATGTGTGTCTGATAATAAATTTAGTTCTACCGGTACGTAGGCGCTTAACTTCACTTCCGGTTTCATAAACGCGCTTTTTGACACGGTATATTTTTCAAAAAAAAATTACTCCCAATTCTGAAGATATAATTCACATTATCTCAATATTTTTAATACATATTCAGTTTTGAATTTCATCAGATTAACAATTTGATTCATTGCTACCATACTGAACAGCGAATTTTACGAGATAAATCAACTCCATGAACTTGATATATAGCTTGAATTGTTTAAAATCATACCCGTCCCCATTTCGATCCCGATTTAAAATAAGTTGCATAATACAATTACGTTAAATAAAGTAATAGTATCGTCGTCAAAGGTCAGATCTATATCATGATACATAATTTTCAAATATTTTTTATCAAACGTGCATTTTGCTTTAAAAACAATTTCACTGTTGCTTAACTTTTGTCTGGGTGTATATTTATGGTGTATACGTATGAGAGAAATTGTAGTCCGTAATATCATTTTTATAAGATTGATTACATCTTATCTCGGGAAGTAGACATTGAATATTTCGTTTAAATACATCCCCATTTAGTTCGAATATTAAATTGCATCTTCCTCAAATCATCTATATAAAGCAATGAAGATTCGAGCAATGAGTAATGACACCCAAGTCCTCTAGGAAGTGCTGCACCTCTACAGTAACTAAAGGTATGTAACTTCCATTGTTATACCTTAATGTATCATGTAATTCATTCTAGATGTCGTTTTCTTTTGGTAAAGAATAATGTACCTTCCATTGAAATGTTTCCATAAACATTTCACATATAATATAAACAATACATGTACTTATCTTCTTCGTTAAATGTTTAAAGATAAAAAGAAGAAGGTGCAATAACAAGCCCTATTTTCAAAGTTGTTCATATCAAATCAGGAAAGCCTGTTTTGACTTCACAGTCCTATGCTGAATAATACGTCGCTAAAAACGTCTAAAAACGTTGAAAACATTGAAAATATCAATAAATGAGCGAAATTTCGATAGATTTTCATGTAAAATACGATGGTTTTCCTTTGTTCAGGGGAAATGACGTCAGAACATGACGTCAATATAACACGCGTAACGTTACGAGGGCTAAAAAATATGACGCGGTATTTTCACAAACATTCAACATTGCAAAAGTGATAATTAATAGTTCGTTTAGCAAACGCATTGTTCGCCGAAATTATAGGGCCGATATAAGGGGTTAGCGCACCTAGTCCTTTGAAATCAAAAATTTCTTCGATCTCCTGATGTTTGAAAATAATGTTTTATAATTGACAAGGTCTCTCAAACTCTTCTTATGAAGATATGATACATGTACGATCTTTGGAGGAAGTGCATTGACAAAGATGAATGAGTTATTTTGTTAATCATGTTAATAATGCGGAAGGCTTCCAACACCATACCTTCTTGAAGAAAATTTCAAGCCAATTCATTTTGCACCAGACACGTGTTTCGGATATTAAATCCTCATCAGTGATGCTTCCAACCAAAGTGTTTTTTATAAGCCGTCAACATTCATTTCAGTAGCGCCTTCTGGTTTTATTTTTAGAATTTAAATTTGTGCACTTACTTTACAGAGGGACGCGGCTCCTAATTGTTAATTTTGCTTCATTAGAAGATGCTATAATAATTTGTGTGATGATTTTCAGGTCAGAATACGAAAACAGATGATGTTCCTAATATTGGCTGCCTCTGTGACTGTATCAGCAACTCTACTTTACCCTACCAGCAGCCAGAAAAGTGAGTTTTAGAAAACTTTAAAACAAGTTAACATCTTTAAAACACTATCAATGGACCGTGTCACTTGACAAATATATGGCAGTTCATAATTCAGGCTGCTAGTTATTGTTTCCATATTACCATGCAGCTTCTACCAAATCAGCGATTGTTATATATATCACCATGGAGATTTACTACATACTATGAGGTAAACTCCACTGAAAATAGTTCAGAAGTAAGATTCGAGCCCTGCTGTCGGGATAGTGATCATTTTAATTTCCATATTCTTCTGAATAAAAACTTGATTAAATAATATCGAGTTCAACTTATTAAGTTTCATTTGCTATTTCTCCCGGGAATTTAGTTCTTTGTCACAACCTATTGATAGTTTGAAGAGTGTCAACTCGGCTGTATTGTAGCTTTAACGGGAAATGTAGTTAAGTTTTCAGGTAGTAAATATTCCGGGGATTTATTCGATGGAAGTTGGTTGGGAGGCTCCATAGAAAGTATCCAAATATAAAATTGCATGATGTTTTAATATGAGAATAGAAAAAAAAATCCAGTGTTAATAATTCTATTTCTTTAATAGAATTTATTTGCTCCTTGCAATTTCGCGATTTCACGACTCCTGAACTACGACTGGTGACGACGGGACTCCATGACGGACCCTGTCCAAACCTCTCTACAGAAGTCAGGGTCCCGACTACCTGTCCTCTCTGAATCTCAGTCGGACTTCTCGGGTGATAACATGCATGAGCTCGCGACAGCCGGCAGAACACGCCCTATGTTTTTATATCCATTTACATGTCCATCTGTGTGTTTCTTGGGCCCCTGTGTTATGCTGCCTGTTTATGTCGTCATGTTACAGTTAGTAGGTTATTTTACACCACAAATGTACGTTAAGACCTCTTGATAATTAGAAAAGTGGGAGGGTTTTGCGCACGTAATCCGGATAACCTCACCGTTTGCTGCTGCAGATGGCCGTCCTAAGTCGGCACCGATTGCCCATTGATCTCATTGGTTTATGTGTAGTCATTTGTGTTGGATGTTTCTGTGTTATTTGGTGTTCCTTGTACCTTTTGCGCCTCTTTTTGTGCGTGTCTGCCCAATGTTTTGTTTTTGCATTGGGTGTTTTGGGTTTTGCTGCGGGTGCTGCAACCGAGTGTTGTTTGAGATCCCCTCCTTACTTTTCTTCTCTGGTATGCTTGTTATCTCTAATAAATAAAATCCCGGAGTGTTTTTGTCAATCTAATAGATGTAATAATTGGTGTCCCCTTTTTTGTTGAATGAGCGTATAATTAACGCAAATGATAATTTGGTTCATCTTCCACTTATGTATATATAGAGGGATCAAAAGGAATATCGAATTTGAAATTGATGATAACTGCATAATTATTCATTTATCATCAAATTAATTAAAGAACTAAAAGAGAATGAAAAGTGTATTGCTCCTTAGATTATTTTAATCTTGTTTTCAATGTTACACAAACCATCTTAAGAATATACGAAATATGTTTATCGAATTATTTTAATGTACTATTCATGATTGTTTGAGGCAGAGGAAATCTAAGTTAGGAAATATAGAAATGTACTAAAACTGTATCATGGTGAAAGAGTTCAAATCAAAGACTATGTACAAGTTGTTGTATAATTCCTTTTGTGCAGTAGCGTTCACGGCGTACAACAAGCATACCATAACATATGTGGCACACAATGGAGTAGTGTGCCTAAATAGTACTTACATCAACGAAGGGGGTGCCTACGACGTGAATACTTGTAAATTCTCTGCACCAAGAGATGGCATCTACAAGTTTGAATGGACGTTTCTGACGAAGCCTGGACATCTGTTTATATCAGGTTTGGTACGAAATGGAAAGATAATAGCTTACAACCATGCTGGTGACCATCAAAACAATAACTGGGACAGCGCCACCCAGTCTGTCTTCCTTCGTCTGACAAAAGACGAACAGGTGTGGATCCAAGCAAGGTGCGATGATGGGCGTTACCTTCACGGGGATACATACTCAACCTTCAGCGGTCAGAGTATCTAAGTATGACGCAGTACTATCTGTATAGGACTCAAATATACTTTACTTTAACACTTCTTCCTATTACAAATAAAATAATACAAAACCTTGCAATAAACTTTGAGAATTCCATAGTCGTTTTGTTATAATTTGTATCGTTAACATTGGAATTAAATTCTATTTCAAACCAAAACTTATGAGGTAAAAAACATGATGCTAAGCCTCATCTACAGACATAAAAATCTATTCTTTCCTATATTTTTTAAATCCATTTACATATACATCAGTGAGTTACATGGGTCCCTGCTTTTAACCGCCCTCTCTGTGTGATCATCTTACAGTGAGGAGGCTATTACTTCCTTTGAGACCACTGGGTAACTTGAAATGCGGGAGGGTTGTGCGCAACGTGACAAGTAGCCGTCCTAATTCGGCATCGGTTGTCAAATATTCTCATTCGATTATGTGTAGACTTTTGGGTTTGTTGTTTTTTGTAGTCCTCGTATATTATGCGTCTCTTGTTTTGCTTGTATATTTTATGTTTTCACATGGGGGAATATAGGTGTTTTCCTGATGTTGCTTCAACCGAGCCTTGTTGGAGATCCCTTCTATTCATTTGTGCTCAAGCATTTATTTTCCAGAACTTCTGCATCCTATAGAGACTTTTACGTTATTAAAAGCTATTCTCTGTAATCATTTGCACTTTACGAACTTTAGAACTCATGACAAAATCAAAGAAAGATGATTAAAACTCAAATTGTGCTATAACTGAAAGAATCAGCCAATCAAATTCGTTTTTGTTACAAATCGTCCGTAGTTTGAATGGATTGAAAACAATTTCTTGAAGATTTTGTGATTTCAGAGCTTTGTCTTTCCATAGCTATATTTCAGATGAATGCTTTAAAGAAGTACAATGTATTCTTTAGGGACATACATAACATGTTATAACTATCCACTCCTTTTAAACTACTGCTTTACAAATATATATTAGAGAAAAAGAAGACAATCAAATCTGATTATTCGGCAATGAGTAGTTTAGCAAGTTACAAAAACTATCATTCTAGTTTCCCTCCGTCAGCATTATCATGAAGTATTTATCGAACTCGTTTGTTGCATGTTGTAATGGAAGTTCATTAAAAAGTTAGATTTGATATCCGTAGTACACAAAATATACACTGAACATGGAATATACAGCCAATTGTGCCTTACATTAAATTCATATGAAATGAGCATCATGTAAATTTCACATGAAAGTTCATATAAATTTTACATAAAATTCATATGGATTTAACATAAAATTCACATGAATTTAACATAAAATTCACATGAATTTAACATAAATGTACTTCACATGAATTTAACATAAATTTACTTCACATGAATTTTACATAAATTTACTTCACATGAATTTTACATAATTTTTTCTTTGTGACCTTTCTGCAAAATTGACTTTACATGCAATTCATGACAGAAACTTCACATGAATTTCATGTGAAAAATCGTATGTAAATGTCATGGTCGTGCTCATTTCACATAAATTTCATGTGAACTTTTACGTAATTTCGTAAAGTTCATGTAAATTTCACTTGAATTTCGCATGAGGCACAATTTGCTGTGAATTAACTCCGTAAGGAGATGAACATGTCTAAAGTTTCGAAACGACTTTCAAGACGTTACATTCAGATCAACTACAAAGGCGGCACCCCATGGTGAGCACTGTCAAAATATCAATTTGGACGAGAGAGTCCTCACTTCCACGATAACAGAACATCATAGTTTTGCGTATGCATATTCGCTATTTTCGAAAACCAGAGTTACTTTCCATTTGAGACGGTATCTGACGTAGACTGACTATGACGTCATTGAATTCTATGGAAACAGTTCTAAAAGTATGGGTAACGACGGTATAAAATCGACGTTACCATACCATTTTCATGCCGTCATAATTGTTTTACGTCAGATACCGTCTGTAAGGGGAAAAACTCTGTATTCCGCAAAGACTCAAGAATGCTTTTGAAAATCATGTATCACTGATGAGACATGACATCTTGAATTGCGCATATGATACACGAAATAAAACGTATGCCCTTTGCCGTGTGGAGCTCGCAAAAAAGTTCCCCGCGAGGGGTTTGACAGTAAGTGTTTTGAATATATATCCCTGACATTGTCGCCATAGCACTTTCTATATAGATAACGTCAGAGAGTGCATGAATTTTAGATATTGTTTTCAATTTCGTGCTTAAACATCGACGGCGGGTGCGGCTAGCCAACAGGGGATGCTTACTCCTCCCGGGCACCTGGTCCCACCTCTAGCTTGCTGGGGGTCCGTCGATGCTCAATTTGGTGCTCTATTGTGAGTGCTGTTGTGATTATCATCAGGATCTTCTTTAACTCATATATTGACAATTGGACATGTTTTTGTTACATTGGTTGAATTGGATTGTTGTAGCGTCGTCTTTTTATATCAATTTACATATTCATCTGTGTTGCTTGGGCCCCTGCGTCTTGCGGTCTTGTTTGTGTGTGGTCATCTGACAGTGAGGAGGTTGTTTTACACCACAATTGTACGTTTTTCGAGACCTCTGGGTAATCGGAATAGTGGGAGGGTTGTGCGCACGTAATCCAGGATAACCACACCGTCTGCTACTGACGAGGCAGATGGCCGTCCTAAGTCGGCACCGTTTGCCCATTGGTCTCGTTGGTTTATGTGTAGTCATTTGTGTTTTATGTTTTTCTGTGATTTGACGTTCATTGTACTACTGCGTCTCTTTCTGTGCGTGTCATTTTTGTGTTTTACAGTGGGTGTTTTGGGAGGTTGCTGTTGATGCTGCAACTAGGTGTTGTTGGAGATCCCCTCCTTTCTTTGACAATGCGTAAGTTTGTATTATACAATGTCCAATAGGGAAAGTACAAGTACACACAGGTACATGCTATATGAATTCGGCCTTTTCGAAATACAGAGTTTCATCCTATTTGTGCAGGTATCTGATGTCAACGCATTGTGACGTCATGAAATTATTTGGAAGCCAGCATGAAATTCAGGGAAACAGGGTTACAAATATGAGGAATTTAATGACGTCACAATGTTTTTTACATCAGATACCTGCAAAAATCGAACGTAGGCCTGTAAAATCAAAAAAGGCGGAAAAATCGCAAGGGTTGCTTATCTGTGTGGTGTCACGTGTCTGGTGCATGGAAATTGGTTTGGAATTTTCTTCAAGAAGGTATAGAGTTGGAACCCTTCGATATTATTATGAAGATTGAAGACTTGATCACACCGAATCCCGTTTGCCAAAATTTTTGCTTTATAAGTTTTATTTTAAATATTCAGCGTATTAGTATTGTTATGTTTAGTATCCTGACTTGTCTCATATAAAGGACCTGTACACTATACTTAGTTGAGGTTTAAAACTTTGTACTTCTTCATTGTCTACATGAGATAAAGAAGATCCTGATGACAATCTCAATAGCACTCACTATAGAGCACCAAATTAAGCATCGACGGATCCCTTGCAAGCTGGAGGTGAGACAGGTGTCCAGGACGAGTAAGCATCCCCTGTTTAGCTAGCCGCACCCGCCGTCGATGTTCACGCACGAAAATGAAAACAATATATACAAAACATGCATTGTTTGAGGTTATGTCTATATAGAAAGTGCTATGGCGACCATGTTATTTCGTACAACTACATGTACATAAAGAAATCATGCAAACGATACTACATAGGACGTCAAGTTTCTGTTTTCTTGTTTCCACAAAGGTTTGCTGACAAAAAATGTGTTCATTTCCATCTTCATACTTCTAAATTTTCTACAAATAGATGGGCCAGAATGCAAAGAAAATGAAATCCTGGTAACTATATTGTCGTAAGGGCATTCCCTTTCCTTAAAAATCATCCTTAATTTTTTGTGTGAAAATGACCTTTCTGTACCATCAGTGTACATTCACATGGTACTTCCATAGAGCTGAACTTCATCAAATTTTTTCAAAATTTAATAAAATTTGGCTTTAACAATATTATATTGATATCATTGATCCTACATATGAGTATGAAATATACGATTCTGTATTCCGGTGAAAATTTGGCGAGACTAAGTCCTTGGAAACACAATTTATTTCTTGACAAACCGAAACAAATGTTACACGTCTTCAAATTCATTAGCATCATCTAAGAACGGATAAATTTGCAGCTTGGACCAGACATGCCTGTTTCGGGTACTTAACCCTCGTCAGTGATCCTCAATCTGAACAATGTTATAAAGCCAAAGAGTGTGAAAGATATGTACCGAAAGACGTAGCAGGATGGATGGGATATGATGCTACAGGACCCTCGTTTTAGAAATTTTGATATAGTAGCGGTATAACAATTAAACAAAAGGAATTTCAAAACACAAACCCCTTTCCTTCTATTCATTTATTTTTTTTGTAGATTTTCAGTCAATGATTGAAATGTACTGCACGTAGTTTGTATGGTTTTGGGCCATGTACTAAGCCGAGGTTATACTCCATAGAGGGCTCAAGGCCATCCTGTTCTGCAAGTAATTCGAATGTGTTCACTAAGTTAGTAGCAAATAGAAATAACTCCATCCTCGCAAGGGATTCGCCTATGCAAGCTCTACGACCTGTAAAGTACAAAGTCATTTGATTCACATGATAATTATAATTATCATATGGTTAAAATTAATCGACAATCATTAACAATATTTGAAGTAAAATTCCAAGTAAGGAAAAAAACAAAATTGTCTGTTTCCGCTCACCAGGTCAGAAAAATAGGGCATGTAGATAGGCATTTCTTAACATTTTTTTCGACGCAAGGATTCTACTGAAATGAACATTGTTGCTGCTTCTTTTCAGTGGTCCTTTGTAATAATCAAGTTCGGTAACCATGGGCTGACACTTTGAATAAGTTAAAGAATCATTTTGAATTATTGTTTCGCATAAAATGGTGGCATGGTATAAAAATAACCATTATATATTTTGAAACGGTAGAAAAAGTTTAGGATCGGCATCTCCAAAAAGTGTAGGTAGGGGAGAGCGATAGTAGAGATTTTCTTTTATTTTGGCCTATTCAACTAACACAGTCAGTACCAAAATCAATACTCTTTATCATAAAAGTGTGAAAAAATATTAGATAGCTCCAAGGAATATTTTGAAAAAAAAATTAACTAGAAGGCCATCTGGCCCTGGGGATTTGTTATTTTTCATTCAATTTACAGAGTTTTCACATTCTTCTAATGTAGGTAAGAAATCACATTCTGACTTTTCATCCTCCGTTAAAGATTTACAATAAACATATTCTAGATATCTGTCGAGACCAATATCAGAAATTTCCCTGTATTGCACAGTAATAAAAAAAATAATATCATATATAATGAATTCTATCAATTGCAGTTATAGAGTTTAAGGAAGAGAAGACATCTTCTCGAGACAAGTGTACGTAATACCTACCCCCCCCCCCCCCCCCGTTGTCGGAAGTCAAACGTATCATTCGCCACTATAATTCCTTCATTTCATTGGATCCGTGCATGGGTAGACCGGACCATTCAGACTCGACCTAAGAGGTCCTGATTAACACACGAAGCGAATGTTTGAAAACAATATGGAGGCTCCATTTTAAATATGTCGAATATCCTGGAGCGAATTCAATAAGAGAGATAGGCATATAATTTTCAGAGATACGTTTCTAATATTTTAAATAAATACGTCAGGCACTTGATTTTGTACCAAATCGAATGAAAGCTATCGAGACATGCGTGCTAATTGGCTAGCGATGACAAGCGTGGGAAATTAAAATTTTCTAATTTGAAATCCGACAAGGGGGAGTAAGATATTACGTAAACTTGTCTCGAGAAGATGACAAAATCATGTTTATCCGGTTTCTCATGTGACAGCAGAGGAAGAACGGCGACGGATAGCTGAGATGCAACTCGAGCATATACTAGATTATATAATGAAATAAATAAGAAAAAAATTACCTGTAGAAAAAGGCATAAGGTAGTTGGTTCTTCTCAGTTCGCCATTCTCGTCAACAAACCTGTCTGGGTTAAAGCGCCGAACATCTTCAAATTTCTCGGGATCAAAATTGACAGAATCAATCGACGGAAACAATATGGCGTCCTTAGGTATGACGTAATCACTCAATATAAAATCCTGAGACACGGTATGAGGTATACTAAACGGAGCTATATTCCCCATGCGTAGAGTCTCTAGTATCACAGCTTCACAGAAGCGAAGACACTGTTTGTCTTGCCATGTAACGAGTGATCCTTCGCCAACGTTTTCTTCGATTTCTTTCCGCATGCGATGTTGAACGTCTGGGTTTTTAATCATGAATAGAATGAACCATCTCATAGCAGTAGACGTTGTGTCTGTTCCACCCATAAACAGTTCAAACAAAGACTGGATTAACTTGTCATCTGAAAGTATAAGAAACTACTTTAGAAATGTGTGTATCGATAGGCTACTGAGTTGACCCTACAGGAACTTTAGTGCCGCAGTCTCTGTAAAGTAAATGCAAAAAATTAAATTCTAAAAATTACAACAGAGGGCGCTAGTAAAATGAATTTGGGCTGCTTATGAAAAGCACTTTGGCTGAAAGCATCACTGATGAAAATTTTAAAATATTCGAAACACGTGTCTGGTGCATGAAAATTTGTTTGAAATTTTCTTCAAGAAGGTACAGAGTTGGAACACTTCCGTATTATTGAAAAAAAAGGTTTTTCCTTATTTTCAGACATGATGCCATGTTTCCAGCTTTAATGCTAATGCTTGCATTATCTCTCTACACCTGATTTCATTACCTATTGATCTAGTATACTTTGATAAAAATTTGATTCTGAAGGTTTTTACATTTAAATTAATCATATAGTTTTTAGATAAAATAATTGTAGCAATAAACAACATATAAAAGGTATCTCTAACTTTTTTATTTTAAACAAATTTAGATGCTCAGTTTCACTTTAAAATGATCGAACTCTCCTCAAACATAGAACAAAACATCAAATCCTTCATTAATTTATTCTGTTTATAATTTATGATTGTCCGTTATCTTTATTCTATTATTTTACCAGTAAATGATGACTCTGACGTGTCATTCTCCGTATCTTGTTTATCTATCAAACGATCAACTACGTCACGGATTTGTCCTGGATTGTAAGACTCTCTGTGATTGGTCAGAATACTTCTGCAATGTTCCCTCAGCTCGTCGCTCATTCTTCTGAGTTTGCTCCATTGAAAAGGATCAAAAGGTATATACTTCAGGAAAGGAAGAAACGTGAGAGGTCCGATGACATTGGGATTCACCAGGAAGTCATCGATTAAACTTACTAATTTGGAAATATACACATCATCATGACTGTACCTACAACCAAACGAGATAGAGCATATCACATTAGCTATACTTATATGTATCGGCTGATTGATATCAAACGGTTTGCCATCTTTTTCTTTCACTTTTTCCAGTAATGTAGCTACTTCCTTCAGAATTATTGTTTCCGTTTCCGCTTTCCCGACTCTTTGCTCCCGGAAGGCCCTGATAAGTGTAGTGCGCATGTCCTTCCAAATTTTTCCGGAGGAGGATGAAACACCTGTACGACAGATATAAATATACATTAGAAATTTTATCATAGTTCATCTATGTCTACCAAACAACCACTCAGTTTTCACATAAGCAAAACAGAAGTAATCTTCAACACAACCAGGTGGTTATGATTTATCAACCGGATAGCTGCATGGTTACATACAGCATCTTGTATAGAGTTGCATTCTACTGTCCTGTTCACGAAATCCAGAGCACCCTGTTTTGGTGACTTATTTTGTCGTCTGAAGAATTTTGCTATAAATCATTGTTTCCGAGAATTGACCTCCTTTAGTCGTAACTGGAAATTAACTTCAACTTACCCTATCAGCTGCCTTCAAACCACAATATGAAAAATAAAATGTCTACGGGAAATTTCCATGTTAATTTCAAGCCGCCGCCATATTGTTCTCCGACGTCAGACCGTGTCAACAATAATAAACAGTGACATCAAAGCCTTCGACGTCACACATTTTCAGCGATTTTACTATAGAAAATCCCCGTAGACATTTTATTTTCCGTCCTATGTCTTACTTAAGTGACGCACAGCCAAAACAATGGCATTTTCTGTTACGACTAAAGGAGTACTATAATGTTGATATCTTTTTGGAAGATGACATTATCATATTTTAGAGAAAACCGGGAAAACAGGGTGCTCTGGAATTAGTGAACAGGACAGTAATATTATTTGAGAAAGTCTAAGCACATGCACATTGGAACATGGTGTTTCTGAATTTAAAAAATAATCCTCATATTAGCGATATTATAATCTATCAATATACGTTCATCTATGACACAGTGTTGGAACGCTCGTGTTCACGACCAGCAACTTGTACTTAGCATATCTGATTGGTACCGTACATATACGATAAATACCTTTGAATTTTATTAACTAGAATTACCGAAACCCTATAAGTATATTATCCAGTGTTATATACCCCATTCTAATATGACTTGATTCTTTTTCCCTATTAAGACAACAGACGCGAGCTGGGCTCTATTCTCCAATATAGGCCCTATAGCGATAAGCAACGCCTACCCATTTTCTGAAAGCAGATAAACCGGTAGGAACAGGTTTTTACCAAGAATCGAAGGTCTAAGTTTGGTCGTCATTAGAATAGAAATAAATAAAGCCTACGCTCACGTAGCAAGATACGCCCTTTGGGATTTTTTTCACAACACCAAAATATCTAAGTCCCATAACTCCATAAGGACAAATTGGATGAACCTAGCTTAAAATCGAAAGGCGGCTTCCTCTTCAAAGTCTGATCAAAATGTACAAATATCATGAAAATCTGTTGACGCATATTCAAGTTATTGCGTTCCATGCACCTATATTTTGCCCTTAGCTTAACATGTATGTGCATATAACCCCCCCCCCCCCCCCATTACACATAATTTCTGGATTATGTGACAAAAAATTCAAGAACCCCTTATATATGTGAAAGAACATCCTTTCTACATGAAGTATACAAAATTTCAAAACATTTCAACCAGAAATAGATTTTTAAATAATTTTTAACTATTTTAGTATATTTTCACTGTATTTTAAAATATCTAAGTCCCATAACTCTGTAACGACATATCGAATGAACCTGAAAATCGAAAGGCGGCTTCCTCTCCACAGTCCAATCAAAATGTATGAATATCATGAAAATCCGTTGACGCATATTCAAGTTATTGCGTTCCATGCGCCTATATTTTGCCCATAGCTTAACATGTATGTGCATATACCCCCCCCCTTCCTATTACACACAATATCTCGCTTATGCGACCAAAAAATTAAAAACCCGTTACATATGTCAAAGAGCATCCTTTCTACTTGAAGTATACAAAATTTCAAAACATTTCGATCAAAAATAGATTTTTAAATAATTTTTTACTATTTTAGTGTATTTTCACTGTATTTTAAAATGTCTAAGTCCCATAACTCTGTACCGACATATCGAATGGACCTGAAAATCGAAAGGCGGCTTCCTCTCCACAGTCCAATCAAAATGTATGAATATCATGAAAATCCGTTGACGCATATTCAAGTTATTGCGTTCCATGCGCCTATATTTTGCCCTTAGCTTAACATGTATGTGCATATAACCCACCCCTCCCCCCTTCCTATTACACACAATATCTCGGTTATGCGACAAAAAAATTAAAAACCCGTTACATATGTCAAAGAACATCCTTCCTACATGAAGTATACAAAATTTCAAAACATTTCGAACAGAAATAGATTTTAAAATAATTTTTAAATATTTTAGTATATTTTCACTGTATTTTAAAAATCTAAGTCCCATAACTCTGTACCGACATATCGAATGGACCTGAAAATCGAAAAGCGGCTTCCTCTCCACAGTCCAATCATAATGTATGAATATCATGAAAATCCGTTGACGCATACTCAAGTTATCGCGTTTCATGCGCCTATATTTTGCCCTTAGCTTAAAATGTATGTGCATATAACCCACCCCCCCCCCCCCTTTCCATTACACACAATATCTCGGTTATGCGACAAAAAAATTAAAAACCCGTTACATATGTCAAAGAACTACGGAAGCGTATAAGTGCCAATTATATATTTTTTATTTTCTGACTTTCCGACTTTTAATCTTGGAATTTCCAACTTTAATCTTGGAATTTCCAACTTTAAAGTCGGAATTTCCAACTTTAATCTTGGAATTTCCAACTTTAATCTTGGAATTTCCAACTTTAATCTTAGAATTTCCAACTTTAATCTTGGAATTTCCAACTTTAATCTTGGAATTTCCAACTTTAATCTTGGAATTTCCAACTTTAATCTTGGAATTTCCAACTTTATTCTTGGAATTTCCAACTTTAATCTTGGAATTTCCAACTTTAATCTTGGAATTTCCAACTTTAATCTTGGAATTTCCAACTTTAAAGTCGGAATTTCCAACTAAAATCTTGGAATTTCCAACTTTAAAGTCGGAATTTCCAACTTTAATCTTGGAATTTCAAACATTAATCTTGGAATTTCCAACTTTAAAGTCGGAATTTCCAATTTTAAAGTCGGAATTTCCAACTTTAATCTTGGAATTTCCAACTTTAATCTTGGAATTTCCAACTTTAATCTCGGAATTTCCAACTTTAAAGTCGGAATTTCCAACTTTAATCTTGGAATTTCCAACTTTAATCTTGGAATTTCCAACTTTAAAGTCGGAATTTCCAACTTTAAAGTCGGAATTTCCAACTTTAATCTTGGAATTTCCAACTTTAATCTTGGAATTTCCAACTTTAATCTTGGAATTTCCAACTTTAATCGCGGAATTTCCAACTTTAAAGTCGGAATTTCCAACTTTAATCTTGGAATTTCCAACTTTAAAGTCGGAATTTCCAACTTTAATCTTGGAATTTCCAACTTTAAAGTCGGAATTTCCATCTTTAAAGTTGGAATTTCCAACTTTAATCTTGGAATTTCCAACTTTAAAGTCGGAATTTCCAACTTAAAAGTCGGAATTTCCAACTTTAATCTTGGTAATTCCAACTTTTTTTCAATACAATTCCCTTCATTGTTAATAGTTAACTTTATATACTTTTTATGCCCCTGGTCTTTAGACCAAGGGGGCATATTGCGTTGGATACGTCCTTTTGTCATTCCGTCCGTCCGTCAGTCTTTCCCCCTTTCAATGAAAGGGTATAGAATTTTAAAAAGAGATGATATGGCTTTCATATTTTGCATGTGTAAACATCTTGAGAGGACCCATCTTTCGGTACTAATTTTTGGAGCTTTTGACCTTATTCTTGATCTTTGATATACTTTTTCCTATTTTTTTGTAAAAAACATTTGAAAAATCATTTAAAAAAAAATTATTTCTCCGTGATTTGCCCTCAAATTTTGTACAGCTCAAGTGATGCATATGTTATGTTGTATATATAACGGGTTTTTAGACGTTTTGTCATGCTTTTGAGATCTATCTCAACGAAAGGAAAGGGGATGCAAACTAATTAGTTTTAAAGTTGGCTAAATCTCTTGTACCTTTAGTGGTAGATCTTACATATTTCACATGTAGATAACTTATGACAAGATCATTCACCTTTATAGACCATGATCTTTGACAGTGTGACATTAGACCCTGAAATTTGATCTTCTTTTCTCAAATTTTAAACTTGGTATAACTTTGGAATAGTAAATGATAGGGCCTTTGTATTTCATATATGCATTCATTTTGGAATATCATTGCTGTAAGTATAAAAAGTTGGGTCCTTGTAAAGTGCGAAACGAAACAAAAACGAAACGAAACGAAACAAAACAAAACGAAACGAAACAGATCGAAACGAAACGAAACAAAACGAAACGGAGCAGATCGAAACGAAACGAAACAAAACTTAAAGAATATGAGAAAAAGAGGAAAAATCGCCAAGAACAAATATTTGAAGACGAGATCAGCTTTACATTTGTAACTAGTGTCGAGAGGGTTTCTTGAAAAATTCGAAGTTGACAATTAGAAATAGTAAATGTCAAATGCCATTCATGTATTTCAGAGGAATAAAGGGGAGGGGAAAGAAAACCACGCTATGACACCGTAATGAGATCATTAAACTGGAGGGGGGGGGGCACATTTCAGGAAAAAAAATCTTATCCTTTTTCAAACGAAATGTGCCCCCCCCCCCCGTATTTGTTCTGATTTTTCTGATAAAGTTTTCAAATACACATAACGGAACAGTTCCATTTCCTCTGTACTAGACTCCTCCCTGCTAAATAATACATGTATTTTTTTTTTTCGCCTATGACGAGGTTATTCATCCCGTTCACTCTCCTTTCATCCTTTAAAATACAACTGTGCTATATACCGTATAGTATATATTATGTTTTAATCGTCAACTTTGACCCATTAAAATCCCTACAGCCACAAGAACTAATGGCTGAAGGCAATAACATAATATTATGCAGATATTGATATCCTTGCTAGCTCTCTGGATTAAAATCAATTTTTCTCAAGTTCTTTAAGATTTATGTTTTGTTTCGATTCGTTTCGATCTGTTTCGTTTCGTTTTATTTCGTTTCGTTTCGATCTGTTTCGTTTCGATTTGTTTCGTTTCGTTTCGTTTCGTTTCTTTTTTGTTTCGTTTCGCACTTTACAGGGACCCTCAAAAGTTTGACCTTGTGACTTTGACTTATGATTTTGACCTTCTGTTTTGATAACAGGTTAAATATACAAATGTATTCTCAAAGCTGCCGCCGGGGACATTTAGATGTTTCACAATTAAACAGAGCTTGTATTTACGTTTATAGATCTCAACAGTCTAGACTACGTTGGATTGTCAATGCCAGTAAACAAAAATAGGGGGGGGGGGGGGTATTGTATTCTCGGAATGTCGTATTAAACTTAATTAAACTCATGTAATATGTTAACAATATACTTAATTTAACTAACACATGTATGCATAGAACGATCTCTCTCTCTCTCTCTTGTAGATGTTCGAGACATATATACTATTTTGTATCTGGAAAAAAATATTTCAGCAGTACATGCATCTTGCTACGTTAAATATAATACAAGACAATATTTCAAGGGACTTGGTATTTTTGGAGACTTCAAATTTATATTCAGAAGAGGGGATGATTGCATACAATGCATATGGTTTTAGATGTACTTTACTGTTGAAATTTTCATATGTTAGCTGGAGAGCACACATGTAACGAGTCGGACAGTTTTACGATGGAAGTTTTATTCTACGACCCGGCGAGCGGAGTGAAGTTACTTTCCTTCTCTCAAGCCCCCCCCCCCCCCCCCACACACACACAAAGAAATTAAAATCTTTATTCTAAAATCAAATTGAACTTTAACAACTTATATAACAAATCATCATAATGTCTCAGAATCCATGATTTCCATTGCATAACATTCATTATTCTGGTCGCATTATCAGAGCACAATCTCCTACGCATGCGTCCGGGACTCCGATTTCAGTTCCGCTTTTCTTCACTTTGAATTTATAATCAAAAATTTATTTCAAGGAAAAATCATATGAATAAACGATCATTTAGTTAACCACTGAAAATGTTTTCTGACAGACTTGAGAATCGGGATCGAACGTTCCTCCGGACATAGGTTACAAAATACAGTTTTTTTTTTTTCATGACGTCCACCGTTGACGCGCAGTCTAAACCCAGCGTCATATAATACTCTCATAAAATATAAACCTAACAAAGTATATACATGGTGAAAAGAATTAGTCTAACACTTTATCATGCTTACACAAGATAATACCTATATAACTTAGAATAAGAATTAGAAATGTGCTCGACAAAGGGGAAAATAGTAGAAACTTGGCAAATTCTATAGCGGAAACGACATCGTTTCGTAAATGTTTGGGGAATAAAATTTATATGAAATAAAGAGTGCATCTATATCAACAAAATAAATAAGTGAATTAGATAGACTCCTTTAATGAGCGCCAGCTCATTGCCAATGAACACGCGTTTCAAAAAATGAAAATTTCCCATTATCTTGCAAATTTCTTACAGATCTTTATACCTTATAATTTGCCATGGTTTAAGTTTTCATGCATACAGTATGAAGATTAAAGCCCCCTCCACACTTCAACTCCACAAAAGATATATCCGTGGCGAGTCGGGACGCAAAATGTTCGATGAACCATGGACCTACAACTCCAGTACGGAATGCTACGGGTTGATACATGTACGAATCGAGTACGGATAGCTAAATAAGGATTGCTATGGATATCGTCCTGACATTGCCACGACATGCGTACGGATAGATACGGATTGCTACGACACGCGTACGGATAGTTACGGATAGGTACGGATTGCTACGGATTACCACGACTCGAGTACGGATGGCCACGATTCGCACAAGGATAGCTACGAATTCAGTACGGATTGGTAGGACATGGGCGGATCCAGGATTTTTTTTTTTTATCAGGGGGATCCTAAATTCAGAATTTCTTGAAGAGCAAATAAATAAATAAATAAATAAATAAATAAATAAATAAATAAATAAATAAGAATTATAAATAAATAAAAGAAAAAACATAAATGAATAAAGTCCTTGATTAACGTCAGTCAGCTCTGTTTCTTATTATAAATAAAACAGATAACTGGCGAACAGCTTAAAATCTTGAATTTTCACATTATAGTACTTACTTACATATGCAATGCTTGTCCGTTCTAATTTGTGAATACAGCAAATGGCGAGCGATAGCGAGTCAGCCAATTTTTTTTTTCAGAATTGGAATGAAATCCTCTATTCGTGTCTTTTTCAGTTTCCCTTGGTTATTGACCAAGGTGTGTGTAGGAAAGCGCAGCATCATTTATAGCATAACTAGCTTCTAACGTTATGTTTGCGGACGGTAAATGCTGATTTTACGGTTACAAACTGAGTTTTTCTAGCGTAGCCAGTAAAACGGATGTTGCACCGTAAAAAATGTATATTCATATATTTTTTTAACTATGCTTCGAAAATTCCAACGGAAAGGGGGGGGGGGGGGGTCCGGATCCCCAACCCCTCTGGATCCGCGCTTGTAGGACTGGCTTGAATTCCTGTGTACTTTTAAACAATAATTATTTACTGAAACACCCAATGTTTTCAAATTGATACAGTGTCAATTGTTTAATAGAAGTGTTCAGATTTTATATCATTACCTATTGAAGTATTAACTCATATATTGACCGAAAAACGCATAGAGTACTGATAGATTTGAAGTTGATATAAGACAAATCCGTGGCTATCCGTATAGTAATCCGTAGGTCAGTCGTATCAATCCGTAGGGGAGTCGTAGCAATCCGTAGGAGAGTCGTATGGCTATTTTTATCGCAAAAAATAGTCCCGGATTGCTACGGATGCGCTACGGGTTGTTACGACTCCCCTACGGATAGCTACGACACTACTACGGGTTGCCAAGACACCCTACGACAAAATTATCCATAGTAGAGCCACGGAAAACATGTTCAAAAAATTCCGTCTCATCCCAGATAGCTACGGATTGCCAAGAATAGCTACGACTTGCCACGACGATCGAGCTACGGATTCCTACGGATAGATACGGATTAAATTAGGTTAGAGATTATGCGAAGCTGTTTATTGAAACCAGAATTTCGATCCCCCGAATTAACCCCGATAAACCACGACTAACTCAGACTTCAAATAGGACTTTGCCCAACTTTTCCGGTCAACGCCGACTATTGCTTCCGTGGGTCAGGGCGTGTGTGGGTGTAGGTGCGTGTGTCCAAATTTTCTTGTGAACAGCATAGAAGACAAAGTAAACATCAGAGAAATATCAAACCTTTCATAGATGTTTCCAATGGAAAGAGAATAAACCCTGTTGATTTTGAAGGTCAGGGGTCAAAGTTCAAGGTCAAAGTGGACTTCGCGTGGACCTTGTGAACAGCATAGACGCCAAAGAAATTATCATAGAAACATCAAAGCATTCACAAATGTTCTCCATGGGGAGATAAGAAACCTATTTATTTTCAAGATCAAGGGTCAAAGGTCAAAGGCTTAAGCTTAAGATATTTGTGAACAGAATAGAAGGCATAGTAATCATCAAGAGACCACCTTTCACAAATGGTCCCTCAGGGATGAACCCTAATAGTTTTTAAGGTCAAGGATCAAAGGTCAAGGTGGCAGTAAACTTTATTTTAGAATCTAGACATACTAATTTCATTGTGCATAAGAGATGCTTATGGATAGCAGATGATGCTTTTACGAGATATTGAAAAGGGAAAAAAAAATATCAAAAACAAAACTACCGAAGATAATGTTTTAACACATCCGTTCTAATTTCTTTTGTCCGTTCATCACATTTCATGAGTGACTACTCGAAATGGTTTTTTTTTTTAAGTTAACACTGTTTATCAAATAGGTAGAAG
This sequence comes from Pinctada fucata, assembly GCA_028142955.1. Lineage (NCBI taxonomy): Eukaryota > Metazoa > Mollusca > Bivalvia > Pterioida > Pteriidae > Pinctada > Pinctada fucata. Next base: position 13,400,141 of record AP027108.1, read on the forward strand.
AAAATGGGACTTAATGCTATTACATGAATTCTATTTCAAGGGTTGTCCCCTTCCTGAAAAAAGTGCTATTTTCTGCACAGCAAATTATAAAGTCTTTAGTACTATCGTTTGATTACCTACGGTCCCGCATAGAATTAGTAATCACTGTGTCTGTCCGTCCGTTCGTCTGCCTGTCCGTCAAAAATCTAACATTAATCAGATAAAAGGGCCCGCCAAATGGCAGTTGCCCTAAAGGAATAACTATTTGTCTGTCTGTCTGTCGGTCAGTCTGTCTGTCGGTCGGTCGGTCTGGCTGGCTGGCTGGCTGGCTGGCTGGCTGACTGTCTATCCCTGTTTTCCTGTCCGTCAAAAAATAAAATTGGCAATAACTTTTTCACCATAAGATATAGGACTCATTTTTGACTCGTGTACTGTTCGGGTGGCGTCAATTTTTTTACCATTTGACATTGACAATAAACTTTTGACCTACATATGAGAAACTTTAACTACATCACCATAAGAGATAGGGCTCTCATATTTGGTAGGGTGTTCTCTTGATACTATTTTATTTTTACCTGTCGATCCTGACCATTGACCTACATTCAAAAAAAAAAAACTTTAGCGAAGACCATTCGCAGTTTTTGCAAGTGTATTCCTTGTAAAGCCATAGTAAAACTTGTTTTACATCGGGCGGGTACCTTTTTCAGACAAAAAAACAAAAACCAAAAAAAAAAAAAAAAAAAACAAAACAAAACAAAACAAAACACACACACACATCCTCACAAACATGCATTTTTTGGGTTAAAAATGAGTAAATGAAATTTGATTATATGAAATGCCTATTCCATCTTTAATTTTAGGAGATAATAGTGATTTTTATAAAAAAAAAAAATTAAGGGTACCTTATATTATTTATCGAAAAAGTTCAGGACTTAAAACAGAATATCAAATTACTATTGCCTGACAAGCTTTTCTGTTCGTACTAACATTTTTTATCGCTTGACCTTGACATTGACCTTGGACTATATTCAAAAATTTTAACATATGTATCTTCCTTGTGACAAGATCTTTCTCGTACAAATGTACATATAGTATCAAAATTTTAACAATGTTGCCTTGACTGTGACCTTCCCGAAATTAGCTATTGGCCATTACTGCTGAAATAAGAAATGTGACTCCTACGCGTAACGTAAATGGATCTGTCGGAAGATTGGCAGCTTACGTTAGAGTTGCACTTGTTGATATTTTTTTCCAATAGATCCTTTAATATCTATCTTTTATAATTGGATGAATTTAAATGTCATAGCATTTGGGCTGGCTATTTTCATATTGTATTCAGATAAACTCTTGAGCGGTCGTTATCTATCTGTAAGATCTGAAGTGTCAATACACAAACACGTTGGATGGTTGTGATGGACAATAAATGCGGACTAGTCTTATAATGTATTTCACCGCCAAAATAAACATTTAAGAACGTTCAAATCCTATTAAAGTGTACTTCTAATAGAAAACACTATAATTATTAATCAGTTGCGATAAGAAAATGACATTGTATACTTAGTATAAAAGCATTGACCACATAGTAAAACCTCTGAAAAAAAGTTGGAAATTCCAAGATTAAAGTTGGAAATTCCAAGATTAAAGTTGGAAATTCCGACTTTAAAGTTGGAAATTCCAAGATTAAAGTTGGAAATTCCGACTTTAAAGTTGGTAATTCCAAGATTAAAGTTGGAAATTCCGACTTTAAAGTTGGAAATTCCAAGATTAAAGTTGGAAATTCCGACTTTAAAGTTGGTAATTCCAAGATTAAAGTTGGAAATTCCAAGATTAAAGTTGGAAATTCCGACTTTAAAGTTGGAAATTCCGACTTTAAAGTTGGAAATTCCGACTTTAAAATTGGAAATTCCAAGATTAATGTTGGAAATACCAAGATTAAAGTTGGAAATTCCGACTTTAAAGTTGGAAATTCCGACTTTAAAGTTGGAAATTCCAAGATTAAAGTTGGAAATTCCGACTTTAAAGTTGGAAATTCCAAGATTAAAGTTGGAAATTCCAAGATTAAAGTTGGAAATTCCAAGATTAAAGTTGGAAATTCCAAGATTAAAGTTGGAAATTCCGACTTTAAAGTTGGAAATTCCAAGATTAAAGTTGGAAATTCCGACTTTGAAGTTGGTAATTCCAAGATTAAAGTTGGAAATTCCGACTTTAAAGTTGGAAATTCCAAGATTAAAGTTGGAAATTCCAAGATTAAAGTTGGAAATTCCAAGATTAAAGTTGGAAATTCCGACTTTAAAGTTGGAAATTCCGACTTTAAAGTTGGAAATTCCAGGATTAATGTTGGAAATACCAAGATTAAAGTTGGAAATTCCGACTTTAAAGTTGGAAATTCCGACTTTAAAGTTGGATATTCCGACTTTAAAGTTGGAAATTCCAAGATTAAAGTTGGAAATTCCGACTTTAAAGTTGGAAATTCCAAGATTAAAGTTGGAAATTCCAAGATTAAAGTGGGAAATTCCAAGATTAAAGTTGGAAATTCCAAGATTAAAGTTGGAAATTCCAAGATTAAAGTTGGAAATTCCGACTTTAAAGTTGGAAATTCCGACTTTAAAGTTGGAAATTCCGACTTTAAAGTTGGAAATTCCAGGATTAATGTTGGAAATACCAAGATTAAAGTTGGAAATTCCGACTTTAAAGTTGGAAATTCCGACTTTAAAGTTGGATATTCCGACTTTAAAGTTGGAAATTCCAAGATTAAAGTTGGAAATTCCGACTTTAAAGTTGGAAATTCCAAGATTAAAGTTGGAAATTCCAAGATTAAAGTGGGAAATTCCAAGATTAAAGTTGGAAATTCCAAGATTAAAGTTGGAAATTCCAAGATTAAAGTTGGAAATTCCGACTTTAAAGTTGGAAATTCCAAGATTAAAGTTGGAAATTCCGACATTAAAGTTGGAAATTCCAAGAATAAAGTTGGAAATTCCAAGATTAAAGTTGGAAATTCCAAGATTAAAAGTCGGAAAATCAAAAAATAAAAAAAATAATTTGGCACTTATACGCTTCCGTAAAGAACATCCTTCCTACATGAAGTATACAAAATTTCAAAACATTTCGAACAGAAATAGATTTTTAAATAATTTTTAAATATTTTAGTATATTTTCACTGTATTTTAAAAATCTCAGTCCCATAACTCTGTAACGACATATCGAATAAACCTGAAAATCGAAAGGCGGCTTCCTCTCCACAGTCCGATCATAATGTATGAATATCATGAAAATCCGTTGACGCATACTCAAGTTATCGCGTTCCATGCGCCTATATTTTGCCCTTAGCTTAAAATGTATGTGCATATAACCCACCCCCCCCCCCCTTCCCATTACACACAATATCTCGGTTATGCGACAAAAAAAAAAAACCCCGTCACATATGTCAAAGAACATCCTTTCTACTTGAAGTATACCAAATTTCAAAACATTTGGACCAGAAATAGATTTTTAAATAATTTTTAAATATTTTAGTATATTTTCACTGTATTTTAAAAATCTAAGTCCAATAACTCTGTAACGACAAATCGGATGAACCTGAAAATCGAAAGGCGGCTTCCTCTCCACACTCTGATCACTATGTATAAATTTCATAAAAATCCGTTGACGCGTATTCAAGTTATTGCGTTCCATAGGCGGAGGGACAGACGGACAGACGCAGCTACGTTAAGGCACTCCTCGTTTTTACGTTGATATATTAGTGACATTTTTAAAAGACATTTTCAATAATGAAAAAAGGACATCCATCAATAAAATTTCTTTATGTATTTGGTATCAGTGTTTAACACTATGCTTGTACTACAAATTCAGCCAATAGTGATGTCATGTGCCACATCACAAGTCACGTGACAACTATTTATAACATGCAAACAATGAATTGTAAAAAACGAACTGGCGCAACGCCATTCCTGCAGTTACAGTCCTATGCTTTCTACCAAAATACCTTGTAGGTATTGCCATTTATGAGTTCAAGTGCGCACTTTTCTTCTTTTTCATATTTTTGGAATAAAAGACGATTTTTATCTAAAAAATGACTAGAACAGCACTAAACTCCCAGTTTTGTCTCATATTTTAAATAGTCATAGATAGAATCGACAAAGTGCCTACTTAGATCATGGAGGACAACCATCTATCGGACTAGTTTAACGCGACCCCAACACATAGCATTGTAATTTCAGCCTGCGCCATGCAATTTTATACCATCACCCTACGACGATATCTTTTTCAAACGTATATGTGACTAGCGAAGGGAAGCAACTCGTAGTTTATAACAATCAAGGTCGACTTAGCCGATTTCGTTCTCATAGTTTTGTGGCCTTTAAATACAAATGTTTACCTGAGAAGATGAAATAAATACTTTGTTGTTTAATTGAGGAAAATTTCATCGTATTTCAATCAAAAAAGTGAAAAGATTAAATCTTTGGCAATCAGTGAAATGTATTTTACAATTTCATCATTCTGACGCGACGGTGCGGTGGCGTAGTGGTGATGACGCAGGACTGCAAAATCCATGATAGCGAGTTGGATCCTGGCAGAAAGAATATTTTATTTTTCAAAATTTTTACGAAGTTCTTGCTTTTATAATTGTTGACTCAGTGAGAGGCACCATGATATCAATAGGCATTGTTTCCGTATATCGTATATGCTTGTACTTATTAAAAGAGTTTTGTACAGTACAGACAAAATATGTGATATCAGGAAAGAGATGATTAATTCTGTAACATTTCGTTACTAACATACAAATTATAATTTTCATTTTAGCTTGTGATATTCAATTTACGTGGTCTAAGAGAGAGAGAGAGAGAGAGAAAAACAAACAAACAGGGAGACGTGAAAATTTTATATCATTATTTTTTTTTTTCATTCTAATTACAATCTAAACGAACACCACGAAGAAAATGCATTTATAGTCGACAAAGTCCAATCTTAATGTTACGCAAGCCACCTTACTTAGTAACTTCCAGCATTTTAATTTTTTCAAGTTGTCGTCGGTAGTATTTTCTCTTCCGTCTTTAAATTTGGCCTATAGAGAATAATATATAATATCATATAGAGAATTTATTATGATCTTATCATTATTATTTCCTTGCTTTCACTTTGTTTAGATTGAAAGGCTGTATCCTCAGTTAGTTTAACCTCAGTTTAAAAAAAACGAATCATCTATTTTAAAAAAGAATCCATAAAGCCTTCAAGCTTTTCTAAGACTTTGAGTAACCTCCGCACGTGGTTGCTAGGCAAGCATTGTCATCAAATATTTGTATAGTACGTTACGCCATTCAAGTATTTTTACTATAGATAAAAGTTATAACATATTATGCAAAAAATTCAATCATGTATAAAGATCTAACTCGATGATAAATGACAATAAAGAGTATCAAAATTTGCAATTTTTCTTGTATGTGTTAAATTGCCATCATCTTTGTTCATAAATTGTAGGGAAAGGGCTTTCATAATGTTTCTGTAACTTGTGCCCAATCCCATTTCATCTATTGAAATAAAATATGTTTAAACTAAAACTGCAAACGACAATAGACTCCGTGTTGATGACGTCAAAATCTGAGGTTGACGTCATTTCGCGCCATATTTGAAGACGTCATTTCTGAGGAGTGCCTTAACGTAGCTGCGAGACGGACGGACTTCGCCATACCATAATACGTCCCGTCAAATGACGGGCGTATAAAAATGACAAGCCGGGCTCTATTGTCTCATAATGCCCTCGCGTCCTCAGCCAATCACATTTATCACCTCGCCGCTGACACGGCTCGGTAATAAATGTGATTGGCTGAGGACGCTCGGGCATTATGAGACAATAAAGCCCGGCTTGTCATTTTTTATTTCTTAAATATAATGAAGTTGAGGGAGACTTACTGGTGTGTAAGGTGCCAATAAAATATGATAAGTACAAAACTCTTACCATGGCTGCATAAAACCGCACAGTTCGTGTTTACTCATTTTTCATTTCTAGAAAGACACAATCAAGTTTGTGTTCACGGAGTACTAGGTTATGTAAGCTTTCTTTAAATATGGAACTTGTAACAGTGGACTTACCTAGAGACTAAAAAGATCACAATTAAACTATAGAATTTCACTGTATTCCATTGATTATATTTCTTTAAGTTGCAATTTCACGGCAATTTAATTCATTGAAATCACGAAACACTACTTGTCTATGAAATATCAGTCTTTTGAAAGGAAATGTTCTATACTGAATCTATAGCAATATACCTTCTATACTGTCCTCTTCACTAAATCCAGAGCACCCTGTTTTGGCGATTTATTCTGTCGTCTGAAGAATTGTGCTACAAATTATTGCATCTGAGAATTGACCTCCTTTAGTCGTAACTGGAAATTAACTTCAACTTGCCCTATCAGCTGCCTTCAAACCGCAATGTGAAAAAATAAAATGTCTACGGGAATTTCAAGCCTCCGTGTCAATAATAGTAAACAGTGACGTCAAAGCCTCCGACGTCGCACATTTTCAGCGAATTTACTATAGAAAATCCCCGTAGACTTTTTATTTTCTGTCCTTATTCTAACTCAACTGACGCATAGCCAAAACAATGGTATTTTCTGTTACGACTAAAGGAGTACTATAGAATTGATTATCCATATCTTTTTGGAAAATGACATTATCATATTTTAGAGAAAACCGGGAAAACAGGGTGCTCTGGAATTAGTGAACAGGATATTAAATTGACACATGTAAATCTCTCGCTTCGGAAATCGCAAAAAAACTTATTTCGAACAAAAGCGTTCCTACACTGTGTATGAGGTATGTTCAAATATATGTCCTTTTGAACAGTGTTAATATAGGTCAGATAATGTTGGTCATGTTGATAACATTTGATAGAAAAAATTAGCAATTTATTCCAAAAAGTTAGCTTTAAGAAAATAGCAATTAGAGATTTCCTTTAGTAATTTATTCCAAAAAGTTAGCTTTAAGAAAATAGCAATTAGAAATACTTTTAGCAATTTATTCCAAAAAGTACTTTTAAATTGAACTCTGTGCTTACCCCCCTTCCATTTAATGTATAGAATCTTACCTATATTTAGTAAAAGATCACTTAAAGGAAAAACGTTTGGTCTATTTGATGTGACGTCTGCATGTTTTACCAGAGCTTCGTGTATTTTCTCTGTACCGCAGACGACTATCAGAGTGCGCTGTCCCAAGATCAAACTAAATACATCGCCATACTTCTTCCTGAAATCCCGACATAACTCTATAACATTCCTCAGGTCCAAGTACATATTTCCTATAAAAGGTACCGTCGGTGGACCAGGTGGAATCGATGGCGGCCGTCTTGTCTTTGTGTACAAAATTGTTAGAAGGAAACAAATTAACAACACAAGAACAAGTGAAATCAGTGACATGTTTATTTAAATTTGATCGTCAGGTATTTTGATCATTTATTAAGGTCATGTGTGTTACACATGGGCAGGTAAGTGTAAAGATGATACAGGGGATAGTCTCAAAATAACATTTTGACCATAGATATATTCTGTATTTCTAGCCATGGCCAGGGTACAGAACTACATTTTATGTCTTAAGGAAGGTTTCACATTTTGATTTGTGTACAAAATCTATCTATCCGATGTATAAAAATCATCTAAATTAATAATAAATTACTAATTATGCACTTTCAACAATATTCATGCTACACATCCTTTCATTCGGAGAAAGTCTAATCGGTTTCTTATGTCGCATTAGAATTCTGAAAATTTTTCAAGTTTCTCATGAGTAAAATTGGTACTTTTTTAAAAGTGTTGTACATGTATACATTAAACTACTGTCCTGTTCACTAAATCCAGAGCACCCTGTTTGGGCGATTTATTCTGTCGTCTGAAGAATTTTGCTATAAATTATTGTTTCCGAGAATTGACCTCCTTTAGTCGTAACTGGAAATTAACTTCAACTTACCCTATCAGCTGTCTTTAAACCGCAATATGAAAAAAATGAAATGTCTACGGGAATTTCAAGCCGCCGCCATATTGTTCTCCGTGTCAACAATAGTAAACAGTGACGTCAAAGCCTCCGACATCACACATTTTCAGCAATTTTACTATAGAAAATCCCCGTAGACTTTTTATTTTCCGTCCTATTTCTAACTTAGCTGACGCACAGCCAAAACAGTGGTATTTTCTGTTACGACTAATGGAGTACTATAAAATTGATATCTTTTTGGAAGATGACATTATCATATTTTAGAGAAAACCGGGAAAACAGGGTGCTCTGGAATTAGTGAACAGAACAGTAATGACAAAAACAATAATTTCTATTATACAACATAAACGTAGACGGTACAGCAGTAGATTGAAATATTTCAGGGGGATACATGTTATGGCAATAAAGGCCAAGAGGACGAAAATTTGTGTAATTGATTGTTTGTGTTTTTATTTGTACACGTAGAGCATTTGGTTTAAACTGTATCAATTTGAAGAAAACATAATGCATGTGACAAAATATCAGCATCATAAGATTGGAAAACAAGTGGAGGTCCACTTATGTGAATTCCTCTCTCTATCTTTCATATACGTAGAGCATTTCTGAAGACATCTTCGGAGCGCGAACCAGATTACCATACCTTCTATATATATCCATTTGATGAATGGTAATTTAGGCGTCCTTGCAGTTTATAAATGAGTTTTAAGACAGTGCTAGCCAAGTTTGTTTCAATGCCTAATCTCGTATATTTTGCTTGTCAGTAATTTTGTTGTACATGTACATGTATGTGTTTCCATGAATGTTTCCTATAATCATTTTGCTGTTATTTATGTTCATGAATGGTCGTCATGTTCGATTTAATTGGTTATAGATTTCATTTAACTATGTTACTGAATCGACCCTGTAGACACAAGGTTACACTACATAGTATCCGCAGTGTCGCATTTGGAATTTGGCTAGGGATGATTTTTTAAATAGGGGACAGATGGGGTCCAGCTTCATTATGTGAGCTTTATTATTGAAATAACTATGAATTTTGATATTTGGAAGAAAGAACTAGCTTGTTGTCTTGAGAAAAGCACATTATTTCCATTGTATACCTCATATGTATAGTATGACCGGATGTGAAAGTAAGAGGTCATGTGACTAGCCTTGGGCAAAGAAATGAATGCTGTATTTAGGTAAGAAAACTTTGACGTCATATTTCTCGAATTGCATCAGGTGAAAATTCAAATAAATTGCACATATTATAGAATAAGAAATACACAACAAATAGACATACAGTTTATTAAGAAAATCATTTGAGAAGGATGTCAAATTTGAGTCACTTTGAGGGGTCATGCCCCATTTCCATGTCATCTTCTAATGTACTGCTATAACTTTGAGCAGCATGTCTGACTGACAGGATTTGTTCAGATGAAATCAAGAATAATAGAAGTAATCAGTAATAAGAGTACTTTTTATTGATATGTAGCTTTATATTGTATGAGCAATATAAAATTATTAATATAACGTCAACTATTGCATGCCTTTCATTCAAAACGCTCAATTTTCAATGACCAATACTATGGAGTGCAACCCAAAATTTGGAGTCGCGCACTCTCTGCAAAGTAAATGCACAGATTCAAATTCTAAAAATAAAACAACATGTAGAGAGCGGTACTGAAATACATTTGGCTGTGTCAGATAATCACTTGGTATTCAGTAAGTAAAAATGCACCGCTGGTGAGGATTTACTAACCGGAACACGTGTCTGTTATATTTGAGTTTAAAATGTTGTCCAAGAGTTACTCCTCTTTGTCTACAAACTGTGTAATGTACTTATCACATGTAGTATTGTATTAGAGCCTCGTTTTGGTTATTGAATAAATGGTAGCCCGAGAACTCACGCTTGTTTGTGTTTCTCACAAGATTCGGCCCTTCTTAGTGCCTGTGGCCGACCGACGCCACCAATCACCTAATATTACATGGTGTCAGAGTCCAAACGGACCCAGAATAACTGCAGATCAGTGAAATACAGCAGAAATGGCGGATCTATCAGGACTCCCCATACCCAAGATGGATTGGGAAAATTCTAACTTGCCCGAAACATGGCGGAAATTCCAAAGTACGGTCGAACTGATGTTCAAAGGACCTTTATCAGCTAAGGAAGAAGAATTCCACGTAACATATCTCTTACTATGGGTAGGAGAAAAGGGCAGAGAAATCGCCGACACATGGACGGACATGAGCGCCGACGACAAGAAGCAGCTCGCCCCCCATTACGAACGATTCAAAAATCACGTACAGCCGAAGCTTAACCCAATATTTGCAAGGTACAAATTCAACCTGTCAACGCAAGGAAATGACTCCATTGAGCAGTACGTAACCAGACTCCGAACATTGGCAAAGGATTGCAGTTTTACGAACAAAGACGAAATGATCCGGGACAGGATTGTCTTTGGTGTGACGCAAGAAAAAGCTCGCGAAAAGCTCATTAACGTCGGAGCTGATTTGACTCTGGATAGAGCCATCCAGATTGTACAGACATATGAATACAGCCAATTACAACTCAAAACTATGAAAGGAGAAGTAGATGAGATCCATGCAAAGTCTCGTGATCGTGGTCGCCCCGCACACCCTGTACATAGCGAACACCGCAGACGTACTACCCACCGAACTCCGTTCCATAAGCAGAGGCCGCAGCCGCAGAAAACGTATGTTCCAAAAACAGAACACGCGCCGCCTAAACCAAAGGCCAAGCCGAACAAATCCGCGTTAAAAGTGCCCGAATGCGATAAGTGTGGTTACAGCCACAGATCAACAGAGCACTGTCCAGCCAAAGGAAAGCAGTGTGCCAAGTGCAAAAAATATAATCATTTTGCCAAATTATGTAAATCAGTCTATGCATTGAATGTAAATGATGATGTGAATGACGAAATGTATGATTATGATGATGTCTATGCATATGAATGTGATGATGATGTAGAATCTGAATCAGATAGCTTTGTTATTGATAGTATCTCCAATGTTTCTGAAATCACATGTACAAATGATCAAGCATTTTGTGTACTTAAAGTTGATACCCTTACCGAGCCAAAGTCTGTCAGGTTCAAAATTGATACTGGCTCCCAAGTCAATATTATGCCTAAGAGAATTTTTGATGTACTTAAGCTAGATGAAAATCACAATGTTCAGATTACACCCAGTAATGCTAGACTTACCTCATATAGTGGCGAATCATTAGATTCACTAGGATGTTGTAATCTCAAATGTTCTTATTCTGAGAAATCTATGTTTGTGAGATTTCATATTATTGACACATGCTCATCAGCTATATTAGGATTGAAAGATTGTCTAGCATTTAAGCTCATAAAGCTGGTGTACCAATGCGATACCCAAAGTCCGCCAACCCCCAGTAGATCTAGAGAAGCCCCTAAAGAGAAAGTAGAGATTAAAACCCCCAAGCAGATCCTTAGTAAAGGTACCCTTGATAAAGACAAAGTACTGTCTGAATACAGTGACATATTTGAAGGGATAGGAAAGTTCCCAGGGGAATGCAATATTCAAATTGACCCGGCTATACCCCCAGTGGTCCACCCCCTCGTAAGGTACCCCTGGCACTCCATGATAGACTTGCACAAGAATTGACCCGCATGGAAACTGAAGGTATCATAACAAAGGTCACAGAACCTACACAGTGGGTAAACTCCCTTGTTGTTGTTGAGACTAGTAGCGGTAAATTGAGAGTATGCCTAGACCCCAGGGACTTAAATAAGGCAATTCAGAGGCCCCATTACCCAATGAGAACATTGGAAGACACACTTCCCGAACTATCTGGTGCTAAAATATTCACCAAATTTGATCTTCGTTGTGGATATTGGACCATACCCTTGTCTAAGGACTCCTCATATTTGACCACTTTCAATACCCCCTTCGGGAGATATAGGTATCTAAGATTACCATTTGGCCTAAAATCGTCACAAGATGAATTCCAGAGAAAGGTCGATGAATGCTTCGAGGGCATCCCCGGAGTTGTAGCCCTTGTAGACGATATACTTGTCTTTGGGAAAAATCAAGCAGATCATGACCTAGCTCTTAGGAAGGTACTTGACAAAGCCCGACAAACAGGGCTCAAATTCAACAGCGATAAGTTGTACGTAGCAGTTGACAAGGTCAAATATTTTGGTCACATACTGACATCCACTGGTATCGAACCTGATCCCGACAAAGTTGCTGCCATACTCCACATGCCCCCACCTACTAACAAGGCAGAACTACAAACTATGCTCGGAATGATGACCTACTTATCAAAGTTTGCCCCGAATTTATCTAGTCTGACCAGTCCTATGCGCAAACTACTTGCTATAGATACTGTGTTTGTCTGGGACGAACCCCAGCAACATGCGCTTGAAAAGGTCAAAATCGTTCTGACATCTAGCCCTGGACCTATTCTCAGGTACTTTGACCCATCTCAGCCCATTGTACTCCAAGTTGACGCATCCAAACATGGCCTCGGTGCAGCCCTTTTACACGAAGGCAAGCCCATTGCTTATGCCTCGAAATCTTTGACCCCTAGTGAGTGCGACTACGCACAAATAGAAAAAGAACTTTTTGCGATCGTTTTTGGTTGTAAACGATTTCATCAATATATCTACGGTCGCAAGGTCACCGTTCAATCGGACCATAAACCCCTCGTCCCTATTTTCAAGAAACCCCTCCATGCAGCCCCTCCTCGTCTTCAAAGAATGTTGTTGCAGTTGGGCAACTATGACCTTGACATCACATATGTTCCAGGCACCAAGATACCCTTGGCCGATACACTTTCTCGCAAACACTTGCCAAACACCTTTCCAAAGTACTCGAAAGGTATGGACTCTCATGTCCACAGTATCCTGAGCCACATGCCGATATCTAATCGCAAGCTTGATGAAATACGCACAGCTACAGCTAATGACCTTGACCTCCAAACTCTCATTAAGGTCATACTCAATGGTTGGCCAAGTGAAAGAAGGTCATGTGACCCCTCCCTCATAGAATTTTGGAATCACAGAGATGAATTGACCTACTTAGATGGACTTGTATTGAAAGGTCACAAAATTCTCATCCCAAGGTCACTGAGAAAGATGATGCTAGAACACCTTCATATAGGTCATGCAGGAATTGAAAGGACCCTACGCAGAGCCCGTACTACCTTATTTTGGCCAGGCCTTTCTAATGATGTATGTAATCTTGTTTCAAGCTGCCCAGAGTGCTTGACATATAAAAACTCTAATCCTAAGGAACCCCTTACCCCCCACTCTGTTCCTGATTACCCTTGGCAGACTGTCGCCACTGACTTGTTTCATTGGGATGACAAAGAATACTTAGTCATAGTTGATTACTACAGTAGATATTTTGAAGTCTGTCATCTTAACAGCACAACTAGTAAATCTGTCATAAAACAAATGAAATCTGTGTTCTCGAGATTTGGTATACCTGAAAAAGTAGTATCTGACAATGGCCCCCAGTACAGCTCTTCAGATTTCACGAAATTCTCATCTGATTATGGCTTCATGCACACTACCTCCAGTCCCAGGTACCCCCAATCAAATGGCCTAGCTGAAAGAACTGTCCAGACTATCAAACGAATCTTTCAAAAAGCTAAAGACAGTAAAAGTGACCCCTACCTTGGACTCTTAGAATATCGAAATACTCCTATTGACAATTCTGGCTACTCCCCTGCGGAATTACTGCAAGGTCGCCAATTAAGGTCTATATTACCTATATTGCCATCACAGCTGACCCCAAAGGTCATGGATCACAGCCGTGCAAGGTCAATCATGCAAGCCAACAAAGATAGAACAACCAAGGTCTATAACAGGTCAAGTCACATTCTTCCACCCTTAAAGGAAGGAGAAATTGCTCGTTTCCAACAAGACTCCAGAATATGGAAACCTTGCCAAATCATTAGTCGCTTGAATGATAAAAGCTACGCTATTAAAACTCCTAACGGTACTACATTCAGACGCAACAGACGCCATCTTACTAAATCAAATGAAGAATTTCACTCAAACCTCCACTCCGCTCCAAACATTTTTGATAATGCCCACAGCAGCCCAGTACCCCCACCCCCCTCCCAGGAGCAAACACTCCCTCAGCCAACACCAGTAGAACAACCTACTATTAATGATGATACTGCCAGTTCTCCCCCTATTGTTAAGCCATATGTCACCAGGAGTGGCAGAGTATGCAAACCAAAAAAGATTGTTGATATGTAGTTCATTTCTTTATTTAATCATTAACAATATAAAATTTCTATTGACTCTTACAATTGACATTCAATGATATTCACAATGGACATTTCATGATATAATGTTACAGAATTGATTTGCATTTGAAATAATTATCATTTAATTCAAATAATGTGTTAACAATTAAATTACATTCTTATTTTAATCACTTCATAAATCTGCATGAAGAAGGGAGATGTTATATTTGAGTTTAAAATGTTGTCCAAGAGTTACTCCTCTTTGTCTACAAACTGTGTAATGTACTTATCACATGTAGTATTGTATTAGAGCCTCGTTTTGGTTATTAAATAAATGGTAGCCCGAGAACTCACGCTTGTTTGTGTTTCTCACAAGATTCGGCCCTTCTTAGTGCCTGTGGCCGACCGACACCACCAATCACCTAATATTACAGTGTCTGGTGCGTTAGTTTCTTCAAGAAGGTCACGAGTTGTAACACTTCCGTATTACCATGAACATGTACCTTCTACAAGGTAATACTGGATTGCAACACTATGTTCCCGTCATGAAATGACGGATAACAGTGCAGTGATTCCAGAAAAAGTGCGACACTTATATTTTGAAATTGGCCAAGAATAAACATTAAACGTGAGGCTTAATATATACTGGACTGCACTATATAACTATTAATCAATATGAATTTCTATTTTTACACACAAAATATTTTTCTTATTCGAGTTATGGGCTTCTGAAGGTAGTGGGGTCCGATTCAGTGTTACGGAGGTGATTGACAGTAAAACTCATGTCTACTTTGAAGTTATATTTTACAGAAGTTTGAAACCTGTATGCCTCTGAAACTTAACCTATAACCGAACAAAACGCACAGTACTTTTTAGAAATTGTAAGAAGTAATTCAATGTCCAAAAGAACATGTATTGATGGCGGAAATTCATTGTTCATTCAAATCGTACTTCTTCTAAAGATTTTTCTCCTGACAAGCAGGAGCTAATTCACTTATTCAGTTACGCAGATTCACAGTTCTGCATTTCCACTATGAATATCCTAAATTTCCCCTAAGTTTGATCATAGTAGAGGGGCCTTCATTGATCTTATAAACCGTTAGTCTTATGTTACGTAGGTTATTACAAAGTGCAATATATATTTTGACATCAGTCTAATTGATCTAATTTATCATTTTCTTCGACAGATATACGTTTTCTTATCTGACATTGCTGCATCAACACAGTTTATAATATTTTTGGAATGATTTTATGTTATTTTCCCTATATTTGAGCTTAGCTGTCCTAGGAAATCCACTTCTTACGTCTCTCTGATAATATCATACAATAAAAAGTATAAACATTGATTGAAATAGATATATAGTAATGAGAAATTCATCTACTATTGTTAAATGATATGGAACTTGTTTTGCGTATATCCTCTCAATTAGTTTGACATCCAGATTATGATAATTGATAATTTCAAAACAGTGTTACGGAGGCTATACTGTTCAATTCATCCAAAAAAAAATAGATAGCGAAGAGATAGAAATACAAGTAGCATTTTTTCCTCAACATTTTTCAATGCTAGATCGGCCCTCATTCGAAAAACACACCAAAAGAAATAAAAAAAGGCAAACTGAGGAACTTTAACGTGATCGTTACGGACGTTACACATTAACGCATCTTTAGTGGTACATCCCCCTAAATCTTCGATTTATATATTGAGAGGAGCTTAGATATGTCTACTAGTTACACACTGCTTAAAACCCGGATGATAATTTGATCGCCAGATCTATAATAAAGCTTAATAAATATTACCGTTACGTAGGTTGTTTAGTTATGGAGGTTATTATTTCATAGTTAATAAGATATTTTGGAAAGAGGAGCATTACACAGATTTATATGCATACACCAGCTGATTGATATTATTACGTGTGTTGAGCAATATGATCTTTAAAAAAGTTTGTGTGGCTATTTGCAAAGAAAAGTCCGTTATATAGGTTAGGTTCTTATATGTGACACTCCGATAGAAGAACTTCCCTTTCTGAAAACTCAAAATTGGTAAGTTGAAAAAGATTGTTTAGTTAAAAAATCAAAATGATAACATAATCACTTGTTGGTAAGGTCTCTTGGGTATTCCAAAATAATGGAAATAAAAATTTTGTAGACAATGACTGCCTAGTTATGGAGGTTAGGCATATTTCAGCGACAGTGAGATTTTGAGCCATGAACTTGCATTTTGTTGAATATTTTAAAATCCATACTTATGTGATAACATAGATATTAATTGCTATTAAACGTGAAATCAGATTTTGTTTTTAAGTACGCTCACTATTCTTAGCATCTTAAGAAAAATAGTGAAAGAGCTCAGCGACATCAATTTCTTGGTTAATTTGAGGTACTTTAGGATAGCCTACTCCTTAAATATGTAATAATCGGTCAGTATTTGACGTGTGTGTGAGAGAAAAAGGTTGTTCTTCTCAAATGAGCACTCAGTTGCAGCAGTAGATTATGAACATTACAAATAAGGACCTAGCGACAGGTAAAATCACTAAGTGTCTCAATTTTTCTGGAATGACTGACTTGACGCCATCTAGAATCAATGTTGCAAAATCTATAAAACGGTGGAAACTTGAATAGTGGCAAGTTGGCAACATCTAGTATCAGTGATGTAAATATTAGAAATCACACGGTATTGTAGTTTATTATTTCATAAGAAACAAGTTTAGAAACAAACACTTAAATAGTATTTTCAACCAAAACGCAAGTACAATTATCAATGATTTTTGGAGGAGGGGGGGGGGGGGTCAATGTGCTCCTTAACATATATGTACTATGTATCTGTTTAGTATCTTTTTTCTATTTATGGCTAAATCATTTAATGTATAGAATTTGTCATTAAGTTACTACATCGCCGGTTACAGTTCATTTAAACGAGTTATCTATCTTTGAACAGTTCGATTGAGGCTCCAAAGGATGAAATTAAAAAAAATCGCTGTTGTTTCCTAGATTAACGAGGCCCTGGACAAAACGTGTGCGCATCGTTTCGCGCATTCCCGTAACCGGTTCAATCTTTTATCTCTACATCGCACCTAACGTACTGTCATACTATGACGTCACAATCAAATGACGCGACAAAGCATTTAACGCCGCGCTAAAAAATCTGTGTATGTTCGTAATAAACGAAGATTAATGCAAAGCATGGTTAGATGATGAGATTGTCAGACTAGGATGGACTCAAGGTTTTTAATATTATCATTATTTGGTGCACCTCTTCTCACTAAATAGTTATTTTATTCTATAACGGGGACCTTTAGAAAAAACGAGAAACAAATAGAAAAAAAAATAGAACTTCATCGATCAAAACTACTTTTAATTCATTAATTTTGTAAAAAAACAAAAAACAAAAAAAAAAAAAGAAAAAAAAAAAAACAACAACAACAACAACAACATGTACTTTCCTGATACTATGTACACATATTTTTATTTGCATCATAAATCATCGTATCATAATCCCAATGCTTTGGGGGGGGGGGGGGGTGCTAGCTAGTCATATGCACGACACAGAAGCACGTGTTTTCTCATCATTATTTTTTTTTGTTCAGAAATGGCTTGATGTTCCTTTTCTTCTAATCGAGAGAATTATCAGCCAAATTGCAGCAAGTAAATCGTCTCACCTTGCTCGCAAATTTCATAATCAACAACGCTGACGAATCTTCATTTTACTTTAATTTCTTTTTTTTTTTTTCCCTTTTTTTTATTGCTCTCATGAGGTCGGATGGATTGTTAAACTAGAAAATTTTGCGAGGGATCTGCATACCTCTTATGATCGAGTAGAACATATTCAATTATTAAAGTTTTATAATGAATTATTTAAAGTATATTTTAAATATATATATCCTCGTAATACGAATGTATTTTACATAGATTTATGTCATTTTCTTTTTTTTTTTTCAGGGGAAAAAAGGGGGAAGTACTCAGATTAAAGTCGCTACATGATTTTTTTTTTCTCAAGGTTTCACGAGCAATTTATAAATATAACATATTAAATAAAGTACATTAATTCATTGAAACGAGGCGCTCCGGTCCTGCAATCAGAAAAAGTATCTGTATAAATATATAGTATGCATTTTATTTTCAGGGTTTCATTCTCTGAAATTGAGCCGGAGCGAAAATTCACATTTACTTATAAGTTATAGAAGTTTCCGAGATACAAACATTTTCAGATTCTTCATTTTTGGGGTTTAATTCCAGTATAGCTTCATGAGCAAATTTTGAAGGGGGCGTAAGGGGCGCAAGGGGCGCACCCCCCCCCCCCCCCCCCCCCCCTCTGAAATCGTCGAAGTAAGGTATTTTGGGGGCTTAACCTTTATGTGTATACTCAATTTCAGACTGTTTTGAGCCGAATGTCGGAAAATTTTCGCTGGTTCGCTGCCGCTCGCCACCTAACTCAATTTAGATTAACTTCACACCATTTGCTAAGCATGACCATTTCATGCTAAAATAGCCAGAATTATAAAGTGATACTACGCCTTCCATACCTTTACTTTACTGTGACTAGTTGGACGGTCTTTTTCTGACATATGTACTAAGATTTTAGTCAACAGACATGTACTCTTGCAGCAAAGGGGATGCCATTTGGGTTGTGTACCCCAACCCTCTCTAAAACAATTTTAGAAAGTTCGCTGGTTCGCTTCGCTCGCCAGATATACAATAATACATAGTTTCAACGTTTTTGTATGAATTATACATTTTCCATTCTGGTGGTCAAAGGAACCCAAAACATGACTTCGTCCTGGACCCACTGGGGGAGGGAGGAAGCGGTCCCCAGACCCTTTGCCTTTTTTATATTCATGACGCCCCCCTAAACCCAAATCTTGTATCCGCCCCTGAGATAATTCTTACCAATATATAGTGCGGTTCAACCAGAGAATACTTTGTCCTACAGCATACTCCATTCCATAAATGATTATTACCACGATGATGGACGTATCAATGTCTTCATTGACATTTTAGCTCAGCGGTCGGATAAAATCGCATGGAATAGAAATGAGAGGTGGTCAAGCTCGGTCATTGTAACTCATTTGGTCCATTTTATAAATTTAAAAATATTATGCGCAAGAATCGGGAAAAGGGGAAATAGGAGTCGCTCATAAACAACTCGACCCAATCTACTCCCGCGCATGGGGGTAGCCCCTTTCCACTTTCCTTATTCTTTTGAATTTTACTTTACATTTGGTATCCATCCATGATCTTTTATCGTATTCGAATTATTTTTGCAATTTCGCGTGAGCATGCAATACTATACTTAATCTTGACAGTGGCGTAGCTAGGGTGATTTCTTTGTGGACGTCTAGAGAAGGATGGACTAAGTACATCAACTCCTCCCTCGGAAGGGGGAAGGCCACTGATACTTGGGAGGGGGATATGATACGTCATATTATCACGCCTCAAACTAATTTCAGCCAATGACGTCGCAGTATTACGGTCACATTACGTCCTACCTTGACGCCGAGTTAGGTCACTAAATTTTCAAACGTTAAAATTACACAGAGTATGTTACGAAATGGTTCTCGGTATGATAAATTCGTTATAGGGTTTGTTCCTGTCACACTTCCTACTCAAAGTACCTTGAGTAGGAAGTATGACAGGAACAAACCCTATAACTATATGAGCACATTCGTTCTTTATTCAAAATTAAGGGAAGATATGTTAAAAAAAATATGATTTTGAGATGTTCCCCGAAGCTCACACAAAACGGCTGGATATCAAACTTGAAAAAAAAACTTGATATATTCTGTCTTATGTTTCTCTTTATAATATATAAGAATATGCCATCAAATTCTCTTTTCAGTTTTTTTTTAATTTCACTTTATATCTGCGAGTACAAGTTATGTGTAAAATTGCAAAAATATGCTTTTAAATGGTCCCTTACATATTTGGCAATATCATTTGGCTGTCTTTTTCTGGATAGATATATGCTAACGAATATGATATGCCATAAACAATAAATATACGAGCACGTTCATACTTTATGAGGCCTTCTTTCATAATAAAGGACAAATGTGCTAAAAATATGATTTTGAGATGTTCCCTGAAGCTCAACCAAGCGGTCAAAGTTGTACAGAACTTGATATATTCTGGCTTATGTTTCACTTTTCAATGTATGAACATGTCATCAAATTCTTAATTTCAGTTTTTTTATAATTTCAATTGTACTGATAAAGACAGAGTACAAGTTATGTGTAAAATTGCAAAATATGCTTTGAGATCACCCCTGATATATTTTCAGGATTGAATTTTGTTGTCTTTTTCTACAGAAATATATACTAACAAATATCATATGCCGTAAACAAGAACTATAAGGACATATTCATCCCTTATGATGTCTTTATTTCAAAATATAAGGCAAATATGTAAAAATATGATTTTGAGATGTTCCCTGAAGCTCACACAGGCGGTCAAACTTCCAAAGAACCTGATATATTTTGTCTTATGTTTCTCTTTTCAACATATGATAATCCTATCAAATTCTCTATTTCAGTTTTTTTATAAATTGCAATCATAATGCAAAAAATCTTGTTTTTCTATGAAATCATATGGAGAAAACAAGGAAATTTTTGAGATGGTCCCCCCGAAAAACTAAGCGGTGAAATTGATTCATTTTTCACCAAACTCTTGTATATAAGTAAATGACATTATGATATGAATTTAATCAAAATCTCTATTTCTGTTTTTGAGTTATCTTATTTTCCAAATCAAAGAGTTGAACACCCCCAACCTCCTGGTAAAAAAAAACTCTAAGGGGATGACCATTTGATTCTGATGGTGGTCGCGGGGGTTGGGGGAGGGGGCTGGCACTTTTTAAAAATAATATTCTGATCCAGAAAATGTTGAAAATGAATTATCTGACCCTCTTGTTTCGCTTCGCTCGCCATGCACTGAAAGATTCTTAATTTTAAGGCTCGAATCGCTTGCATGACACTCAAACATTTTCTGCTTAGCTCCGATCGCCCTTCCTATAGATTTCATATCAAGTGTTATTTAGACATAGATTTTATTCTATGACATTGTATTGCAATTGCAAGTATAAAAAATTGCATTTTTATTGAAACAAAAATATGACAAGCTTCAAGTCCAAACTTCTAGGAATGTCTAATATATATACAATTAGTACATTACACAATACTACAATGTACCTACTTTTGTACACGACATAGCAAAAACTTTCTTTGCAATTACCCCTCTCCCCGTGTGCTGTGAAAACTCTTTTTTTTTTTCAATTTAGAATATGCAGGTGATACAAGTACATATCATATGTATGTAGATTGATTGTAGTGCCCAGGAAATATTGCACTATGTAAATAATAATATATGACATACTCAGTATGTGTGTCATCTTGTTGTTTTTCTTTTCTATTTTTTTATCTGTTTTCTGGGGTTTTATTTTTTTTTATTCCCCTTTTTTTTCTTTTATCTTATCTTTTGCTTGTCAGGTTTGTCAGAGATTGGGAATCAATATTCTGACCTTGAGTTACAGGAAAATAAATAATCCGGCCCGCTCTGCGTTGAAAATAAACAATCTGGCCCGAAACAATAATTTGCCCCCCCCCCCCCCCTTAGGATCAAATTTCGACCCAAAAATCCGCCCATGTTTTGTATTTTCCGGTAGTTTGATACCTTGATTTACCTTTGATATTCGATCCTTGTACCGTTTGTACCTGGACTGCATTTTAACAGAATTAATTGATTTGAATTTTTAGATATATCATAAATTTCACCAATGGAACCAATATCACTTCAAACAACTCCCCCAAAGTATAGAAAAATGGGTCTTATGAAAGTGCGAAACGAAACAAAAACGAAACGAAACGAAACAAATCGAAACAAAACGAAACAAATCGAAACGAAACGAAACAAATCGAAATGAAACGAAACGAAACAGATCGAAACGAAACAAAACGAAACGAAACAGATCAAAACGATATCGTTTCGTTTCGGTTTGTTTCGTTTCGTTTTTGTTTCGTTTTGCACTTTACAAGGGACCCATACAAAAATACACATCCACACAAAATAAAAGGAATAAGAGAAGGTATGACTAGATAGTGTAGAGCTGTGACTGAATTCTTATATTGTATAATGTATGCACTGTGACTGAATTCTTACATTGTATAATAAATGCACTTTTTTGGACGAGGACATTTCAAAATAGATTGAATCAATACTTGCAGACGGTAGACGTACCACCATAATGTACCGATCATTACATATTAGGAAGACATCAAGATAAATGCATGTAGCCATCACCATGATATACTATATAAGTACTCTTTTTCTCATAAACAATAGCTAGCTCTCCACATATACATCATCGGATGACGTCTTAATGACTGTATCGACAGTTAGGCCGTCTCTGTCCCGCGTTTCCTCTGTCGTTTGACTCCATGCACCGATCAGTCATTAATTTATGCACTATTCAGAAACTTGGCAACACCATATTTCTGTTGTGTAGTTTTCAATCTGTTATCTTTCCATTCCCAGCTGCGCTATGAAACTAAAATTGAACTTTTAAGGACCTTTAATTTTCAAATCTGAAAATTTTATCCTGATCTATATTTGTGATATTTCGAGTGTTTTCTACAAGATTAAGGTAAGATAAAATGCTTCCGTCTTCCATTTTCTCTTTTCTCCAGATCACAGCACCTTTAGTTAGAACAACTCGATGGAAAATGGAAAATACATTTAATATTTTTATCAAACATTTATATTGTGATCATTATATATATAAAAAAATATTATATAGATACATATTTAAAAGAATTTGAATGGATTCAACAATTCAAATACGTACTATATCTATATGCCTTTGGAGGTCGGGGTACATTTACTAATATTTCAAAGGGAAATAACTCCATAGTTTGTCCTTTTTTTGGCCGCCTGCATCTCATATTTAAAAATTAGCAATAACCAATGTTCCTACTGCGAGAGCGTATATTGCAGCTTTTCTATTTCATTACACTTCATTATCATTCCAATGGTCGAAGTTGTACAATTGACTTGACTTAGACTTGCAAAGGTCACCTTGCTGTCCCTCCCCTTGTTAAGGAAAGAGGGGGGGGGGGGTTGGTTACAGGGATGCATGATATATCCTCGTTTCACTTTTTTTATTTTTATCTGTGCGGATCTTTCAAATTTCATTGTAGATCTATTGAAACTGATTTTCTAATTATATCAGCTGGCAACATAATCAGTGAAGTTTTACCTACCCCTTTCACTTTCTCCACCCAGCTGAGAGACCCCGCTTACTACCGCGGATTTATGAATGAATCTTAATACACATTAAAAGAGATATTTCATTCACGATCACATAGCGTGAACTTCGCCACAAATACATGAAAAGGCAAAGTGGCGTGCCGTGACAAAAACCTACTTTGATTTTCCCATATAAATAGAAAATAAAAGACATAAATGATGTTAAAGTGGCCTTGCCCTACATTAAAGCTGAACTAAGTCTTTAAAAACCCCCATGACGTAGTAAATTTTTTTAGGGAACGGAAATTGTTAGAAGTGAAACTAACAATCTCCGTCCCCTAGCTAAAAATACACTTGGTCATGTGTTGATTTGAACTTTCCCCCTGATGACGTTTTGCATACTAATGTATCGTGACCCAAAATCCACTACCTCGAGTACTCGAGCGGTATATAAAGAAGCCTGGACGCGTGGACATTGTCATTTGTATGAGATGTCGTCTACCCGTAAAGATGAGTTCAGAAATTAGAAAATATCAAAGAAAACCATACATTGAAATAGAAAATGGATAAAGTAATCATGAAATCTTCAGTTTTACTGAAATAATTAAAAGACGGGTACGTAATCTTGTGAACTTGTGGAAGGGGATGGGTGGGAGGGGGTTGTTTTAGAACGGGATGGGGACGGGACCGGGTGGGTAGGTTTTTTTCATATGTTTTATATGAAATATTGCGAACCAAAAAGATGAATTCAAAATATCCATAGTTACATGTATTTACAATGTCAAAAAATTATATGCTACGGTTTACATTGATCAAAATTTGGTACAAATGTGAAATAGTGGTGGGGTGGGATGTTGTTGGATTCAAGTATATCATTCAAACCAACAGACATGAAAGTAAATTGAAATGATTTTTCACAAGCAAAGGAGATCAAATATACATGTAGATGAAGAGGGAGCCCAATGTTTATGATCAACCAAGACATGTTGGGCCGGAAAGGGGGGGGGGCGGTTAAGTTATTGAAAATTTATATCATCTGAAGTGAAATAGTATATTGATCAGTGTTTACTGCCAAAAGTTTACATCAAAGAATGGCATGCAATTTATTAGACGGAAGAGTAGTTGGGAGGGGGGGGGGAGGGGGATGTTATATCGAAACATAGTCATGCAAAAACGCACAATAAAAGTACATACATTAACATACTAAAATACGATAGTTAAATTCTTCTATAATATTCTATTTTCATTACAAACGATTTTGTTACATATACCTGTATACTGTGAAAGGCAAGTACATAGCTGTTTCTCTGCATTTTCCTCATTTCAAAATTTCTTTTAGAAAATGTAATTAATCAGCTAAATTTCGAGAATACAAAACTGCATGATAATTATAGTGTTTTACTTACATGATATTTTAGAAAATACAATCCAATTCAGGCCAATGGTCGGTACACAATTTTCTACAACATACATGTACATGACCTCATTGTGTAGACACATGTGAAAATCGCGTGTTCGATTAGACTATTCGCATAATGAAAATGGGCTTTTATAAATTCATATCAATTAAAATATACATGTATACTAGTTACCGAATATTTGAATAAGCTTCATTATCCATTGGAGTTCATATTTATGATCGTTTGTATGATTATTTCCATTGATGTGTTAAGGGGGGGGGGGGGGGCGTGAACGTGGAGACCTTGGGATGCAACAGATGGAATTCGCATCGGAAATGGGAAAGAAACAATTTATAGAATTCTTGACAATCCTATTTATCAATAGTTTATAGGTTTCCTTTGTGTTGAAACTATTTTTCGTCGAACAACTCTACCTGGGCCATGTCTTGGATCCGTTTCCTCCCAATATCCCCATGGGAGAATGAGAAAAATTGTGGTAGTTACGAGAAAAAAAAATTGTAGTTACGAGAAGCAAATTTCGAAGTTACGGAAAAAAAATCTCGTTGTTACGAGAAAAAAAAATGGAGGTAAAAACTATTCATTTTTATCAAAAATCGCTGAAAAAGGAAAAACTCAATAATTTCACCGTCTTTTGGACAAATTCACATCAGATTCTGAAGCTTTAGATATATGAAAAATATGGTAGACTAACGTAATTTGAAAGTTAAAGTTTGATATTTGCACTTATCTTTGGAAATTTTGTATTTTTTGGAAATATGGTATCCCCATCTAGATCCGATTTCTTCAAGATACCCCAGAGTTGGAATTGCTTAAGTTTATTCAATTTGCAAAATTGAAATGTGATGACTGAAAACATTCATTAACTACTTTTGATATGAGTACTTGTTCAAAGTATGTAAAGACTCCAAAAAATTGAATAAAATAAAGCATTTCCAATTTTCAGCATTTTTATAAAATTGTTATTTTAACCCAAAATTTCCACGAAATACCTGAGTTGGTAAAGTGTACATTTAAATCAAATTCATTCTTGAGTAGGGCCTTTATACTTTCAGAAAATACTTTCAAATCCCACAAACTATGGGGGCCCTCCCCCTCATTCTTGTGATTTGTCCAAAATTGCTGGGTTTTTTTTCCGTTTTCAAGTTGAATTTTACTAATAACCATATATATTCCCATATGGGGACACCCCCACCCCTACACTGACAGTGACGACTTGGAAACAGCCCCCCCCCCCCTTGAAAATGTATAGATCGCTTTAATTCATCAAAATATGAGCCATTTTGATTTAGATGTAGCACTCCTTATTTTGTTCCAAACATAGAACATTAGGATAACGAAATTGTGATCTTACTTATTATTTACAAGACAAGTATTACTAAAGCTCTAATCGAACACGCGGTTTTTTCACATGCGTGTAAAATGGTAACATGTGTACCGATCATTTGTAATATAGGATTGTATTTGCTTTATCAACATGTAAGTAACACCATGCAATGTGCAGTTTTTTATTCTGATATAATTTTAGAAGATTGAGACAATGGACTTGTTAAATTAAAAATAAATTTTGAAATTAGGAAATTTTTGTATTTTAGACGTTTAGTAAATAGGTACAATGTAAATATATAATGTGGGTCACTAAGTGTATTTATGTAATTGTGTAAGATACAGCTATACTGAAAATGAATATTTTATAGGCAGACATAGCTAAGAAGCATTTCAGTATGTAAAAGAGTGTAATTTTGAATTACATTTGGAGTACGCATTACTACCTCCCTGTAACGCGCCCCCCCCCCCCCCCCCCCCCCCCCGCGAACTCGAAACCTCACAACTCACAACGCTTCTTTTTCCCCAGATCTTTTTTCGTCCGGATCTATTATGTAAATTACAAGCAAATGATATTTCGCTTCATATATTTTATTTCAACGCTTTGATTTTGGGCTACCATTCGATCACCCCCCCCCCCCCGAAACACAAACCCTCTTGATATGTCCAAATTTTGAAACATTGAGTTCCCTACATGCATATGCATTGTGATAAGTTTGTGATCATGTCATCTTTGTAAAAAACTCATTTGTTATTTACTACATTTCATGATGATTTACTTGTAGCAAATCTCTCCCCCCCCCCCACCAAACTTTTCAATCTGTACCTTAATTTTGATTTTTAAACATAGTACTTGTATATATCATTATGCATACGCCATAATTTCTTTTGGAGGTGCTGTATATGTGAAACATGTACCGGAGCCCCCCCCCCCCCCCCCCCCAACTCCCGTCCCCCGAGTTCCCCTCCCTCTATCACGTACCCGGGGCAGATCTCATTCATTATAACTATATATGAGAAAATAATTTTATTCTTATTTGAAAATTATATATTTTAATGTATGATTTTCTATGCAATTTACTAATTTCTGAACTCATCTTTACAGGTAGACGACATCTCATACAAATGACAATGTCCACGCGTCCAGGCTTCTTTATATACCGCTCGAGTACTCGAGGTAGTGGATTTTGGGTCACGATACATTAGTATGCAAAACGTCATCAGGGGGAAAGTTCAAATCAACACATGACCAAGTGTATTTTTAGCTAGGGGACGGAGATTGTTAGTTTCACTTCTAACAATTTCCGTTCCCTAAAAAAATTTACTACGTCATGGGGGTTTTTAAAGACTTAGTTCAGCTTTAATATGGCAAAACCTTATAGATATCGTCTATTTTGGCGACAGACGATATGTTTGTTTGAAACTCAGAAAATCAAAACTTACATTTAAAACACATTTAGCAATTTAAGTTTTCTATAAAATATCTTACACTGCAGTTCTTTATTTGCACGTAATTTAAACAACATAAGACGCGAGGACAAGTTACAACTTCCTTTTCCCCCATTTTTTTCTTCCAAATCAAAATGTACAATGAACAGTTTGTCGACGTCTTTATCTGAAGTCTAAAGCTACGTACGATGAAAATAGGTTCATGTTGTCCAAACTGAGCATCCATGTAAGGGTAATTTGGCTATGATAATGATACATAACAATCGCGCATTCTTCGAGACCGCTGGAAAACTTGGCAAGGGGGAGGGTTATGTGGACGTAATCCGGTCCATGGCACCATTTCTACTGACGTGACAGATGGCCGTCCTATGTCGACACCTGACCGTTTGCCCTTTGGTTTTACATAGCCTTTTGTACTTAGTGTTTTGATGACATATTTGGTGTTTGGTCCTTCTTTTCTTTTTGGTGTATCTTGTACTTGTCCTGTTGGAGTGTTCTCATTTTGATGTCCATGTGTTTTTGCTGTGGGTGTTTTCTTATTTTGGCATTAGGGTGTTTTTGCTGTGTGTGTTTTAGCATCAGTTTGGTGTGTTTAGGAATTTTTGTTGTGTGTTTTGGGATTTGTGGGTTTCGGTGTTTATGCTGTGTGTGTTCTTTCATATGGGTGTTTATGTGTTTTTGCTGTGTGTGTTTTTTTTCCTATGGGTTTTAGGTGTTTTTGCTGTGTGTGTTTTTTCCTACGGGTGTTTAAGTGTTTTTTTACTGTGTGTGTTTTTTTTCATATGGGTGTTTAGATATTTTTGCTGTGTGTCTTTTTTCATATGGGTGTTAGGGTGTTTTTGCTGTGTGTGTTTGTTTTCATATGCCTGTTCAGGTGTTTTTGCCGTGGGTGTTCTAGCATTTGGCTGTTTTTGCTGTGGGTGTTGTAGCATTTGGGTGTTTTAATGTTCTTGCTGTGTGTGTTTTAGCATTTGGATGTTTGGGTGTTTTTGTTGTGGGTGTTTTTTTTATTTGGGTGGTTTTTTTTTATTTTGATGTTTAGGTGTTTTTGTTGTGTGTTTTATTTTTCATTTGGGTGTTTAGGTGTTTTTGTTGTAGATGTTTTAGCATTTGTGTGTTTGGGTGTTTTAGCATTTGTGTGTTTAGGTGTTTTTGCTGTGGGTGTTTTAGCATTTTGTGTGTTTAGGTGTTTTTGTTGTAGGTGTTTTAGCATTTGTGTGTTTGGGTGTTTTTGCTGTGGGTGTTTTAGCATTTTGTGTGTTTAGGTGTTTTTGCCGTGGGTGTTTTAACCTAATCCTTTTGGAGACCCTTTCCTTTCTCTTAAATAATTTCAATCCCAAGCGATTTTTTTACATCAAACCCTACATTTACATATAAGTAATAATTATTGTACAAGGAGGGTCTCCCGGCTAAGTCCTGAATAGCGGAGAGAGATTCAGCCTGAAAATGGCTGAAATTTACGTTTTAACGCACTGAGAAATAACTAAAAAAACAAATCAAAACACACAAAAAACCACAATTTTTTTAAAGGCCTGCCTGAAACCCGACTGTGGATCTGCCAATGGTTATTTTGCAATATTTTTCATATTGAAATACTATTAAAATTACATATTCTCACTGTATTTTCGAAGTAAGTTTCTTAAATCAAAATTTAGTGCACTGCCCCTGAAGCTAAAGATGCTATTATATTTACCAGGTAAACAAAAACTGCGATACTTGTTGCCAATGATATTATTCAAGTTTGAGAAGGTCACACATTATGTTCAAAATCGTGACTCAGTCTATTGTCTGACGGTACGATTTCAGGTGAACTCCAGAAAATTGACAAACTTTAACAATGTTACCTGTGGGTAAACAGGTGCATTTTAATTATGATGACAAAGTTCTGACAACAATGTGAGAAAACTGATCTTGAATATTTATAGGTTGGGAAGGGGGATCTGAACACTATTATTGGGAGGGGGTGGGTTACGTACTTTATGTAAATTTTGAAAGAGTTCACCTGCCATTTACATCCCCCTTGCAAATCTATCAATACAAACAAAATTTACGACTAATTCATACATACTGTACGTAAGATTAAGAAGATTAAGAATATCAATATACGTCATACCGGAATCTGGTACACTCAGACTATGCACCCCCCCCCCCCAAAAAAAATCACAACAAACTTATGGAAACAATCGATGATAAAAACTTACTTTACTTCAGTAGTCCTCTTTCCGTCTTGAATTTGCTTATTTCACTTTTTTTTTCGACACGTTAAACAGAAAATCCAGTTGAAGCGGCCTATTTCGCGTGGGTCGACTTCACTCCCACACGAAACGTCTCCGAAACAAGTCGCGTGTTAATTACTCATTCATCAATATTTATTATTGTCTTCAGTTTAATTGTCACATTTACTGGTTATAAATGTGAAAAAGTTATAAATGTCATTTCCTTTCACAAAATGTTATCTCCAATTTGATTTTCAAAAATTGAAAGATAATCATGTTAACATTTCAACGTACAATGTTTTCATGTTAGATGCCATGTCAGTAGATAGTTGTTACCAAAATTCAGGCATCACCTCGTAAGATTTACAATCTGGAATATTTCACTGTTTATCTTAATTTGATAAGATCTCGTTACTAAAAGAAAAACAACAGTAATGATGATTAAAATATGCCAATAAAAACCATTAACAATTCACATAATATATGTTACAGCATCTAATCAAGTCTTAACTATCACAACTACCGCGTCACGACTCCTCCTTAGCTCCTCCTCTTTTCATCTTCCAACCTTTATCCGTCCCGTCCCTTTTTCTCCAAAGCTTCTCTCACTCGCTCATCCTTCCCCTCTTTTCTCCAAAGCTCCTCTCACTCGCACATCCTTCCCCTCTTTTCTCCAAAGCTCCTCTCACTCGCACATCCTTCCCCTCTTTTCTCCAAAGCTCCTCTCACTCGCACATCCTTCCCCTCTTTTCTCTGTCTTCCTCTTCCAGCTCTCTTCCCCTTCCTCCTCCGTTTCCATCTTCCCCAATTCATCAATTTCCTCCCTCCACCTCCCTTTTCTTCCCTGTCTTTTCTCTTCTCTAAATCCACCCATTATTTGTTTTGTCGCCCTCCCTGCCTCAACCTCTGCCGATATCCACTTCCACAGCCTTTCCATTTTCTTTCCTTTTCCCTCGCAATCTCCATCTCCCCCTTTTCTCGCGTCCCTATTTCCCTCCTCCTTTGTACAGTTTTCTTTCGAATCCTCCTTTTTTCTGATTTCATACACTGTACAAGTTTCTGATCAGGATATTTTGGCCGAACCTGTATTATAACAACAAATTGAGTTTACCTTTAAACCACCCTGTAGGTTCATTCAGATCGTTAAGCGGGTAGATTTATGCTTGACAAACACTCTTGTATGCCTTGCCAAGTTATATCTTGGTATATTAAAGAAACCTCTACTTATCTATACTTTTTAAATACGAGATCACCCAGTACCCACGAACTTTTCAGTGTGTGCCTGTATTTGCATTTAAAAACCCCAAGAGAAGAGACGACAAAATCTGGTGCTGACTTAATTAACTAATTAAAAACAACGTAGTTTTAAGGAATATTCAGTGTGAAATTTGCACTACAAAATTTGTGAAAAAATCAAAGATATAAATTTCCTATTTTGCACGAGAAGCGAACTTCGACTTTCTGTTCAGACACTCTCACCTTATCAATCATACGCCAGGAAGCTATAATATGAAAATTAAGTGAAACCAACATGGATTAAATTGTATTAGTCATTCGTCTTTTGAAATTTACATCGCAAACATACGACTTTATTGAAAAATCAAACCAGGCAGCAACCGAGACGGATTAGAGTGAAAAATGTGAATAGAATACACTGTATTTCAATTTTTTGAGAATCTGAAAAGTATTGGATCATTTTTGCACCAGAAATAGAGAAAAGTTAAGGTAAGATATTAGTAGCTCAGGTAATGAGTAATACATAAATAAAGGAGACTTCGATGATTCATTGTTTTTATTCTGTATAGTTGTATGATTTCATATACTAGACTTGGTTTATAAACAAAAGAATTATTTTCTTTCTGTACATGTAATAGAAAACTTTGATTATTGAGACGTCTTAGCATCTACTGATCTAGCTCTGTCATTTGCCTTTTCGCATTAAACGTAAATTGAGACAACTTTCCTGTTGTAACATATTTTTCTGGCACGTACATACAAACAGATTAAAATATTCTGCGATTTTGCGATGTATCGCTTTATCGATACTTTTAGATTTATCGATACTGTTACATATGTAGATACTCTGAAGCTGAACGAAGCATCTATGTATGGAGACTGTAGATAAAGATATTGGATACCAATAATCTAGTATCATAGCGATATATCGATACTGCTGTCTGCAGATATAGATACATGTATCGATAATCAGTATATCGATGCATCGATCATGTATTGGAATAGATCGATATGAACTACAAATGTAAGAGAATCTAGGGATCGCATTAAAATGACCCCGTTTAATAATGGCCATATTATACTTTAACTTTTTGCTAGACACATGAAACTGTATATTATATTAGACTTTAAAGTGATATCCTTTTACCTTATTTTTTGAAACAATCAAATCGTCTCCCCACCTATATTATATAACATTATCAAATTACAATGAATTGTTTCCCTTTTTAACCTAGGCCTCTTTTTTAAAGAAAAAAGCTTAGGAGACCCGCCTACCCACAACATGCACAAGCCATGTGAAGATATGCATATATAGACGCTACATCTTTCTGTTTTCTAATTTCTTTGTCAAAATGTTTGTCGAACAGATATTAGTACACATGTATTCACAAGTACAAACAAAATAACAATATTCTTGGTTTCAATGGTAACTCTCCGTTTCGGTAGCTTAAGGTGGAATTCAGCCATATGTGCAGGCAATTTTTACGCAATTTATGAAATTGTAAGAAAATTAGGCAAATGATAGCTTTTGGTTGACTTCTTAGTTTCCTCAGAGAAAGAGACAGTTTTTCTCAATCGTTGTTTGGAAAGCGGGTTCATTAGCGTATTTTTAATTGTCAAGAAAAGGTGCAAAATGTAAACATAAATTCATCATTTTTGAGTTTGTATTTACTTTTGGATCAATTACAACCTAAACAGATTTTTTTATGGATGTTTGCTCTTCGATTGACCAAATTGTCACAGCTGCAACGGACAATTCGTTCCATAGACTCGTCGTACGGTTTACCAGGTCAGCTATTGTAATGTGTACAATAGATATTGTATTAGCCTAGATTCTGTGCTCACATCTTTGTGTACTTTTCTATCTGGGGATTACCCGCTATAGATTCGTATCTTTATTCATATAAATACAAATGTGAGTAGCAAACCTCCTCTTTCTTGGTCAAACGTTTAATCGACACTATCGATTTATTCAGATAAACGGAATCAGCCAGTTTCGTGAATTTATTTTGAGAAAGAATTCCTTTAATTTGTAAAGTATAGTTTAGAAAGTCTACCTGTCAGTGTGGGTTTGGGTTCATACATGTATAATCCACAGTATCTGGAGATGTAACGTATTCTGACAAATGACAAGCTTGTTAGTCTGTTCGTATTTTTCTTA
This sequence comes from Pinctada fucata, assembly GCA_028142955.1. Taxonomy (NCBI): domain Eukaryota; kingdom Metazoa; phylum Mollusca; class Bivalvia; order Pterioida; family Pteriidae; genus Pinctada; species Pinctada fucata. The sequence continues at coordinate 13,433,370 of AP027108.1, forward strand.
CTTTCCTTTTAAAAAAATGAAAGAGAGTTTATGATGTACTCATTTTATTTTTTTAAGGAAAGTTAGAAAAAGACACGCTTTAGGATGCAATGGTGATAAAGAAAGTTTTGAAAAGAAGTTGTGAACAACAGAACTTTTGCTGTCAGTCTCTCGATCTTTACTTCCGGTTAACAATGAAACAAGTGGTCAATGTTTTGTCCATGATATCCTGACCACAGGTCGTGCACAATATTTTTTATCTCATGTGTTATGTATACAGTATAGACACCGGGTTAACCTCAATCATTACAAAAATAACATCTCATCCATTCTGTCATATTTATTATTGTACGACGATTAATCCCATCATTACGGCTCGCCGAAGCACTTCTACTTGTTTATGTTCATACGCGCGTATGAAAAAAGTACAAAAACATAGATCATAAACACGATTTCTTCCTTTTTACGAGGATAAAATTGTATGGAAAAAATAAACATCAAAGACCTATATTGTGTAAATTTGCATAAAATTTACATTTTTAGATTCGAGTACTTCAAGGACTTGTTCAGATGCGTACACATAATGCATGATAATGCACTTTCAGTTTAATTTATTGTCGCCAAAGTTCCGGCAAGTAAACATTGAATGATTTATTCCCTAGTTATGCTAAGTTGCTTGATACATTTAATATACAATATATCCCCTTGTTTTTGTAACTACGCGAAAGTTGAATTAGTACATCTAGGATAATTTATGAAGAAAAGTACATCCACAGGTTATGTGTACAGAATTGCATTGCCAAACATTTTTCAGGAACTCGCAAAAGTTTTCTTATTAATTCTTGTGATATCCATTCTGGTTTCCCAAATGGTGAAGAAATAGCAAGAAAATGGGGAAGCTCCGAACTTCGAATGAAGATAATGTAGTAATTCTTCATAACTTAATTTTATTTATATGATGTATGCTCGAAAGGAAACTGGGTATATCAGGCATTTATTTAATTATCATCTGCCTGGTTTTTCCAGCAAATCTTAGTGATACTGGTGATTTTTTTTCCCTTTTATTGTATATTTTCTTTCATTCATAATTTTATTGTGTCGCCTGCGAAGCATAGCGACACTTAGGGATCACTTTGTCCGTTGTCCGTCTGTCCGTCCGTCCGTCCGTCTGTCCGTCCGTCCGTCTGTCAGTTTGTCTGTCTGTCACACTTTGGGTGTCACAGCCCATAACTTTTGATTGGTAAGTAATAGGGCTTTGATATTTCACATGTGTATTCCTTGTGACAAGACCGTCTTACACATAGCATAATTTTTAACCTAGTGACCTTTACCTTGACCTACTTTTCAAAAAAAATAAGAATGGTTATATCTTTTGATTGGTAAGTGTTAGGACTTTGATATTTCACATGTGCAATCCTTGTTGCAAGACCTTTCTACACATACCATAATTTTTGACCTTGTGACCTTGACCTAGATATTTGACTTATTTTTGAAAAAAAGATAAGATTCGCTATATCTTTTGATTGGTAAGTGATAGGGCTTTGATATTTCACATGTGTATTCCTTGTGACAAGACCTTCCTACACATACCATGGTTTTTGACCTATTGACCTTGACCTACATATTTGACCTACTTTTCAAAAAAATTGAGAATGGATATATCTTTTGATTGGTGATAGGGCTTTGGTATTTCACATGAGTATTCCTTGTGACAGGACGTTTCTACACAGACCATAATATTTGACCTTTTGACCTTGACCTAGATATTTGATCTACTTTTCAAGAAAAGTAATATTGGCTATATCTTTTGATTGGTAGGTGATAGGGTTTTGATATTTCACATGTATTTTCCTTTTAACAATGCCATTCTACACATACCATAATTTTTTACCTTTTGACCTTGACCTAGATATTTGACCTACTTTTCTAAGGTTGTATATATCTTTTAATTGGTAGGTAGTAGGTCTTTAATATTTCTTATGATGAGACCTTTTTGTTACCAATTTTTACGTAGTGACCTTGACCTAGATGATTGACACTCTTTTCTGAAAATTTGAGAATGACCATATCTTTTAATTTGTAATTAAGAGGTCTGATATTTCAAATGAATTTCATTTGAAAAGACTTTTTTACTGATACCAATAATTTTGATCCACTTTCTAGAATAATAATGAAACCGCTTCGCAGGCGACACAAGCATTCCTTGGATTGCTATTTTTTCAACAAATTGTGTATCTCAGTAATTTTAACCCCCACCCCCACCCCAACCTCTTTCCCCAGAATAAAAGAAAAACGATCCCATATTTTGTTTGGAAACAAAAAAAAAAAAATTATCATACACAATGTTTTTGTCAAAGAAGTGAACATTCTGCTTACGTACACATTTTTCAGGTTGGTGCACTTGCTACAAGTTGCTAATTCACGTACTATTACCTGTACCGTACATGTTTCGTGTATTTACATGTTTACTTAATGAAATTATTTTCATTCTCTTTGAATTTTATAACCAATCCTTTGTCGGCTGGAATACAGAAAACATATTTAAGGCCAAAGTAAAAAAAAATTGTGTTCAATGTCTGTGAGCGGTAGAAGGTTCAGGACTCCAGAAATGATGTTCATAAATTAACATTCAACGATAAAATTAATCAAGTAATTCAAAAGAATGAGAAAATAAAGAACTTTCTTCACAACATATCCCTTTGGAGCGTATGTACTTTTGAAAGTTTTATGGAGTAACTTTTGCCAAAATTAGTTAGAAATTAAAAAAAAGAAGATTTTCTTGTAAAAAAAATTCTCCAAATGGCTATTTTTCCTATGAATACTGAGTGTGGGTTTCCTTTTACGTCAAGGGTATTAGGGGAAAGTTGAGGGAAGGGGGGAGGGGGTAAAGGGGGTAAATAAAAAATTAATTGACCACGGCCTAATTACACAGAGTTGATTGGAAGTACTGCACTGGCAGTAGGCAATGCAAGCAGATTATAGGATTTACAAATAGTATAAAGTGAAAATAAAACGATTACAAAATCTACTTACATGTAAAGTAGTAAATCAGATTATAAAAGGGAGAGGGGGATCATTGATCATGTAACACTATTTGAAAATTGAATTCTTTGCCTTTTCTCACTCATGCGACATTTACAATGTATATAAATTTTCCTTTATATTTCTATTCTAGATAAACAAGTTCTTCCAGACCTTGAGTAAACACTGTTTATCACTTTAAATTCACTTGCTATAATACCTCCCGTGAAAAGGTAAACAAGCCTTTTTCAAATACATAATGTCTACTTAGTACAAAGCTCCTTATATCCCCCTGCCTTTTTAAGGTTTTTTTTTTCAGATGTAGAAATAGATGTACAGTCCTATAATTGTATTTAAAAAAAAAGACGGAAAAACTTATCCTCTGCCCCAAAAGAAAATATAAATAAAAACGACGAAACTTAGCTTTGCTTGGATTTTTTCATATCATGTAGTACTGTTTGGTAGAAAAATCAAGAGTTTTGAACAACTATAGCACTTCTCCTCCTTTGCCCTCTTTTAGAAGCTGTCAAAGAACATTAGTTTGGGTACATTTAGACCTTCCTCTCGGACATATAAAGAGACAAGAGTTCGGAGAGGGGGGGGGGGTGTTACTGCACATAACCATAGCTCAAATTGGCCTGGTCATTACTATATTCCTGTGTCAAGAATATCCCCGTGTTCTTTAAACACCTTTTCAGGATCAGCCATTGGCTTCTTCCATCCTTTTTGATTTTAAACATTGGCGACAGGAGCGGATGACCATTATGATATATATACTGTAGCATTTCTTGGTATGAATTGTATCTTAATTTCCCTATAGAGCAGTAAAAGTAAGGAATGTTTCCGCTATAGAATCATCTTAATTTAAACCATACCTAGGGGTACTATAATGCTATAGTAAACTTTTAATATAATTTATTGATATAGGTCAAAGCCCTATCATGATTTTATGCCTTAGTGAAGATAGCACTCAATAACCTTATTTTCGCTGCTGGATCAGCAGTTTTTTTTTCATTATATGACATAGATCGGTTGGACCAGACACATTTTCTATATCGATTCAATTTTAAAGCAAACTTACCAAAAATACACTTGTTCAATCTCTCTTCGTCTGTATTTGTCTTAACGCCTCAATTTTTTTACTTTTTGAAAAAAAGCACGTCTTAGATTCGGCTATTCCTTCAGCATACGAATTCAGAGCTATAGCAGTGTTAATTACGTTTTGTGCCTTTGTTTTTTTCCCCACTAAACTCTTTTAAAAATTCTAGTGTACCACTGTGAATTTCTCTGAGATTAAAGGCAATGAATGTTAAAAAAAAGAACAATTATATGTAGGTCTTTTCGGTGACCAATTTAACTATTCCTTATGAGTAATTTGAAGCTTTGTTCTGGATAAAAGATAAATTTCAATTTTCTTGAGATTTAAGCCGAGTTTGAAATTTACATAGATTCAAAACTCGAGTGCAGTGTCAAAACTAATGACTGAAAGTAAATACTGATTATTTACCTTATGACAAAAGTAAACTTTATCACGTGACTAAATCTTTCTTTTTTGTCGTAGTTATGCAACCAATGTATTTTGTCTCGGTAAACACAGATATAAATCTGCATGGTGTCGTAAGATGTATTTACAGAAGTTTTTGAAGTGTTTGCCAACCGTTTGCTGCATATAAAGTCAATACAATGCAGTGAAATGAAGAATAAATCAAGAAACATGATATATGTACCTTTTTATAAGTACATATTCTAAATCTATACATACATTTTATTGGGTGAAATGAAAAAAAAATCGCTCGTTGTAAAACTAAAGTAGCGATTGTTCACTTTCCAGAAACTGAATTATTTATAACCGAAAACAGGAAGTTGTAATCTACATGTACATGCATTATTCTTGCCTAAATTCTTATGGAATAGGCAAGTTTAAAACTTGTCCCTTATTTATTTTCTTACTCGAGGTTGTATTGTAAAATAATTATTTTGTAAGCAACATCTTCCCCACCTTTATTTTCTGTCAAGTTGTAAAGACTCTGCCAAGAAAGTTTTTATAAGAGTTTACCCCCTTTCATGAGTATCATCAGCCAATCGAAACTTCTGAACTGAATCATTTTTATCGCGCTTTCTGATTGGAGCGAGTGAATCATTGTAACCAATCAGATAAAATCATGTAAGCTTCAAAACTTCAAAACACCTTTTCCTGTAATGAGACTACGTAGCCCGCCCTATCTCCAGAAGTATAATCTAATTACATGAAGTATTTAGTAAAGATACGGAAATGTACATGTGAATTGTGCATTGGTGAACGACATGTCAATGTACATTAAATTTTATAAATTATAGATGCTTCGACCAAGCCACATCAATACCAACAGCTGGTCATGGTTAGGCAATAGGACGCAATTGATACAATATAATAGAGTGCAATTTCCTTGCATGTATTGAGACTTTTAAATTATGTATGTATTGTTCACTGGTTAATGAAAGAACAGACCAGCTAACATCTATACGTTAGAGAATAGCTGTCTTTTTAATTCTAGATACCGTCAAATCAACTGTTGATTTGACGGTATCTAGAATTAAAAAGACAGCTATTCTCTAACGTATAGATGTTAGCTGGTCTTCACCACCTTGGCCCACAGGAGTTTGACGCAAAAAACCCTCAATGACATCCGCTCCTTCCAATCTCTAGTCTAAGGAAAAATAAGGAAAGTAGAGGCGGATATTCTTGTGGGTAGCTGGCGTCGAGCTCCACACCGTGTACGTCTTATGATTTTTTTTTCAACATTTGAATTATCATCTACCCCCCTCCCCATAGTAGTACCTTTTAACCCCCTTTTACCTTTTCATTTTTTTTCGAACAAGTCCCTCATGTTAAGCCTTCCCTCCTGAAAAGCCTTCCCTCCCATGTAGAAATAGTAATATGATAAGTGAGACAGATTTTTACAATTGTTTACTTTTATTCTATGTTTGTATTTTTACAAATCTAGATATCACAGACAATTTAAAGGTTTTAACAGTTAAGTGGCCTGTCAGTTGTCCGCGGTAAATGGTCCGTTTTTATTTACATCAGATAGCGAGGGATAGACCCTTAACAATACAACACGGAGTTTTGTGTACTCGGTTATTTTATCTTTATTGATTTTTTTATAGAAGACTAATCGTCATGTCTTTGTTACTATTTGACCTAGTATTATGGTCTTTAGAAGACATGTCTTTATGAACGGAGACGTCTATATGAAGGACGGTTTATACAGCTCGGGTTACAGAAGGGAAACTCGTGTTCATGAAACTAAGTAAAAAATTTGCGTACAATTTTTCTACCAAATGGACAGGACCCCCTCCCTCCCCGATGTCCGAAAACTGCATTGAATCATCCATACGAAAGGAAGGGGACATACTATTTTCTGGCCTTTTTTATCCAATCATAGATTTTGACTTCTTATTGAATCGCTATGAACTTTTTCATGTTCGGTTTAGAGAATTTAAAAGCAAAATTTAAAGTTCAAAACTTAGGAAAATATGAAAGAAAGAAATATCAAAATCTAGAGAAAGCAAATTCAATATTACTCTCTAGAGTTCAGTGTTTAATTTGGGGATAATCTTTGTTTTGAGTTGCCAAAAGTTTGACATTGAAACATTGAAAACATGAAGTATCAAATCTCAATAAAGATTTGGGGCACCTCTGGCTTATCCTTAATTCTTATTATGTGGTTTAACTTGGAACAATTACACAGCAATCAATGGTTTCAAAGTCAAATCATAGATTACTTACACCTCAATGGGTATGCAAACATCGCATTACAGACATTTCTGTAAGATTATAACGATAGAATGTGAAAAAACAAAATGTGTCCAGGGATTAACGGTATGTTATGAAACATGCATAATGATTATAATTAGAAAGAGGATAAAATGAATGACATGGCCATATCTTTAAAAATTCATTTAATTATATTGCATGTGTCACTACATAACATTAACCCCTGGACACATTTTGGTTTCTTTTTTTTCAAATTCTATTGATGTATTCATAATCATTCCCTGAGTTTTGGTTTTTTTTTTAATTTTCAAAATTTGATGTTTTGTGAGATTTAAATGCTTACAACTGCCAGACTGCATATTTCCATACGTGTTCATGATATACAGGTATAACCAAGACAGACAAACAGACATAGAAAAAGAGACGTACATGTAGACAAACAGACAAAGACAAACAGACAAACAAACAGACATAGACAAACAAACTATAAAAACTTTGAATTATATTGTCAGAACCCGTTTTCACACAGTATTCTTTTTAAATTATAAATATGTGACCCCATGTTTTTTAAAAAGAATCTTACATGATGGTACTTTGATACGAAGCTTTGTTAAGTATAATTGAAGACTTGTTTCAGTTTCGTTGAAGACGTACTAGTTAGTGTAGATGTACATAATTCTATTTTCATGTAAACAATGCAATCATGTTTGGGATGAATGACTTAAAATCTAACTCCAACTTCAACTTCTACAAGATATCGGAATTTTATTATATTGTTTAGGGCGAAGCTGAACTTTCTAATTCTGAATGTATTGCACAAACATGTCACATACGTAAACCAGATATAAACATAAAAGTTGACGTCCAAACTGAGCTGTATCATTCTGTTATGTTGAAGAAAGCTAAGCAGGAACATTTTGTGCATATTGCATTTCGTTCCTAAACAAATAGTATATGAGACAGTTTGGCACTGATATTTTTCTTGGTTTTATTTCAGGAACCAATTTAAGGAACCAACCATGGTTTACGGCTAGAGGACGTAGATACGGACTGATTACTAACAGAGTGCATATTTATTTTCTGGATTATTAAATCAAACTAAGGAACAGCATCATGTCTTGGTTTAAATTCTGGTCTAAATCCAAATCCAAGAATAAAGATATCAAGGATGAATACCAGAAAGAATTCAAGAGAGCAGAGTCCCTTCGGGAGAATTCGACGCTTACTGAAGCTGAGAGAGAAAAACAGAGACTGAAACATTCGTTGTCTATATCACGATCTGGTCGCTTTAAGCAGAAGAAACGAGAACGGGGTGGAATTTTAGATAAACCGGAAATGTTCGGATCAAGTGCAAATAACGACAGACCCAATATAGCTCCCCCAGAGCCCCCTAGCGGACACTCTAGATCTCCCAGTAACACGTGCAGGGACGTAAGGCAAGTCTTTCAGTCAAATGTGCCTTCACAAGCTGCGGCTGTTTAGCCGGACTGAGTCGGGTAATTTCGGATTTTCATTCATAGACTCGATAGTTTCCGAGCTTTCCGAAATCACCCGAATATTCGATGTAGTCAGACTGCAACGAATTGTCAGCCTTAAAATGTTATCATTTGCCAGGAAATATGCTTTGCTCGGGAAATGATGAAATGCCTTAAAAATATACATATCATTCTTAGCCAATATTTCCGTTTAGTTAATCACTGATGGCATAAAAATGTCTCATGGCCCCTGATGCATGCTCATTTATACATACGACTTGTCATTTATTGTACAGAATTGAGTCTAACCTTAGTGCTAATGCAGGAGAAGCCTTCATAGATTTTTTTATAGTCCAATACTTGATTTAAGGATTTATTGTGTATGTATTACGTTTTGCTATTGTCATAGGAAAATATTTTATGTATAAGAATTTACACATTGTCTCTCAGAATATTTCCTTGGTTAACTGATCATGTGATTCGGTAATTATGTAAAAAATGCACAAATAAACGCATAAAAAGAAAATTATAAATTGCACTCCTTTTATCGCCAAATTAATAAGCTGTGAATTAGAAACTGTCAAGAGGTACAAGTACATGTAGAAGAATTTGCTTGGAAAACTTTTCGTTTTGTTAATTTCAATGTTGACATTCTTGAAAATATATAATTATTCTTTGAAAAAGAAATCAGATCGACAAAGAAAATATTTAGTTGCTGTTCACTTTAATTCTGCATATTATTAAAACCACAGGTGTATAACACGTAAGTACCTTAAATGGCAATATATGCCTCAAATATCAGAGGGAAAACATCATTATTTTTTATAGAAAAACTGTATTTAGAATAATACGTTCCAGACACCTATTAAAGTGTGTTTAATGTTTCTCAGCTTTATTAGAAAATAAATCTAAAATAAACTAATGACAATTGCAATTCTTAAATGTATGTATTTCTTGGAATATACTTCTTTTCAAACACCAGAGTAGTAAAAAATCTTCACAGCGTAAAAGAATAATTTAAAAAATGTATTTTGAAAGGCTATATTATCTTCAGTTTGGTAATGTAAGCATTTATTTATCAAAATCATTGTACATTCAAAGTGATTTGTATATATAACTTAATAGATATTATACAAACATTGATTATAGGTATTTTAAATTCTGTCTCATTTAAAGACCAGATAATGATGCCTTTTATATTTCATGTATAAAAAGTGTATTGTACCTTTCTTGAAATCCTACGTTCAGACTTTTTTATGCATATTTTTAGAGCAATATACATGTTATTATAATAGCTCATTGTATCATATACAATGTTTCTTTTCGATCATGCTTGTTTGCATTGATTATATGATGGTCAGGTGTACAGCAGAAATAGAACATATGGGAGGATTCAGCATTCCCCCCGGAAGGGAGGTTCCAGCATATTTTGATTTCGAGAAAAAAATGTTATGTGTAAAACGGTAAATTCACCATTTTTGTGTCGCCTGCGAAGCACAGCGACACTTAGGGATCACTTTGTCCGTTGTCCGTCTGTCCGTCCGTCTGTCTGTCTGTCTGTCCGTCTGTCTGTCACACTTGGGTGTCACACCCCATAACTTTTGATTGGTAAGTGATAGGGCTTTGATATTTCACATGTGTATTCCTTGTGGCAAGACCTTTCTACACATATCATAATTTTTGACCTTGTGACCGTGACCTAGATATTTGACCTACTTTTCTAAAAATCTAATATTGGCTATATCTCTTGATTGGTTAGTGATAGGGCTTTGATATTTCACATGTGTATTCCTTATGACAAGACCTTCCTACACATATCATAATTTTTGACCTTGTGACCTTGACCTACATATTTGACCTTCTTTTCTAAAAATCTAATATTGACTATATCTCATGATTGGCAAGTGATAGGGCTTTGATATTTCACATGTGTAATCTTTGTGACAAGACCTTTCTACGCAAACCATAACTTTTGACCTCATGACCTTGACCTAGATATTTGACCTACTTTTCAAAAAATCTAAGATTGGCTATATCTTTTGATTTGTAAGTGATAGGGCTTTGATATTTCACATGTGTATTCCTTGTGACAAGTCCTTTCTTCACATACTATATTTTTTTACCTTATGACCTGGACCTAGATATTTGACCTACTTTTAAAAAAATCCAAGATTGGCTATATCTTTTGATTGGCAAGTGATAGGGCTTTGATATTTCTCTTGTGTATTCCTTTTGACAATACCTTTCTACACATATCATAATTTTGACCTCGTGACCTTGACCTAGATATTTGACCTACTTTTCAAAAAAATTAAGATTTGCTATATCTTTTGATTGGTAAGTGATAGGGCTTTGATATTTCATATGTGTACTCCATGTGACAAGACCTTTTTTCACACACCATCATTTTTTACCTCGTGCACTTGCCCTATATATTTGACCCACTTTTCAACAAATCTAAGATTGGCTATATCTTTTCACATTTGTATTCCTTATGAAAAGACCTTTCTAAACATTCCATAATTTTTGACCTAGTGACCTTGCCCTTGATATTTGACCTATTTTCAATTAAAAAAATCCGCTTCGCAGGCGACACAAGCATTCCTTGGATTGCTATTTTTGGCAAATTTCAGGGGTCTGTGCTTTAAACATTGAAGGGAAGGAGCTACAGACGCGAATTATTTCTTTAATGGGGGAGGGGGTGGGTGAGGGAGGTTAAAGGTGGAAGAAATTTACATCTATCAGAAGGGGGAGTTGGTGGGGGTAAGACTGAGTCAGACTGAATTACAAAAGAAGCAAATTGTTTGTCAATCTCAGAGAGGTTATGCCATTTCCGTCCCTCTATGAAGGGTTGGTGGAGTGGACAAAAACCAAAGATGAAGAGGGTCAACCGAGAGAAAATCCATGTAAAACTATCAATATTCACTCCATTTTAATTTCTTTTCAAATTACTTGAATTTGCTGTAAAATGGATTGTACACTAGTCTTTTCATCCCGAAAATGTTTATTTTTTATTAGATTTATGATCCATGTTTTTGTCATGTATCATGTAAGTTACTATGTTGATTGATCAATCCTGTATCACAATATGAACATTTGTGTTGTTACCCAATTAAAATTCAGAGCTAAAGAAATAAAGCTTGTATCAAAAATATCTTCAATAGTTGGTTTTCGATTATTCTATTTAACCTGATGATACTATTATGCTATCAGTGTAAGATTGTTAAACACTAATGTCCCCATCGGTATATAACAATTACGGACTTTTAGCTCAGTGTACATGTATATGATGTGACATTGACTTTCTATGAAAATATTGGTATGAAAAAGGACATCAATCAGTCAGACTCACCCAATTTGCAGAAATAAGCGGAGTAATCCTGGTCTGTTTTTAGACCGTAGTACATTGTATATGGCGATTTATTCAGGAGCGTTGGTTACGTTATCAGCCAATTTATAGTTTATAGAATAATTGTCAATGTAAACGATGTTTTCTGTAAAGTATGTTAAAGATTTCAAAGGCAGGTCAACATTTTTGGTATTTTCTAAAGAACTAGTGAGATATGAAAGTGGAGCCCTACACTTACCATTCATAAGTAATGACCACGGTTTAGGTTTTTCGAAAGTATGTCAAACACCAAGGTCAATGTTACCAAGTACTCTTTAAAAGTCACTAGATTTAAGCATGTCTCGTAGGGTATTGGTTGTAATCTTTGCCTATATAGATCAGTAAGGGTTTTTTGAAGAATTGTGCGTTTTCTGTTTCTCACCACCTCAACTTTAAGGGCAAATGCATAAAACATCAGTTAAATCTAAATGTACGAATGTGTACTTTTGGCTGGTCTAGTACATATCATTCCATCATTTTACATCGTGTCTAGCAATCAAACAAATATCGTCACCTTTTGTTTTGGAAATGTTTCTGATAACGTACATAAAACGTCAACACGGATCTGAATGGAAGGAAATCTGGCCTACTTAGTCACGTGATAGAGATCTGATCCCCCTTAAGTTCATATCATATCTTGATCTGACGTCACGGACAATTTACTTTTGGATTGGAACAATCGGTCAGGAATTTCAATTTTCAAATTACAAAAATAAGGTTGCCTTCAATCAAGATTGATTCTTTTTAGTATATTGAGAAATAATATGTCCCACTCTTATTATAACATATGGTACTCCTTTATTGATTTTGCTAATTAAGATATATAGATCAGAATGCTACAAAACACCTGATGTTTTTATGCAGTATATCATGTCATTTCTTTGCTGTTTTAATCCCCTCGCAAGTCTGTTAAGAAGGTTAATTTGTTTAGCATCGCAGCTGTGTGTTAATGTGAGAGGATGTACGTGGGAGTGTGTCCGGATACTTGTGAACAGCCTAAGGGCATGCGCAATGCAAACGCCATGTAAACATCAAACCCTCTATATATGTTAATTCTCCATGAGGAAACTGAATTCTTCAATCATCAAGGGTCAAAGCTACTAGAATCATTGAGGACAAAGTAGTCATCGTGGGATCATCGAATTGACCCTCTACAAATATTCCGAATGGAAATATAATGAAACATTGATGTTCAGTGTCAAGGGTCGAAATTCAAGGTCACTAGGGACTTTACTTCAAAAATCTTCTGAACAGTATAGATAACAAAGCAATCAACTAGGGGCCATCAAATGATCCATAAATGTTTCCTTCAGGCATGATAGGAAGAGGATGAACCCTGTTTATTTTCATGGTTAAGAGTCAAAGGTCGAAGTTATCAGGGACTTGACTTTGAAGAAAATTGTGAACAGCATAGGCCAAGTTCACCGTAGCTTTAGGCTTAACAAACATTGTGAACAACAGGAAAGACAAAGCAATCAACGACTTCAGGATCATAAAACCTTGTGCACTTTAATGGCGTACATTATACGATGTATGGTTAACTTTATGAAAATGCTTATTGTACAAGATATGTTCGTATCTTTATATAATTATTATCTTCTATCAAACTCTCAATCCTCTTGCTATCCTTATGGAAGATTTGTTTTGATAATATTTCAATCTGAAACACTTCTTCTGTTTGCTCCTATTTCTCAAACACATGTTGAGAGTCTGATGACAGGCTGTATGCGCACACATGCACGTACAGAGATCGGTATAAAGGGATGGTCCCGGATCACCTACCTAGATCCTATATAGGGCTGGCTTGGCAAACTTACAAAATGTAGATGGTATTAAGATTAGTTCCTTTACAGAATAAAATGAAGTAACTTGTGATTAACGGTCCGATAAGCGGTCTATTTCATACGTGGTTTAATAACATAATGCCAAGTTTGACGTTGCTCCATTTAACAAAACACTTAGACACAAAAAATTCGATAAGCAAAAATCAAGCGTTTTACATTTCCACATAATTATTCGATGACAGATCGGTTTTCAATTGACCTGCCATTAAATGTACCTGCTGATCTGACAACTTTCATGAAGAAGGAAATACAGTATATGCATTGTATTTACTTGAAGTCAATGAGAAATAAAGAAACACGTATAGTATTTATGAAATCTAAAGCTGTCGAACAATGACCATGGCGTCATTATAGATACATGTATTTTGGTAGACTATAGTTATTTTAAGGCAATATTTCGTTCTTGGAGAGCAATGGGCACCTGTGCAAGTAGGAGGGTTGTACACACGTAATCCGGATAACCACACCATTTGCTAATATGACAGATGACCGTCCCAAGTCGGCATCGGTTGTCCTTTGGTCTCGTAGATTTATGTCACACAAGGGTGAGGTGTTATATATTGTTCAGTCACAAACCCTTTAATTCCTCTTCAATTTTATGCACATTTCCTTTCCTCTACATTAGTCTATAATATAGACTTGTGGAGGAAAGGGTTTGTATAGAGGAGAGGATTTTGTACTAATGATATGATACCTCACTACTGTGGTTTATGTGTTGTTTCTTTTGTGTTCATTTTCTTGTTGCGCTTGTACACTTTGTGTTTTTGCAGTTTGGTGTTTCAGTTTTATTTGCTTTGGGTGCTACCATCGAGTCCTGTTGGAGATCCCTAAATGGCTTCCTTATTTTCGTCAATGAATGTGAGGGTATATATTCAAATGAAATGGTAGATAGACAAATGGGAGAGTAGATAGACAAATGGAAGGATATATAGACAAATGAAAGGGTAGATAGACAAATGGGAGAGAAGATAGACAAATGGGAGGGTAGATGGACAAATGGGAGGGTAGATGGACAAATGGGAGGGTAGATAGACAAATGGGAGGGTAGATAGACAAATGGGAGGGTAGATGGACAAATGGGAGGGTAGATAGACAAATGGGTGGGTAGAAAGACAAATAGGAGGGTAGATAGACAAATGGAAGGATATATAGACAAATGAAAGGGTAGATAGACAAATGGGAGAGTAGATAGACAAATGGGAGGGTAGATGGACAAATGGGAGGGTAGATGGACAAATGGGAGGGTAGATAGACAAATATGGGAGGGTAGATATACAAATGAAATGGTAGATAGACAAATGGGAGAGTAGATAGACAAATGGAAGGATATATAGACAAATGAAAGGGTAGATAGACAAAAGGGAGAGTAGATAGACAAATGGGAGGGTAGATGGACAAATTGGAGGGTAGATGGACAAATGGGAGGGTAGATAGACAAATGAAAGGGAAGATAGACAAATGGGAGGGTAGATGGACAAATGGGAGGGTAGATAGACAAATTGGAGGGTAGATAGACAGATGGGAGGGTAAGTAGACAAATGGGGGGGGGGGGGGGAGAAGATAGACAAATGGGAGGGTAGATAGACAAATGGGAGGGTAGATAGACAAATGGGAGAGTAGATAGACAAATGGGAGGGTAGATAGACGAATGGGAGGGTAGATAGACAAATGGGAGGGTAGATAGACAAATGGGAGGGTAGATAGACAAATGGGAGGGTAAATAGATAGATAGACAAATTGGAGGGTAGATAGACAGATGGGAGGGTAAATAGACAAATGGGGGGAGTAGATAGACAAATGGGAGGGTAGATAGACAAATGGGAGGGTAGATAGACAAATGGGAGAGTAGATAGACAAATGGGAGGGTAGATAGACAAATGGGAGGGTAGATAGACAAATGGAAGGGTAGATAGACAAATGGGTAGACAGACAAATGGGATGGTAGATAGACAAATGGGAGGGTAGATAGACAAATGGGAGAGTAGATAGATAAATGGAAGGGTCAATCGACAAACGAAATGATGGTATACCGTGCATAGACAAATGGGAGAGTAGATAGACAAATGGGAGAGTAGATAGATAAATGGGAGGGTGGATAGACAAATGGGAGGGTAGATAGACAAATGAAAGGGTAGATAGACAAATAGAAGGGTAGATAGACAAAAGGGAGGATAGACAAATGGAATGGTAGATAGACAAATATGAGGGAAGATAGACAAATAGGAGGGTAGATAGACAATGGGAGGGTAGATAGACAAATGGGAGAGGAATTACTGGAAGGATTGATAGGTTGAAGAATGATAAGTCGCTAGACGGATGGATGATTGGGTGTTCCTATGGATGGATTGAGGGAAGGATTGATGAATAAATGGATAGATAAGTGGATTGATTTATGGATCAAATGTTGTAAGGAACGTTATAGTATTACATAAAATATCAATTTTTTTGCCAATACGGCATTACAGACGTATAGCTTAGGAAAACAACACATAAATACACTATTGACAAAAATTATGAAATCGTTTTATCCGCACCTTAAATATATAAGCCTATGTATACGAGGATTAATATCTCGATCAACTAGTGTTATTAGGCCTGTTATTAGACCTGTAGAATTAATTTCAATGATAGAGAGTCACCTGAAAATAGGGAATTTAAAAACTTATTGAATTATTTGATTTTAAGAATTATTTATTAAAATAGGATTTTTTTCTATATTTCATTAACTG
The DNA here is from genome assembly GCA_028142955.1 of Pinctada fucata. Classification (NCBI taxonomy): domain Eukaryota; kingdom Metazoa; phylum Mollusca; class Bivalvia; order Pterioida; family Pteriidae; genus Pinctada; species Pinctada fucata. The sequence goes on from AP027108.1 coordinate 13,449,563, forward strand.
ATATTTTCTTTAAATATGTCAGATGATCCAATGTAATAAATATACAATAGTTATGAGAGCCTTAGATTATCACAATTATTTTTAAATTCATTTGTACCGAATCACCATCACTTCTCAAACATCCAAATCCATTTTCAACTTCAGTATGGAAGCACAAAGTGCTGTTATAGTAACTTTGACGCTTTTGTTTGTAATTTGCTTCCGAGGGTATACATATAACTTGGCCACTATATTTGAAATCAATAAGGACCCGAGGGTGAGTGGACATGGAGATGTTGTGCATTTGTGTGCAGATCTCTGTAAAAGATACAAATGACTCAAAGCAGTTGTGCAATCTATATGTACAATGTAGTGTTGTAAGCCATTTCGTTAGTCCGGACATTTTCTTGGTAATGCATGTTTTTTGTTTGTTTATTTTTGTTTTATTCATCGATTGAAATGAATACAAATGAGTCGATCAAAACATATATAAATATGAAGTGAAAAACAAGTTGCATCAAAATCCATGCCTCAAGATATAGAAAGATCTGTGCGTGATCCCGTACGCCATACACGTCTATCTGTTCTTTTATCAAATTATGGTTTTATATGAAATGACCGGAAAGTCACATCCCGGCACTGCTCCATATTTTAGAAGTCTCAATAAAAAGCTTTGCGCTTGCGCAAGAATGGCGGATATTACTCCATTATGATGTTAATCTTACAAATCTTCTTTTATTTTCGTTATACAAGGATTTGTTTGATGACATTATGTTACATATGATTGCCAACGATACGTTGTCGGTTTCTTTATACACAAAAAAATCTTACAAAAAAGAATAAATGACATAACCATTTATATTCAGGCCATCGTAGGAAAACCATATTTGGGCTCGCATACTGAGCTACGATGGAATAGACCGTCAGTTGCTATAAAGCTAATTTTTGAGGTACCAAATTCAAGAACGACGAAGTTACTCGATAGCTATGAACTTGTTACAAGGTTCAAGTCACTATAATTAATAATTAAGGAATGAGTGTCTTATTTTTTCTTTGCGTTCATAGCTTTTACGCTCTGGTTCGACAGGCGCAAATCTTTCGAGAACCGCTTCTTCGCGGTTCTCGAAAGCTTTGCGCCTGTCGAATTAGTCACAGTGCAACGTAGAAGTGATATTTTGCTGTGCCTTCTCCGTTACAGTTGATTCATGCATATTTCTTGTCTGAGAATCAACGATTTTCCGAGTAACTTTCCACCCATAGTTTTGGTATAAATTCTGTATGAATTATGAAATTTTTGGTATGAATTACTATCTATATATATTCTTTGTAAAATGCAAATTAGAAGGCACAGCAAAATATCACTTCTCCGTTGCACTGTAACTACTGTCGAACCAGAGTGTAAAAGCCATGAACGCAAAAAGCAAGACACTTATTCCTTATATTTACATTCAGAGACATTCAAATGATAAACATATTTGAAAATGTCCTCGAATTTTTAAAGAAATTGAGTGAAAATTAAGATCTAAATGGTTCACGTGTGTCAATTCTCCCTACCAGGAAGGACAAGAAATAATCCATTGCAAAGAATAAAAATATACGGTTTAATCTTAACAATTACTGGATATTTTTTATTTTTGAAGCGATTTAGCGATAGAGTTTAACTTTTTATAAACAAATGGAAGAAAATGAGGCCTTATTGTATTTATGAGAGTAGGCGGCGGCGCCGCATAAATTAATTTCGGTTGCGCCATCTACATCGAAGTTCCTATTTACAAATAGACTGTAGAAACGTTTTCACAATGTAAATATCTGTTGTGAATACTTTTAAACGTTTCACCATGAGTTTTTACTTTTTATAAACAATTTGAAGAAAATGAAGCCTTATGTTTAAAGAGTAGTCAGTGCTGCATAAATTCATTTCGGTAGCGCCATCTACATTGAGTTCTTATTTACAAATGGATTAATAATTTGAGGGAATTATTTTGGTTTCCCAGTCTGTTCATTCTCTTTTTATTGTCTCCGTCGACCGTCGACATGTTGGGAATCTCCTCCTGCTCTCAAATTCAGCATCAGTATGCCCCGCCCACTGTTTGAAATTTGTGCGCGCACGTTATGTGATTGGGGTCAACCTGTGTTCATCGTGACATGAACGTCAAAAATTAATAGGCGTTTAACATAGGAAATCAACTTGAAATGTAAATATTACTGCATACTCGTACATATGCAATCATATTTATGTTTGAAGAAAGATGAAAAGAGCCTGAGGACACAAATGAATAAATGAATTGATAAAAAAGAATAAAAAAAAGTAGTGAGTCAAATTAGTTTGACCGATTGCTGATAAAGTTATTCAAACTTTACACGTTATATTTTGCTAAATATATGTATACCTGAAGTTCACGAGATAACGTAGATGTACATGTACAATGTACTTGGTAGTTTAACGTATTGGATCATATCTTTCTGCCTGATATTAACACATACAATGTAAATTTGTAGAGACTCTCAATTCCTTTTTGTCAGGACCGCGACCGTAAGCATTTTCCTGGCCCTTTATACATGTATGCCATCAGAGGATCTAGACAAGTTAGAGGGTTGGACCTTATTTTATATTAGTCAAAAATAATGTCAATTTAATAAAAACTCGTATATCTTATATTTTTAGCAGACTGTAGATATGTACATATGGAATGTCTCATAAGACAATAATGATTTGGAACTTAATCTCAACAGAAGATTTGTCATGTATTTCCCAGTAAAAAAAAATCGAACATAAGAAAATATCTAACAAACACATCACATGTTACGTTGTGGTCGAGCGTGCATATGCATGTAGTCCCTGTGTCGGCTCTACAGACCAAAGAATGATAACTCTAATCACATTTTATAACGTTAGTTCATGGTTTATCCCCTTTCAAAAGTAAGCTGAGTAGTCTGCTCTTGATATTTTCTTTTCTTCGTTCCTTCTGAATGTCCTCTGACTCTGAATTGTAAAATAAAATATCATGAAACAATTAGCCCGTTTAAAATTCAATCATTACCCTGTAAATGATATTTACATACATGTACATGTACTAGTGAATGTTTCAAATTTCCCTCAAATAATGCTTTGGCCTTAAAACAGATACACCTATATTGCAAGAAAAGGATAAATCTAAAAGTTAAAGAGTATATGTCCTTATCTATACAGTGGCGTAGCTACCATATATGCTTGTATGCTCAAGCATACATACATCATTTAAAATTGTTTCTTTGAAGTACAATAAATTTTCACTAACTAACGTGCAAAGCATTGTTGATAAGTTTGCCAATGCCAAAGAGCGCCGTTTATTATTAAGTGACGCAATAACTTCAGCTATTTTGACCAACAATAGCCTAGTACCTGTTAAGATTCGTGTCTGTTTCGCAGCCAAGATGGCGCTGTGTTCTCAGCTGATATTGTTACTGATGTTATATGTTTCTGGATTAAAATTTTCCATCCATATAGTTATTAATGTTAATTTCAAAAAATCATAAATATTATCAAAAAGTCGCTATTTTTACTATATTAGGTAGAAATTTAAAGATAATCTGATCTATAATTTCGTGGTCTAAAAGCAGGGAAATGGCCTCTGCTGTGTTCTTATCTTCAAAAATTGTCCAGGGGGGATGCCACCCTCCTAGTGCGCTCGCACAGTGACTGTAAAATCAAGCATACACATCTTTTTGAGTCTAGCTACGCCACTGCTATATATAAGCCCATCGAAAAGAAGGTTTTCATTGACAAAATGCGTAAAAGAAAGAAATAAAGAATGATAAAACATTTAGCCAGTGAAAATGAAAGGACTGAAACTTCTATTCAAAATTCATTGTCAGCAGATAAATGTTTAATAATTTTATTGTAAGGCAATGATGGGTTTTCTTTAACATAGGATGTATATGCGAAGCTATTTATTTCCATGAGTTCAGTGTGCTATATACAATGTACAATGTAAAAAAACTATGTGTATATCTATACTACAAGAGGTATACATTAAAACACATTTTTTCTCACAACTTAGTTTCTTAGTGTTGCATTTGGGTATAGGGAAGATAACTCTTCAAGTTATCTTTCCTAACTTTGTCATAAAAGCTAGGAAGGTAACTCAATCAGCACTGAAAACTTATGTATTATTACGCCACCAACGTGCAGTGAAAACAAGAAAAATAGTTGATTTTGTGTGATGCATTTATTTTAAATATAAAATTGAATATTCTTGTTCTCGCATGTGTCAGACAGCACTTAATTCCTAAACTAGACACAGTGCTATAGGGGCAGTATCTCATGAATGCAGTGCAGTATTTACCACAATAGTAAGATATTCATGAAGGAAGTAAGTAACTTAAAACTAAACCAAGGGAGGGGATGTCTCTCAAATGAGTAATAATAAAGAATTTATCGCATTTAATTTTTGAATATCGTTTTTATCACTTAAAAAGAAAAATGTAACGAAATACCAATAGAACAGACCATAATCTGAATGTTTTTATTGCAATCATGCATGTTTTAGTTTAATAACGTAGGACAATCAGGATTTGAGTTTTTCCAAATGTAGGACAATCCAGATTAAACCGAAGAGAATACCAAAATAACAAGTCATGTTTATTGTACCGAAAAAAAAAAAACAAAACAAAACAAAACAAAACAAAAACGAAGCCATGATGCTGTAATTAGTGAACGCTCTGCTTTGTGTCGTACATGTATTTGGATTGCACAGAATTCATAAAAATGTTTGACTTCAAATTAATTATTGGCCCGGTAACCTTTAACAGTTCCTCCTAATTCACAGGTACACAAATGCTCAATATTTTGAAAATTCTGAAATAAGATTTTGAGAAAAGAATTGCGATAGCTCATGAATTTGATAGTCTGCAAACTACCACGTATTTTAAGTTACAAACATTACCTTCTTTCTCCAAATCGGACATGATCTCATCCAGGCTGAATCCACTCCTTAATGCCAGATCTACATCGTGCAATAATCGTTCTTCTAACTTATGTAAGACTGAAAGAAAGACAATTTCTACACGTGACAGAACAAGTAAATTTCCTTTGCAGATCTTACTTTTAATTTTGAGTATTGAATCCGGGTACATCAGTGGTTCACAAACATCTCGGAAGTTCTCCCCTTTTATGGCATATGACAAAGACTTTAACGTCTACAGTACGTTATTCCTAAAGTGTTCTTCAGTGTCAAAGTGCTTTTTAAAATAAAAGATTATGATTTTTTCATGAAAAAAAAAAGAAATTATCAAGGTGAGAAAGTTATTATACCTTCGATTCTGAAATTCCCGAAAGTTCCTTCCTTTGGATTGACGACTGCTTTTGATTTCTCACTGCCTGGAATGAGAAAAACATAAATTATATGCATGGTGCAATTTTTATATACTAGTCCATCTACATGAAAATTGTAAAATAACGTTCAAGGACATTAATGCTAGTAAAATTTCCAAAACATCATTAACATGATTAAAGAGCCGTCATGATGGAACCTCCTTAGGCACGGTCCATTTGATATTCTGGGGGGGGGGGGGCCTTGGGTTTTTTTCGAAAAAAATAATTTTGCTCTGAATTTTGATGAAAAAAATAAATTTGTTTATGGTGTGACAGAAAAAAATAATCTTGCTCTTACAAGTAATCTGAATTTGAAGAATAACCATAAAATTCGCTTAAAATTCCTGAAAATTTTTCGGCTCGCTTCGCTCGCCGCAGTTTTGACTTTCTATAAAAATTTTTGGCTCGCTTTGCTCGCCATTGTTTTCTCCTGTAATGGCAAGTTCATATTTTAAAATATCAAAAAGAATGCATATCACTGAAACAATTCAAATGCTTCAATACATTATCAATAAATTTATAATTCATTACTATTAATAGATACATGTATCACCATAGTGTCTAATTTTATATACAAGCTTGGAATGAAAATCTAAATAAGTTTTTCCACTAGTTTTTATTCCTACATGTAAAAACTTGCATCAGGCCCTCTTACATGTTACATAACCTTATATACATTTTGTTTACTAAAAATTTATATCGCATATTGTAAAAATCTTTCATCTCTCTCAGTTTAGAAGTGAATACAAGTTTTACATAAAAATAATGTTTGGAATAATTTAAGTTAAAATAAAGAATTTCTGCTGAAAAAACACAAACATTCTTAATATTCACATCAATTGTTATAAAAAAATATTTCCTTGCTCCAGCTTTGCAAGAAAAAAATAATTTTGCCCCAGTCCGGGGCGAAAAAAATAATCTTGCTCCGACAAAAAACCCAAGCCCCCCCCCCCCCCCCCCCCCCGAATATCAAATGGACCGTGCCTTATTATATTGAATTCAGTCAGTGACGATTCTGTCAAAACCGTACACACATGTAGACTGTACTCCCGACCTGATTCTATATAACTGTAAGACCTTTATTTCTACAATCATCCATGCATTCTGATTGGTTATCCGGATCACTTGGCCATCTTACTCAATTCAATCCGTCAACAATATAAAGAAGAGTGATTTGTGCTATACAGGTAGTGATGAAGAAACACGTTCTGAAGTCGGGGAGGGGAGGGTTGTTACTTACAAATCAATTAAGATAAGAGAGGGACAAAGGGTTCCCGTGTTCCCGATTTGTATGCATTGCTTTGCATTTGTATTTTACATATATACCGGAAGTGTCAACATCCCGACGATCACTTTTCAAGATGGCGCTGGCAAGCTGTTTGATCCTGTCTACCTGCTGTTGTCTCAATTCATCCTCGTTTAATTCTTGTTCATAAAATGATCCCATGGTAGGTGTTGGTTTGGCTTAAAACAAAAAAAAAATTTTTTCTAAATGACTATTATTATATCAGATTGAAGAAAAATTGAACAATTGCGAAAACTTAATAAAAATGATGTTGGATAAAAGATAATTTAATGTAGTTATTGTTACACCATGTTCGAAGTTTTTCCATACAAAGTATGAATGATTATAATAAAAAAACATTTTTCATAGTAAATCAATTAACAATGGATGGTGAATCAACAGGATATGAATTAGTTGTTATGAAAATATTTAAAAAAGAGAAACAACAATTTGATACACAAAGACGCATAAAAAATCCCAACAAAGTAAGAGTAGAGATTTTGATGTAAAAGAATGTATTAGAATCAAATTATTGATGCTTGAGAAATTATGTGACAAAACTACATGCATATTGTAAAATTGTCAGAAATTAAACCTGTCATATCTTTTAAACATTTACCTTTATTATCCGAGTTAATCTTGTCCACTATACGCTGATCGTTGTTAGCCCTCTGCCTCTCTAACTTGGCTTTTAGTAACTATGGTAAAATAATGGATGTATAAGCTGCCATTAGTGGAAACAAATCAGTGTTATTTAAACCTAAAACTCACTCTCTTCGAAAATGATGTCAACTTTACCGTGGGAGGTAGGGGAAAGAAGAATGCATGAATTTGGTCTCATTAACCCCTCAACTCCCAACTCCTTGCGATGTGACAAAACTGTAAACAATTTTATAAGACCACAAGAGTGCTTAAAGTTTAATTCTGTGGTCAGATGGAAACAATGATCTATGACCAATAATAATAATTAAAGACAAAACAAGAGTTTACTTTGAATATTTGTACACGTTTCAACTGGAATTATTAGAAAGAATACTATGTCAATCAACGTTCGTCTGATGGCAATGGGTACTAATCTTTTAAGATGAAACTGTGAACGCTTCTAAATTCTGTATGGGTTCTGAACATGACTTTCAATAAAACACAAACAAACTGTTATAAAATTATTTGGCCCTTTTGCCTTCAGTGATATGCGATTTTTTATCTGAAAATTATCTAAAAGATCTGATGCATGAATGGTCTGACAGCTAATTTTAATCATACTGTTTGTGTTTCTCTTAAACTTTATTCTTAGAAAATAGACTGATGTGTATATACATGTAATTATTAATTTCTACACATACCTTCAAAGCCCTTATATCTTCATCTGTAAGTTTTATATTAAGATTGGAGTTATCTGCCCCTTTATTTTCCATCTCACTTTCTTTCGCACTGTCAATAGAGGGCTCTCGTTTATTAACCTCATCATTTCCTATAATCGACAGCTGTAAGATAAATAAAAAGGTACATGTAATTAAAGAAAATGTTCAGAAAAAAACATATGTCTCCTCCTCTCTCTAAGTAACTTTGACCTTTGGTCACATGTATGACATTAGGCCAAGATGATGTGCAACCTTTCAAGTTACGAGCAATATCATATAGAAACAGAAAAATGATTCATTATATTGTTTAAGAGGTATAGCCCAAACATGATTAGCATATACAGTTTCATTATAATATTGAGTGGAATTGAGATTGGTTACATGTCCTTGGATATAGTTGATTCGAAACCCTGTGTCTTTGACCTTAGTCACATGACCTTGGGTCAAGGTGATGTGAAACCAATTAGCAACAACATACTAAAATATGAAAGTGATCTGATAAGCAGTTAAAAGATAATATATGCCCAGACAGGATGGCGTGTAAAATTTCAATTAAAATGTACTAAGTGACCTTGACCTGTGTCACAAGACCTTTAATGAAGATAATGTGAACCTTTAGGTCATAAGTAACAACATACTAAAATATGAATGTGATCGGGCAAACGGTTCAGGAGATATAGCCCGGACACGATATGTGACAGACGGACGCGAAGGCAAAAACAATATAGGTATCCTCTCCGTTGGGGCGAGACATAATAAATACCAGTAATAGATTTATACAAATGTATATACATGTACTTCTAATCTTTCCAAAAATAGTTTATTCGGAAAGTTGTTCGCGATCTACCTTTTTAATTCAACTTATTGACAACATGTGCACTAGGTGGAAATTTGAAATATTTTCGAAACGTTATATAACTTATCAAAATTATACTTACTAATTTCTGCAACTGTAAAATCTGTAAACAAATTAAACACTGTTTTATGTAATTTAGCAATTTTATATTCATGTTTTGTTATTTGAATATCACCTCTTTACGTATAGCAGAATCTCAACAATATTTAGCAGGAAAAGATGACTACATTGAATGGGTTTTGAGACAGAATAATCGATTCCATTTGAAAAGGTATTGACGCTATTGGTTATGCTGAAATGGGATGATTGCATTCGCTTTCTCTCCTTGATAACATTTTCTCAAATTTATGAAACCTGGGTCCTGTGGCATCATATCCCAGCAATCTTGCTACGTCTTTCGGTATATCAAGGACATAATTCATAGATTTTTGCCATATTTCATAGTTTGGATTGAGGATCACTGACGATGGTTGAATACCCGAAACGTGCATGTCTGGTCCAAGCTATAACTTTATCTGCTCTAAATGATGCAAATAAATTTAAAGACGTTTAACAATTCTATTATCCAAATTTAACTAGTGAAATTAGAGTCAAAATTATTTATTGTTGCAATGAGATATCTTTCAGACATATAGGAAACATTTTATTTTTACGATGACTAGCATCATATCCCAGCAATCTTGCTACGTCTCTCGGTATATCAAGGACATAATTCATAGATTTTTGCCATATTTCATAGTTTGGATTGAGGATCACTGACGATGGTTGAATACCCGAAACGTGCATGTCTGGTCCAAGCTATAACTTTATCTGCTCTAAATGATGCAAATAAATTTAAAGACGTTTAACAATTCTATTATCCAAATTTAACTAGTGAAATTAGAGTCAAAATTATTTATTGTTGCAATGAGATATCTTTCAGACATATAGGAAACATTTTATTTTTACGATGACTTACATAGCGATGATTTAAGATTTCTGTAATAACTGGATTTGATATATTTAGATATTTTCATGCTATGATGATGGCTAAAGTCCGTGAATTTGACACTGGCACCGATTTATAAAAGCGTCTGGCCGAACAGGGGATGATAACTTCTCCCGGACACCTAGTCCCACCTCTAACTTGCTCGGGATCCGTCGATGCTCAGGTCTGTGCTCTTTTGTGAGTGCTGTTGAGATTGTAGTCAGGATCTTCTTAAACTCAATCATGTACATATCAATTCATCCAAATATCTCTTACCTTGTTATTTGTGTGCACATCCCTCTTGTTGGAAACCGAATCTGTAAAGCAGATGATACATTGATTATTGTGAACTGTTAATGATCATCATGAAATTCGATTGAAATAAAATTTAAGGCCTGATATTTAATAGTCCAAAGAGAGAGAGAGAGAGAGAGAGAGAGAGAGAGAGAGAGAGAGAGAGATTGGCAGTAAATATGGTTTTCAAAGCTCTCTCTTTACTACATTGTATGTGTGCTGCCTTTAGCAAAACATATTTTTTTTAAATATAATTGTTTAGTACATTGATTTTTGTAAACTGTTTGTGATAATCTTGCATGAAATTCGAATGAAATAAATTTTTAAGGACATGTATTTTTAATCGCGAAAAAAAAAAACTTAGCAGTGAATACGTTTTTTTTCCTCAAAGTTGTCCCTTTACCATGGAGTAAACTATCCCAACTATTAGCGGTCCCATGCCAAACATCGGTAAGTTTGTCTGTTGGATTTTATAATCTCTTTTGATATTTACTTAGGAATCAAGCTTCTGATAAAAACGTATAATTTCTCCACCGACATCACGATCAGGCTATGTATCTCGTTGTATACCGTTTTGTTCTTGTTAAGTCATTGTATGACATTGACAATGTGACAAAAGACATGATTTATTTATGTTTAGTTCACCAGTGACAATGGTCTATCTATAGAAGCCAATGTTTCGAAGAGATTTCGAGAATATGAAAATGTCCATAAAATAATCAACAGTTGATTGTAGGTGGCGGAGGGTGGGCTGGCTCAAAGTAATACGAGACAAAATAAAAGTGATTAGACCTACCTAATATCAATTATAGTATGAGTATCAAAGTATGATTTGTGGTCCATACACTCACCCTTGGAGTAGAGAGTTCTGATAAAGGCAGGTACGTAAGAATCGACAATAATAGACATTTATTTCCTGTTTCCTCTTAACATACGATCTTTGATAAAATTAAGGGATACCTTACCTGTATCTTCTGTTACAACTACAATTATACACGTAAAAAATATTCCAAATTTCAACACTTCCATGATGATGAAATTGATTGAATAAAGTATATATTGCAACTAGGTAAAGTCCTCTAGATGTTCAATACAGATTGGAAACAATAATCATATACTATTGAAATCACAGACTTTTTATGTAAATATTAAAATGACGTAGTAGATTTAGATTGTGTTACGAGGATTTGCTACCCTGATAACCAGGATTTGTGTAATTCTAATTGGGGCCAGTCAAAATTCACCTGAGCTGACTCGCTATCACTTCCGCTGGGGTATACAGACGATGTTTACTTGGGGATAAGATTGGGATATATGGAAAATTTACGAGGAACATCGTTGATCGAATTTGCATAGAATGCCATCGGAGTTCAACTTTGTCAGCCAACTGCGGTTCCAGGACTTTGATAGAAAAGTAATCCACCCCCCTCCACCCTTGAAATAAAATTCCATTTCATCAGGAATGGAAATCAGTCTGTATATAAGGAAAATCTTCAAGTTGGCTTGTTTTAAGGAAAACATGAAATAATTTTGTTTTGAATTTTATTCAATTTTGAAAGAAAGGAGGGAATCTCCAACAAGGCACAGAACCACAACAATCAACCGAAATACTCCTATGTAGATAGAAAGAGTAGAAAAGCACAACAAGAGACGTAAAAGGTACAAGGAACACCAAATACGACATCAAATTAAAACACTAAACACAATAACAATGTACACATAAACCAACGAGACCAATGAGCAATCGATGCCGACTTTGAAAGGCCATCTGCCTCGTTGGTATATATTTGAGAGGAGTGTTCCTGATCTGACCCCCTCCCTTGATCCGCGTATAAATTTCATGTCGTTCTTTTTATTTCATTAAAATGTATTGACCTTGTATAAAATGTTATTTATAAGTACGTTGCTATCAGACACGGATCTAGCTTCAGCCTGAATTACAGAATATGTCGGCAATGTTTTTAAGTGAAAAGGGAAGGATTCAAATAATAACAGAATTTGCGTCTGGTTTGGTAGTAGTAAATGGGTCCTCCTGTAGACGTCCGTTTTTCTCTTCCATCTATGTTTTGCATATTAAGAGTTTCCAATTTTTTAAATTTTCATTTTACATATAATAGTTTGAAAAACGCAAATCAAATATTTTCCAAACAATCGGTTAAAACAGTATAGAGGCTTTTGCCAACATTCTAAGCAACAGAAACAATTTGTTTTCAGCACGATTAGATTCACTTAAACGAACAAGGTATAAAGCTTTAATAGTGAAAAAGAAACTTTAAAACTGATTCTGTGGACATATTTTATATTTATTGTGCTGTTTTTTTCATTTTCCAATTATGTGATGTTATTGTTCCCGTTACTTCCGTCTGTTTTTCTCCCGTTTTTCCCGTGTGCGTTCCGATGTGATCACTGTAACGTCGTCATATTGGAGATCTCCTCCTTAACTTTATATACTGAAGTAGTCCTCTAATGGAATGCTGATATTTATATCTTATATTTGAAGAGAAGAACGAATTCAAACCAACTTTCTTTTTAGATCACCATTCAACATCAATGCGCAGTCATTCGATTTCCTTACTGCAAATCGTATACTGTTTGTTACTGTGTCCAATACTGTTATCTTTATCATCTCAGTTGAAGATCTGATAAAAATCTATCAACAGGCAAAAATATCCACGAGTTGCATTTTCAAAGAGTTCAGTACATTTTTGGACATAATTATTTTCACACTCTTTGGCCATATTTCATTGTTTAGATTGAGGATCACTGACGAGGGTTAATTACCCGAAACGTGCATGTCTGGTCCATGCTGCAAATTGATCTGGTCTTTTAAAAATGATGCTATTGAATTTGAAGACGTTTAACATTACAACAATTGGTAAATAGATGGAAACATTAATGGACATAGATATAATTATGATGGTTTATTTGTACATGCATATGGTATGACTGATAATCATGTATTATCAACAAGATTTAACAGAAGTTAAAATATTTATTTTGACATTATAGTGAACAATATATAAGAAATATGTGATGTAGACTATTAATTGTGAAATCATTTTGAAGAGATAGTTATAATAACATGGGACTTTCTAAAATCAAAACTCGTGCAAAAATAAAGAATTTTTGAATGTACCCATGGTGGACCCCTTCATTAAACTGTAACACTGAAGTACTCTTGACGACAAAGATATGGTTTATTTTGGCGGAAGAGGATGGTTATCATAAATTAAAGAATTTACCAGATAAAATGGTGTAGAAATAGTCAACATAAACAGGTGAAACAAAGGTGTAGTCGCTAAAACTTTATCCCTCATTACGTCAGTGTGAAAGCGTCCCACGCAAATACACGTATCAATCAGAAAGGTGATAAGTCCCAATATCTTTTCGTAAGATATTGCTGTTACACCTATGTTAGAGGAAACAGACCTCTATTAAGATTTATCGGGAGAGTCTTTGAATGTATATATTACGTTGCATCTATTGAAGTGTATCTATTAAAATTAACAAAACAAAAGGAAAATGAAATTCTTTGATTTCATGAAGTTTTTTGATTGTTCATGAGAGAGAATGATTCATAATGGCGTCATGGAACACAAACATTTACTGTCAACTTCAAACATTTACGAACTTATGAAACTCCACTTCATATTTCAATAGTTAGCAAACACAGGGAATTTGATTCAAAAGAATAATCTATTCAAAGATGAGCAAAGGATAGAAAATAGAGGCTTATACAATTAAAGAAAGAAAAGTTCTGGGATACTGGGATACATGCCTATTGATCAGATGAAGGAATGGTGATAAGCTCCTGTGATGGTATTATAGAATCACAGACTTACAAGATTAGACTCGCTCAAGTCCTAACATCAAATAAATCTTTAAAGTTAATACATTTAAATAGCTTTTTATTCGTGAAATACCTTTTGTACAATGTAGCAAGTAAAAAAAAATCTCTCTGTTTCGTGATCTCTGCAACAAATTGACAATTCTTGTCAAATTTAAGTTTTAATTAAAAATTGAAATTAATGAATTAATATTTTTATTTGTCATAAGGACTTGAGCGAGTCTAATACAAGATAGAAAAGCATATATATTATATCAAAACTAAGTTATCAGTAGAAATGAAGTTCAAATTATTTGCAATCACCGGCAACATGCACATCATATTAAACACTACAATTATAAAGTTCAGGAATATCGTATAATGAAACTGTTTCATAGGAATAGAAATAAGGAGTTGGTTAACACATGGGAAGCTAGTCATAATATAAAGTCCAAAAACTGATTGTCGTCAAGATCATTCAATGGTAAAATATTACAAGTCATAACAATACAGATATAAAGTGAAAAGTAAATATTAGAATGGTATCAAACCCTTACACGAATTTGAAGACGTATAGCATGTATACAAAAATGATATTTTCCATGATTACATGTATGTAAACGTCTTCAAATTGAATAAATATGGAGAATATATTACAACACATAAAATATTTGAACATTTGTAATACAATAAAAAATTGTTTGTGAAACACGAATGCCCCCGGTGGCGTCTTTGTTTAAACACTATTTTCTATTAAGTACATGCATAAGAAAGGTCAAAGTCAGAAATGACTTGGTTAAATTTTTTTGGTATCGATGGAAAAATCTTGTGACAAGGAATACACATGTGAAATATGAAAGCCCTATCACTTACCATTCAAAAGTTATGCCCAATGTTAAAGGTTTTGAAAAGTAGGTCAAAGGTCAAGGTCAAGGTCACGAGGTCAAAAATTTTGGTATCAATGGAAAGGTCTTGTCACAAGGAATACACATGTGAAATATGAAAGCCCTATCACTTACCATTCAAAAGTTATGCCCAATGTTAAAGTTTTTGAAAAGTAGGTCAAAAGTCAAGGTCAAGGTCACGAGGTCAAAAATTTTGGTATCAATGGAAAGGTCTTGTCACAAGAAATACACATGTGAAATATGAAAGCCCTATCACTTACCATTCAAAAGTTATGCCCAATGTTAAAGTTTTTGAAAAGTAGGTCAAAGGTCAAGGTCAAGGTCACGAGGTCAAAAAATTTTGGTATCAATGGAAAGGTCTTGTCACAAGGAATACACATGTGAAATATGAAAGCCCTATCACTTACCATTCAAAAGTTATGCCCAATGTTAAAGTTTTTGAAAAGTTGGTCAAAAGTCAAGGTCAAGGTCACGAGGTCAAACATTTTGGTATCAATGGAAAGGTCTTGTCACAAGGAATACACATGTGAAATATGAAAGCCCTATCACTTACCATTCAAAAGTTATGCCCAATGTTAAAGTTTTTGAAAAGTAGGTCAAAAGTCAAGGTCAAGGTCACGAGGTCAAAAATTTTGGTATCAATGGAAAGGTCTTGTCACAAGAAATACACATGTGAAATATGAAAGCCCTATCACTTACCATTCAAAAGTTATGCCCAATGTTAAAGTTTTTGAAAAGTAGGTCAAAGGTCAAGGTCAAGGTCACGAGGTCAAAAAATTTTGGTATCAATGGAAAGGTCTTGTCACAAGGAATACACATGTGAAATATGAAAGCCCTATCACTTACCATTCAAAAGTTATGCCCAATGTTAAAGTTTTTGAAAAGTAGGTCAAAAGTCAAGGTCAAGGTCACGAGGTCAAAAATTTTGGTATCAATGGAAAGGTCTTGTCACAAGGAATACACATGTGAAATATGAAAGCCCTATCACTTACCATTCAAAAGTTATGCCCAATGTTAAAGTTTTTGAAAAGTAGGTCAAAGGTCAAGGTCAAGGTCACGAGGTCAAAAATTTTGGTATCAATGGAAAGGTCTTGTCACAAGGAATACAATGTGAAATATGAAAGCCCTATCACTTACCATTCAAAAGTTATGCCCAATGTTAAAGTTTTTGAAAAGAAAGTCAAAGGTCAAGGTCAAGGTCACGAGGTCAAAAATTTTGGTATCAATGGAAAGGTCTTGTCACAAGGAATACACATGTGAAATATGAAAGCCCTATCACTTACCATTCAAAAGTTATGCCCAATGTTAAAGTTTTTGAAAAGTTGGTCAAAAGTCAAGGTCAAGGTCACGAGGTCAAACATTTTGGTATCAATGGAAAGGTCTTGTCACAAGGAATACACATGTGAAATATGAAAGCCCTATCACTTACCATTCAAAAGTTATGCCCAATGTTAAAGTTTTTGAAAAGTAGGTCAAAGGTCAAGGTCAAGGTCACGAGGTCAAAAATTTTGGTATCAATGGAAAGGTCTTGTCACAAGGAATACACATGTGAAATATGAAAGCCCTATCACTTACCATTCAAAAGTTATGTCCAATGTTAAAGTTTTTCGGACAAACAGACAGACAGACAGACAAACAGACAAACAGACGGACAGGCCAAAAACTATATGCCCCCGAATCTTTGATTCCGGGGGCATAATTAATATATATATATCGACTATCAGAGACTATGCTGTCTTTTTAGAGAAGTGTTTGGGTGTCCATTGGCAGGCATAACTTCCTCAGAACCTGATGGTGATCCATTGTTTTGTCCATTTGGTAATCCAGGTACCTAAAGGAATGATACAAAATATGTGTATAGAAATAGAACATTTCAGAAAACATGCACAATTCAAATTCAAATGCATCTTTTTGGATTTTCGACATATAAGACAAGTTGTTTTTAGAATAGTAAGAAATACCTCCATGGGTGACATTGAATGAATATCAAAGAATTACTCAAGGATAGGATCTTTCATTAGGGAGATGAATCTTTAACTTAGAATAAATTACAAACGTTGTCTCATGGTACATTTCGAATAGTTACAGAAAACAGTTATGAATTAGACAATCAGGATAATAATTGGGGACATCTGTGATATTGAATCCTCATCAGCGTTACTCCTGCTTATCTTCATAATGTCCTGTTCACTAAATATAGAGCACACTGTTTTAGAGTTTTCTCCTAAATATACTATTGCCATTTTCTAAACTGATATCCAGTCTATAGAAGTCTCTTAGTCGCTACATAAACTGTCCCTCTAAAATTTATTGAGCGCAGCAAAGTTTAAAAATTCGACGGAAAATAAAATGTCTAAAAATGTGTGCCGTCGGACGCCTTCCATTGTTGATACGTAGGAAGAACAATATGGACTGACATCAACATAGGAATCTTCCGTATTCATTTTATTTTCCGTAAAGCAGCTTAAACACCATTTGAATAGGCGAGTTCCTGCTTATATACTATTACAACCGAAGGAGGCCAACCTACGGAGACAATAAATAATTGATAATTTCCCTAGACGGCAGAATACATCTCCAAAGCACTGTGCTCTGTATTTAGTGAATAGAACAGTCAAATTATATCAAATTATATTAAATTACCTCTAGGTAACTGGAGAAGTGAGAGGGTTGTGCGCACGTAATCCAGGATAACCACACCGTCTGCTATTTACTTGGCAGATGGCCGTCCTAAGTCGGCACCGGTTGCCCATTGGTCTCGTTGGTTTATGTGTAGTCTTTTATGTTTCTATGTTGTGAGTTGGTGTTCTTGTCCCTTTTGCGTCTCTTTCTGTGGGTATCTGTTCTGTGTTTTTTGCATGGGTGTTTTGGGATTTTGCTGTGGGTGCTGCAACCTAGTGTTGTTGGAGATCCCCTCCTTTCTATCAGAACAGCAAAACCGTGTCAGCCTCTCTAACATTAGTTGTCTAAATTCCAAGCATTTAAATCTTAAGCCTGTTCATTTTCAATTTCATGGTAGGTCATTTCCGAACTGTATGAAATGAAATGTATGTCCAAGATGCATTAAAGAAAGGAGGGGATCTCCAACAAAAGCAGCTTGCAGCACCAAAAGCTAAACATATGCATCAAAACACCCGAGGTGAAAACACAGAGAAGACATACACAGGAAGAGACACAAAAGGGTCAAGGAACAGCAAACAAACACGAAATCAAAACACCAAACACAAATGACCACACATACATTAACGAGGCCAATTTAAAGGGAATGATACGGGCAGGTGATTAATATGACAAAGCTGAGACATAACGTGTAATTGATAAGTGGTCAAAGCAAAGCTGAAGTAAAAGAAATATATTTTTAACTAATTTACAGAATTGTAACCATGAATCAAGGACAAAATAATCAAACCTTATATTTATTCAATATGTTTCTTGATGGCAGAGACCAGACCTGTAATTTTCCTCCATGTCTTCGTGAACTCCGATGGCGGGAAAATGCAGTGAATTCAATATTTTTGCCACCAATGAAATTGCTTTGTAGAATATCGTGCAGCTCTATATTGTTTTGTGCATTCTACAAAGAACGAATAAATCAATCATAGTTAAGCTATAGAATGGGAGTGACAATTTTGTGGAATTTTTGTAGCAACTGTACATTTTAATGGCAGACCATAGTGATGCACTGAACATTTTGAATATACTTTATGTCTGTATTGTAGTTATGCACGTAAATAAATACAAGTATGTATCGAGCAATATTCCAATCGAAGCAACATTGTGATAGCATATGCCAAAAGAAATGATTAAACATCAACTGTAATCCATAGTTTTTTCATATTTCATAGTAAGTCAATATCACATTATAATTACCGTGTTAAAAGTCCATAATTGATAATAATGAATAATTTCGCTTTACCTGTACTCGGATGGACCTCTTCTTTGCAGTATATCTAAATCTATGTACAACACAAACAACAGCTGCTACTATACACACAACAGATACAGACAGGGCAATGATTATTATGTCATAGTTGTTGATGGTCACTTCATCTGGCACATATTGCTGACTATCGTTAACCCTTAAAACAAAATTCAAAGAGAATCATTAACATTTCTTTCCTTTCTTAATGAAAGAACTTAGTACAATTATTCAGATAATATACGTATTTGAACATGCAAGCAGGAGATGCTTACTCTCCTTGGGCACCTGGTCTCACTCCCATATCGGGAGTTCGCTTCTTTTCATGTGGTGGAGGTTTTTGTTTGTTTGCTTTAGTTTCCGTTTTATCCTGATTTTGTATGCCTTCGGTTTCTGATTTTCTGAATTATCGATTTTGTGCTGTATACAGGGATATAGTCATTATCCATATTTGTCATAATAACTTTCAAACTCTTCGGTCATATTACATTTTTAGATTGAGGATCACTGACGAGGGTTAATTACCCGAAACGTGCATGTCTGTCCCTTGCTGCAAATTTACCTGTTTTTGAACGATACTTTTGAATTTGAAGACGTTTAACATTCATATTTTCAAAATAAATACTTAGTGATTGTTGGATTTGATAAAGAGTAGAGGCATATTTCAAAAACAAATTCTTTCGCTTTCTTCAAGTAAACGACAAATTAGATGCGAAATCTGACCTGCGATTAGACCCACTAGCCCTAGATTGACATACATGCATTTTAAACCTTATATTTCTGTAGGTTATGTTCAATACAATCTAAAAGATGTATCTATACTTACAGACATGACGTCATGTTGATCACAGAACAGTTATTTGAACACTTGGCTATATCAACAGAGCAGCAAAGAACACCACAAGTTGATGTACCCCTTTCAACGCAAAAGTAATTTGCAGAACAAGTTGATATGTAATCACACTTTGATTTGATCTCCTGCTCTTCTGCAACAAGAAAAATTTCTCACATTACCATTGGAATATATTTTATGAATATATACATAAATGATATAACGAGTTATATCCCATTTTGAACGGTATCTTGTGTTGTGATCAAATTCTATGTAAACCACATAAAATTCAGAAAAATAACGATTTTATCAATAACTAATGCATTATTCTAATATGACTTGATTCTTTTCCCCTATTAAGACAACAGACGCGAGCCGGGCTCTATTCTCCAATATAGGCCCTATAGCGATAAGCTACGCCTACCCATTTTCTGAAAGCAGATAAACCGACAGGAACTGGTTTTTACCAAGAATCGATTTCATCAATAGGTCTAAGTTTGGTCATCATTAGAATAGAAATAAAAAATGACAAGCCGGGCTCTATTGTCTCATGATGCCCTCGCATCCTCAGCCAATCAAATTTATCACCTCGTCGCTGACGCGGCTCGGTAATAAATGTGATTGGCTGAGGACGCTCGGGCATTATGAGACAAGAGAGCCCGGCGTGTCATTTTTTATTTCTTAAGTGACAGAGTCTGTACAAAAAGGGAAGTATCTCTGTATATCTCAAAACCCAAAATTAATTTCATTATATGAAAAAAAGTTTTTCTCTTGAAATGTACTCACTAAATTCTGAAGAACTTCTAAAATCATCAATAGATTCATCGTCATACTCCCAAAGAGTGGAATCAATTGGAACATCGGAAATATTTTCAAGGAACGTTTTATTTACGTAGGTAACTAGGTTGAAAACTGTGTCTGTTTTCTGTCTTTGTAAAACGGCTTTTACATTGAAATTCACGGTGACATCGGCAAGGATTATCCTTTTTCTCAATCTGAAAAATATAAAGCTTTAATTATGAAGGGAAGACGTAAGAATCTTGCATGTTATATAAAGTTCTATTGAATTACAAATGTATGTTAAGAGAAGTATAAAGGGTATAAAGATAAATTCCATCAAATAATCTATAGACTTACGGAATATTGAAAAAATATGTTGGAATATTAAAATGTGAGTTATTGAAAAAGGTGAGAAATCGTTCATTTAAGCATACACAACATAGAGGGTTCAGTACCCGAAACGTGCATGTCTGGTCCATGCTGCAAATTTACCTGTTCTCAAATGATGCTATTGAATTTGAAGACGTTTAACATGAATAAAAACGATACTGATGTAGGATCATTTTAGATAGTAAAGCTCTAACGCCGACTTTTACACCTGGATATAAGAATTTATGCGGTAGACAAGAACACTGTGTAACATGATAAACAAAGACAATCATTACCGTACGGATAATATCACTCACCTTAATCTGTCTATAAAAAGACCACAATAAAGACTGCTTTTGTTGAAAATATTCTGCAACTATAAACAAAACTCATGACAAAATGACCACAACAATGGAACATTTTAGACGATATGTCAATTAAATGTTGCTAAATGGATAAAACAGGAATAGACTGAAACCTCGGCAGGATGATATGAGTATATGATTTTTCATGGCCGGGTTTTAGCTCCTCTTTCATTATATGTGTACAAAAAAGAAAATTTTTCAAAAGCTTTTTCCAAAAGTACAATCAGGAAAAAGATTACAAATAGGGAACTTACACTTCTAGAAAGAATTGATTTATTGACTGGTAAGCTTCCAGCTCTGACTGTAGGGTCCCTCTGTCTCAATGCAAACACGAGATGTAAAGGGTAGGTTACGTCCTCTATAAAAGAAAATTCGAAATCGCTCAAAGGAATTTACAAACGGCTCTCTTTCATTCCGTAAAAACATATGACATATAGGGTGTTTGTCCCATTTATAAAACAACAAGGATCTTCGTTTGGTCTTGTGGTCTTTGATATGAGTTTGAAGGTTCTATGATCAACATTCTCTTAGTATCTTGCGTACAAAGTTTTTGCTTGCTTGTGGCCTCCACAATGGTCAGTGCAAGGTGACCTGACTACTGCCTTTGATCTTGCTTGTAACAGAATATTTTTGTGGCAGGTATGAGGTGTCAAAGGTGACAAGTTCAGTTGTATCTTGCATACAACTTTATTAGACAGACACATGGGAAGACGGCGCTATACAAAGGGTTTTTGCATCACGTGTACAATGTCATTCCATTTAATGCAATCGTTTCGAGTATAATAAAAGATTTTGCCTAGTACTATTTATATCCTTACCTAGATATGGCTCATAAAAATGCTTTTTGATACTAGGCTCTGAAAAGCAAGATCAATTTTTCTTTAATAATGATATAAATCGTGTGTTGCATAATAGACAGTTTTTAGTATTAACATTCATTTAGAGTCAAAAACAAGTTTTTTTATAATATTAAATTAAGAGAGGATAAATCTTCAGCAAGACTTCAAAGCAAACGTCACAATATGACCAGGAAAGAAGTGGCAGCAATGAAATACAAAGAGAACACTGGAAATTCAAATTCTTAAATGATACAACAAAAGAAAGCTGTGATATGCATTGTGGTAGATGTGCTTTATTGTTATTTGCGTATGAAACAAATATGAATTAGTATTTAATTAAATTTACCATATGACTTGATAGTTGGATGTGATGTCTGAATTGTTGACAACGTTGTGCCAAAGTTTGTAGTCGAAGACGTAATCCGAGATGAATATGTAGGTTCTAATGAAGTAGCGGGCTCAGATGGGCTTATTGTAGTTGTCTGAATATGTTTGCCACTGTTAGTGTTTGCTGTTGAAATATGTGTTATGGTAGAAACCACTGAAGATAATGTCATAGTTTGGTCGGATGACGTTCCTATGCTGTTTGACGTCAATCGAGGTGGAGTTGAATAAATTGTTGAAAAAATCTTTGATATGTTTTCAGGAAACGACGTGACGATAGTTTGTGATGGGTACGAATGGACAGAAGTTGTAGAAATTCTAGATTCAGTAATGTTTAATGGAGTATTATTATCTATGGTAGTAGACACATGATGAGATGGCATTATGCTTGTTTGTTCTTTATGGCTCGTTGTGGTTATCACAGCTGAAGTCTTGTCATCTGCAAAAGTAGAACAACAGAAACTGTGATATCCTGATTCCGAGAAGCATGATGAATCATATTGCTTTACGTCCTAATTTATCTATTGCCTGCTGTCATGAATAATATGTGACTTTAAAAAAAGTAATAAACTATCTATGATTAGAGTATTACTAGCATCTGATCTATATGGAAAATTAGGATTCAGATTTAATGATCGTATGTTGATACACGATACAATGACTGTTGACCTGTGACGCTACTAAGATGTAGCAAAAAAATGACATGTTTTGGAAAAATATCTTCTTTTACAATGCACTTACATATTGTAAGGACTTGAACATAAAATCCAGATCTCTGGACATCAAAGTCAGATTTGAATGTTATAAAGATAAGCGTGTTCCTTGTTCTGGTGATACGGTCTTTTACATGTCCACATTCATGTGCATTCCCGTTCACAGAAAACGACACAAAATCTCCATTGCACAGTAATGTTCTTTGTATATCCATCCATTTCACTTTTAGAACCACTCGGTAGCTGTATGGATTCCGTATCCTCCAATTACACACTACGCCTGGTGGATACGGGGAAGGATAGTTTGGTGAAGTTATATTGTAAATCTGTCCTATATCACTAATATCTATCTCTGTCATGCAATCTGAAATTTAACATATTGAAGCAATTTGAACCCGAAGTCATAAAGTATAGTAAAAGGTTTCACAGAAGCTTTGTAAAATCTTTTTTTAAATTCTTAATTTCATCCAGTTTTCCATCTTAAAATTGAAAGTATAGGCTGATGAAAAATGAAAATTATTACTTTTTTTGTAATTGACTTTATTGACAATTTCAACCACTAGGCTGGTATTGCTGCTGGTGGACTGTAAGTCCCCGAAGATATCACTCACCTAGTTTTAGCGTTTAAGGACTGCATTGAAATATATTCTAAATTTCCTGTCATCAAATCAGACCTAAATTTCTAAAACTAAGGGGTATCTCTCTCATTGCATAGCTCTGTCCTTAGCTGGGGTTTCGGCATAATTTTTTCGGTCATATTTAGAATTAAGCTTCTTGTGCCTACTCTCAAACAATTTTTGGCCATATTTTTCACTTAAATACGCTTCTGAATAAACCCTACACAAAATTTGGGGCCACTCATTTAAGGAAAAGGAAATTAAAGCCCTGTTTTGTAGATGGCGCCAGGAAAAATTTAAACTGTTTGACATGAAGTACTACTGAGGAGGATTAAAGTATCCGAAACACGTGTCTATTACAACAAAATTGGTATTATAGAACATATATTTCAATATTGACAATTTCATATATTTTTGATTGACACATCATGAAATATCTCATCACGTTCCTAATTAAATAGATGTCATAGGTCATTACGATCTAAAAGACTCAACCGGGAAGTCTTGAACAGAAAATTGACAAAATAATATTTACATGACATATATAGGACATCCTCTTACTTGCTCTTGCATAAATTGGTCCGGCAGGTTTCCCCTCCAAGTCTTTGATGCATGCTTTGATTTGTAGAGAAATCATGCGACCTTCGAAACCCTTAGTGTTGATACTGAACCACAGCATATGAGGCGGAAGAAATATCATTCTCCTTATGGATGGAAGAAAAGTGTACTCTAATTTGTATGACGTTACCGGAAGTAGATTTCCCGTTGGAGGCTGCCAATTAACGTGTATGGATGATTTGGTGCTTTTTACCGTAACGTTGGAAGGTTGACCAGGTGATTTTACTGAAAGAAACATTCATTTCATTTACATTTTTCGTATATCTTTGTAAAAATAGTGTTCTTAAAAATCTAATGACTTTCCCATAGAAGATTATTTTGTCATTGATATTCTTTCTGACAATACCAACTCTGTCAAATGTGTACTCATGTTGTCATTATAAGAAACTTTACACTTTAGCTTTTATAATTCATATGCTATACGAACCTTTGGTTTTGATATTCATCCTAAACCCCTTCCCTCTTCCAACTGATTTCGTTCTAAATGTCATCTTTGCGTAACTTTCTGTTAATGTTACACTTTTATGTGGGTCACAAAAATTCCTCACACTTTGACCAACAGTAACATATAGTCCAGCTGCTTTGCAATGTTCATTCTCTCCAAAATCTATGGTCTCAAACTCCAGAGAAAGCACATGTGTACTGTTTGTTTGTATATCCCATTCACAGAGTACTCCAGGTTCATAAGACCATGGGTAGTTTGGAGAAGATATTGTTTCTGTCAGTCCCGATGAAATAAAGACTTTGAAGCCGCATGCTGAAATGATAAAATTATTCAATGTGACAATACAATTTTATTTGTACTATATTTGCAGAAACCTAATCACTTTTTTATTGTGACGCTGGTGTTCTTTGGCGACATAATACTACAACTTTGTATATTATAATCTGTCCGTTTAAATTTTCCTTTTTTCTAAATAATTACAGGATATAAGATATCGAAATCTTTGCATTATCCATTCAATAGTCTGGCCACATTTCCCCATTTATTTCGCCTTTGAACATACCCTACTGAAATTTGGACCCGCTCACTTTTAACACAATCAAACATCTGAAATAACCTAACAGAAATAGAACAATTGGCGCTTTGAAACATATTGGTCTGAAGTACCAAAGATGAGGATTTATTGTCCGAAACAATCAAGTTGGTTCACTGCATTTAGGATTTTTTTTGCTCTCTGGCAGTAGACTTTCAAAATCAGTGCTTCACAGTCATATAAATTTTGATATGATGCTATCAGTGCCCTCATTGTAATGAAAATACATGTCTGGTTTACATTATGTATTGGACATATCTATCACATTGTTTGGATTGAGGATCACTGACGAGGGTCAAGAACCGAAACGTGCATGACTGGTCCATGCTGCAAATTTATCTGTTCTTAAATAATGGTAATGAATTTGAAGACATTTCAACTTTAGTTCACTTTTAAAATTGTCTAAAACGTGGGTCCTGTAGGATCATACCAAACCCATCTTGCTACGTCTTTTGGAGCATTTTTGGACATAATAACTCTTTGGACATATTACATTGTTTAGATTGAGGATCATTGACGAGGGTTTAGTACCCGAAACATTCATGTCTGGTCCATGCTGCAATTTATCTGTTCTTAAATGATGCTAAAATTTGAGGACGTGTAAAATTCAAAGATTTTATCCAGAAAATTGCTCTCTGAGAAGAAAGGTAGGATTTATCGGTTTTATTTTCTTGAAGTCCCTTAAACTTTTAAAGTTTGGTGGAAAGGAAAACGACACCACCTGTTGGAAGTTGATAGATAATATATAACCTGTTTGTATTATTCAATGCCCTTTTCAGAAACTTCTTGATTGCGTAATGCAAAAGAAGGGAAATCGATACCATAGTTATCAATTTGCCTGTTACTCGTATTAGGTAATATACTTGTATATCTATCAGCAATATGAGACGTGTTTTCAAAGTGCATGGTTGAAAGAGAAGGTCGTTGTTCTAGATAAATGCAAAATTTTCCATATTCATGTCATATTTTAGATAAGTTATCAACCTTAAAGTATGTCCAAGCATATCTGTTGTTAAACGTACGTTAAATTAAAAATAATATCAAATACACATTTTAAAGATAACTGAAGAGTTATAATCTATTGACGAAACATCTGCATGCTACTGCATTTAATATGGAAAAAATGATAACAGAATTGCTGAAATAGCAGAAATATGATTATAGAATACACAAAACAAAGCTGCCTCTAAATACAAAAGTAAAGGAAAGTACTTGTATATAAAGAAAAAATAAAACAACATTCGAAGTGTACCAACTAGTGTTGTACATCGGAAAACTTTAAGGAATCGATAATAAGAATATAATCAGAAAGGGTAAACTGATCGATTATCGATTATCGATTTAAATCGGAAAACCGTATGTAAATGCAGGAAAAATTGAAATTAAAACAAAGTTTTTTTCTGATTAGAATTCAGAAAAAATTGCTGAAATCAAAATATAAAGCATTCAATATTAAATTATCTTCCTGTTCACAGGTATAACCACTAGCTTTGTTGTTTTGGTAAATATTACATATGAAAATAGAGGACAATAAATACATATACATAAAACACATTTATTATAGCGACAATCGATTGTAAGAAAACGTAATTGATAATCGGAATGAAAAGACTATTAGCGTTCGATAATTGATTGTCGTTGAAGATGAGTTTATCAATAGCACCACATGTGCTTACCAAGAGCAACCAGCTAGATAAGCGTGTGTTGCAGTATGATACTCAAGGTATAATATGGCAAGTGTGACCTTATTGAACGAGAAAAAGATCTAGAAATGATGCTATTGAATTTAAAGACGTTTAACATCATAACTATCATAACTTTAGGAAAGTTCCCCATACTTCTCAGTACTGTGTATTAGCAAAGAAGGGAGGAGATCTCCAACAAGACCCCGTTGCAACATCAACAGCAAAACACCAAAACACCCGATGCAAAAACACAAAAGACGAGTACAGCACGAGACGGAAAAGAGACACACGACATGTAAACATCAAACACAAAAGACTACACATAAACCGACGAGACCAATGGGCAACCGGTGCCGACTTTGGACGGCCATTTGTCACGCAAGTAGCAAATGGTGTGGTTATCCTGGATTACGTGCGCACAACCAGCAAAGGAAGGGTAGATATATATATTACGAATTTTTTGTGCATTTCTTGTTCATCAATAAATGTAATGATCGAAACAGAGGGTACACATTGGTCTCCTTCCTTTGTGTGTTGTCATTAATGTTTGATGTGTCTGTTTCGATTGTTTTGTATGATGTTCAAGTGAATATTGTTGTCTTTTTGCCGTTTGTAGTTCTGTCTTATGACATTTATGTGTCTCTTTCTTGTGGTTTTGTTTCGCTGGATGAGTACAGGGTGGTCATGCTGGATTCATCCCCTTTTCTTTACAACATTAAATGTCTTATGATGTTTGAATTAATTTGTACTTACGTGCACGGATAAAGCTGGCCTTAGATGGGTATCCTAATCCATCTGTATTCTCAGCCTGCACTTGTATGCTGTATAGTTTCCCCAAATGATTTGCATATGCTGTTTCATGAAAAAAATTTACTTATTGAAAAGCAAGAAAATTAAAGATTTAGATCGAACAGTCGGTGCCTCTTTCTTTCTTAATAAAAAATCGAGATGCTTTAGTCAATGGGACGGATCTCTTGGGACTTGTCGATTCAATTTATTCAAATTTGAATGAAGAGTCCAATGGAACCCTCGTCAGTGATCCTCAATCCAAACAATGAACTATAGCCAAAATCTATGTATACTAAATTAAGTCCAAAATATACCGAAAGACGTAGCAAGATGGATTGTGTATGCTGCTCTACCTACTGTCTTGTTCACTAATTCCAGAGCACCCCTTTTTTTGGCGATTTATTCTGTCGTCTGAAGAATTTTCCTATTAATCATTGTTTCCGAGAATTGACCTCCTTTAGTCGTAACTGGAAATTAACTTCAACTTACCCTATCAGCTGCCTTCACATCGCAATATGAAAAATTAAATGTCTACGGGAAATTCCCATGTTAATTTGAAGCCGCCGCAATATTGTCCTCCGTGTCAACAATAGTAAACAGTGACGTCAAAGCCTCCGACGTCACACATTTTCAGCGATTTTACTATAGAAAATCCCCGTAGACTTTTTATTTTCCGTACTATTTCTAACTTAACTGACGTACAGTCAAAACAATGGTATTTGCTGTTACGACTAAAGGAGTACTACAAAAATGATATCTTTTTGGAAGATGACAATATCATATTTTAGTGATAATCGGCAAAACAGGGTGCTCTGGAATTAGTGAACAGGACAGAAGGATCAAGGTTTAAGACATTTGAGAAAATATTGTAAACAGATTAATTAACAAACGTCATTTACACCGCTAGGAACAAACAAATGAGACAAATCAAAAATCAAAATCGACGTGGTGACGACTTATTTTAGAATTTTGTGACATTGATTACAAACGTATATCTATTATCACTTCATAACTCTGTTGCGGAGGGAATATAGCATCGCTAGGGTGTGTCCGTATGTCTGTGTGTTTGTCCGGATTTTCTTAGGATATATAGCAATTATCATAGAAACATCAAACCTTTCGCGAATGTTCCCCACAGGGAGGGGATGAATAATGTCAAGGGTCAAAGTAAGGGTCACAGTGAACTAAGACTGAAAATCCTTGTGAACAGCATAGAAGACATACATGTAGCATTCACCATAGGTTCAATAAACCTCCAACGAATCTTCCCCCATGGGAAAAAGTTGAACCCTATTGATTTCTAACGTTAGTTCAAAGGTCAAGGTAAATGGGGACTTAGGCATTAAATCTTTAAATTGTGAATAACATAGAAGACAATGAAATATCAAACCTTCCACAAGTGTTTCCCATAGGGAGATGATGAACCCAATTGATGTTGAAGGTGAATGGTCAAAGGTCAAGGCCAAAATGGACCTAGACTTAAAATCCTTGTGAACAGCATAGAAGACATAGCAATTAGCATAGAATCACTAAACCTTCCATAATGCTTCCCGTTGTGAAAGGATCAATTATATTGATTTTCGAGGTTAAGGGTCAAAGGTCAAGGTCCCGGTTGACTTAGAATGCACAAAATAGAAAACAAAACAATTATTATAGAATCACTAAACCTTTTTCAAATGAATGAATTAACCCTTTACAATTTAAAGAGTCAAGGGCCAAGTTCACTGTGGACTTGATTTTAAAATTATGTGATAAAATGTTTACTGATGACTACAAAAATATGAAGACTACGATACTCTGAAAGAACTTTTAATTTACTTACATTGAATCGACATACAAGTTTAGGACTTTATATTCAAGAAGTTACCTACACATTTTTACTTATTGCACAACTTTTAAATACAAGTATCAATACATTGAGTCTAGCGCGTTTCGTAATTCCTATTTTGAAAAATGCAAGTTTAAAGTCGAGGCAGTTTCAAATCTGATTTTTTTTCCTGTGACGTTGGAAGGTATAAAAACATATCATTTCTACTCACAAATAAATGCTATTGGACTGGTAGGAGGTAAGCGTAGATACGTCCTATTTCCTTCCGGTAGTAGAATGGAGGTCACCACATAGCGTGTTAAGTTGCCATACGCATGTGCGGGAACATCCCATGTGACAGCAAATCTTCTGTTTTGTCGATGAACTTCAACATTTCTTGGTGGATCAGGAGGTGAGCTTACTTAATAAATAATACAGTACATTAAAAATGGTTGACAGAGCAAATGATATCCTCGCCTCCCTTCACTGGAAAAAAATGACTTCAAAGATATCATAAAACGAAGAAAGTTACTGCAGCAATACATATTTGAATTTTGTAGCATCGTTCCTTTTAATGAAAACTAAGTTACAGATCGCATCGCATTTAACTCTATGATGCTTCGCGAAGCTATATGTCTTTGCGACAGGAGACCTAGACATTGATAGGAATCTCCTCCTATGAAAATTCTTTCAGATGCTAGTACATAGCAAGAGAAATGTAAAATCTTCATTATTTTTTAGATTTGATATTTTCCTGCAGTTTCTTTGAACCAATACAGATTCATTTAAATATTATTTTAACGAAATCAGTTACATTTTTGTAGAAATAAGTATG
This sequence comes from Pinctada fucata, assembly GCA_028142955.1. NCBI lineage: Eukaryota > Metazoa > Mollusca > Bivalvia > Pterioida > Pteriidae > Pinctada > Pinctada fucata. The sequence goes on from AP027108.1 coordinate 13,479,978, forward strand.
AAATCTTAGATATATATTCAGACTTGCCCGAATCATGGTAATATAATGCGTACAAATTCCATAGAAGATAAATTTGCATTCCGAAAAAATCAAAATTTAAAGATTCATTAATATTTATGAAATCTATATTATACGATAAGAAATTATGAAAATTTAAAATAAATGAACTATAAAAGATACATTAAGATAGGTACCTACCAGCATATCCAATAAAAACAAGAAATAAAATAATGCAGATTATTTTTGCAGTTTGACGCATATTTCAACATTTTTGTGAAAAGTCGTCGCACAAAAAATGTTCACAAGTCCCATCTGAATGTATTATTCTGAGATACATCAAAGGTAGCATTGTCTTTGTGTGTGAGGTGGGTTTCTCTAGGTAACAAGTGCTACAGACAGGTGCTTGCTGATAAAGTAGTCATGATCAGAGGACGGCTTCAATAAGGAAATAAACTTATCACAAAATTATCAACTTTGAGAAATAATATTTACAGACCTGTGGTCATCGGAGATATCTTTAATATTGTATCATGCATAGTCTTAGAGTAAATAGCATACTGACCATTTGATCTGATTGCTAACCTTTGATTGTTTGATTTCTTTCAAATGAAATACGAAGTTTGATATTATCATAGTATCTATTGCAAAGTTTTAAAAATTTGCCATGTTTGGTCTATGAATTATATATAATATTGTTGAAGAATTAATATGATATTATAATGTCATATTTTACACATCATTAATGTCGTGTGTACAAAAGCTTCCAGTTCCCCCGCAGCGGTTGAAATAATCAGTACTAATTATCTATTCTTTATCTATACTATATATAATATTACGTCTTCAAAGACAAAGCATCATTTAAGAACAGATAAATCGCATCATGGACCAAACATGCATGTTTCGGATACTTAACCCTCGTCAAAAGATCCTCAATCCAAACAATGAATTCAAATATGACCAAAGACTGTAGACGTTTTGTCAAAAGAATACCAAAAAAGGCGTAGCAGGATGGTAGGAATATGATGCTACGGGGCACACTGTTTGGAAATTTCGAGAATATGTTGTGAATCGAAATTTTCAAATGCGTTTGAAGAAATAATCAACCGAAGTTGATCAGACTTGGTTACATGTGCCCCCGGGGACTCCTGGTCTACAAACAGTGACACTCACCAAGTGGTACAAATGATACGTCTTTAATTTCATAGCGTCATTTAACAACAGATAAATTTGCAGCATGGACCGGACATGCACGTTTCACCCTCGTCAGTGGTCATCAATTCAATCAATGAAATATGCCCAAATACGGTAGAGTTATATCCAAAATAATACCGAAAGAATAAGCACGATGTGTGGGTTATGATGCTATGTACAGGACCTACGTTTTAATTTGTGAACAGAAAAATGCGTTTGAATAATAATACGGAAGTGTTCCAACTTTATACCTTCTTGAGGCAGAACATATTGGCAAGCTTTAAAATTAATGAAAATACATTTTATTTTAATAGTTTAATATACATATCCATTGACCAAACGAAAATCCTCCAAAGAATCGGAGGAGAGTTATATCTTAAAAGTTTGTGCAGTGTTGTGCATATTCTTTTTAGTAGCGATAGCTATTACAAACGTTGAGTTTACAAATGAGATCTATGCAGACTGATAATATGAATGCCATGCAGTAGTAAAATTGTTTTATCACGGAGAGATTATTAATATGTTTCTCCTATAGATTAAAGGAACTGTTTGCCTTTTATAGATAATATCCAGAATTATCATATTTTTGAATGAAAAATAAGGTTTTTGCCCCAAAATACTGAAAATACGTATATAATGTTAGAGACACATTTTAACATGACAAACAGAACTACTACTTTTAAACAAAGCTAGAAAACAGATTAATATAACCGATTTTATAAATATCATATATCTTATCATCAGTAAACGAAAACTAGAAAGGTTTCTTGTTGCGGTTGCAACAAGAGTGTCTTCCTCCTATACAATTTTTGGTTTGGAAATATGAAGGACGTCACATTACATGTATTTATATTATATATTTAAGTTTTCAAATAGCAGTAACATTAGATTTTCAAACCGATAATTGTTGGTGAGCAACCATTTGATTTTTTTTTGGGGGGGGGGGGGGGGGGGGCAGGAATTCTATTGCCAGCCGGTAAAATTTTTTCAGCAATTTTCTGAGCAGGCCATTTTTTTCAGCCATTACCAGAGTCGGAGAAAAATTTTCGCCGGTTCTTCGGGCCGGATTTAAACAAATTGTCAAATGTTGTGAATATCTGTGTAAGTTAAACTCCCCGCTGTTACAGAGTATGAGTTAATAACCGTTCCTTCAGATGTCTCTTTGCAATTGGCGAATTTCAGACAGATTGTATGATGTTTAAATAGAACCTTTTCTAGATTTTTGTGCCTATGCGTATTAGGTCTCTGGTAGATACAGCTATGTGAACAGTTTGTATTTATATTAATTAATTTTTTGACTTTAAATTGTCTGGCACAAAGGGCCAGCAAAAATTTCCATATCATGCAATGTATCCTTACTTTTGCATGGTCCGGGAAAAAAAAATTGCCGGCCCTTTGGGCCGGAATATTTTTTTCAGCATTTTTCAGAGCCGGGATTTTTTTTTTTTTTGCAAATTCTTCCTGCCCCCTTCTCCCATAAAAAAGGCGAGCTCGTAGCTGTAGAACCAATTTTCTTGAGAAGAGAAATGGTAATAACAAGTTACGTTCAATATATATATATAAATACCATTAGGTTCTCGCTGTGCAGGTTCAAATTTGGACCCCCCCCCCCTTCCCTTTTTTCAAAGTTTATTTTGAATTTCCATCATGGCGACATCGTTCAATATAAACAGAACTGTTTTCGAAAAACGAGGGGAGGGAAGAATGTTGGAGAAATTGTTCATCAATTTGTAAATAAACCAACCGAAAATTATGTTCGAACGTTTGCTAGAATTAGAAATTAAACTTGATGTTCAAAATATAGTTATTGAAGTTTAGAAACAGGTTTGTAGGTTAGAAATCGGAATCAAACTACCACTTTTTGTATGTAAATTCTGGTTTGTAGCTGATCTCTTCTAAATTAATCAACTGTTTTAAAATCAAATTGTGTATATCGAAATGTATTTATGAAATGCATATTCATCATTGCCGTGAAATCGGAATTTGAAAATCTCAACACTGCTTTTCTCGAGTCGGACTCGGACTACCAATTTTAGTGTGCGCCCGATCTGTTGGCGTGAAGGTGTATCGAAATACCCAACTCAAAATTTCGATGCTCATATCTTTTCAACAGTAAGAGATAGGAAAAATCAGAATAACTAAATAAGACAGATATATGGATAAAAAATAATAATAATGAAATTTTTAGGAAACTTCATAAGCTTAATTTTTGTTTACTATTATAAGCAAAAAAGTGTCTTCCTCCTATGAACTTCTGAATTTGGAAATATGAAGGACGGTGAAGGACGTCATCGTAAAAAATCGTTACAGTGTGCATCTAGCATTTCATATCTTGCATGGCTGTCGACTTTCAAAAAGAATGGAAATTGTAGATAGCAAAATACGAGATATTTAAGCTTACAAATAGCAAAACATGAAATTTTCGGTCCTTTGGAGTAAGTCGGAAGACCTAATTAGCTTATGTCACTTAAAAAAGCATTTTTTGTGCAAAAAACATCAATTTCGAAGCCTTTGAAATAAAATAGTGAGGCAAATATTATGCCAAAGGAGAGAAGATACTTTGTAGTTATTTCTTAAACAAACAAATAAGGATTTTTAAAAATTTTAAATTTTAAAAAATTGATTTTAGAAGAAGAAACAGAATGTAAAGTGTTGCTTTTTATATAATTCTCAAGCAATTCTATTTCAAATCATTAATATTCACGTATATGCAAATTAGTTATTTTACATGTGATCAATTGAACAATGGGGAAACCTCTTCTCGCTATATTAATACATGTACCACTTACATATGTCTAGCTCAACAATAGGCAAAGATATGGCTATTCTACATGACCAATAGTGCTTTATTTACCAAGTTAGCGGTCGAGGAACGCATAGCCTAAATCAGTTTATATTTGAGTACATTCTGAAAATCGATTCTGTAGACCTTAAGAAACATTTTGGTACCCGTGAAAAAAAAAGTACTCAAGGGGGTACAAGAGGGGGGGGGGGGCACTGGCTCCCCGACTTTATACATTGTATATAAACATCAAATGTACTAGAAACCAAATATAACGATTGCTGCCTTTCTTTAAGAATATACTGTCTCTAGAATGTTACAGTGTAGTTCATGCTTCAGTTAATGTTTTCTGACAGAGTGTTAATGCGTCCTCGTACGATGGTAATGCATCAATGTCATTACAGCTTTTAGAAGCCTTAGATTCGACCCTCCTGTTGTAGTCATTTTCTGTATGGCGGTCCTGTTCTGACCAGGAGATTCGGTACGGTATATAGACAAGGGTCTCTGAGGTACTTCTATTAACTTTACGTTTGACAAATGTTGGCACTGGTGTTTGATGTGACGTTTCTACGTCAGCAGCATATCTTGGAACATATCTGGAACTATTCCTTGAAATCTCTGTGTAACTTTTATTTGTACTAAGTTGACTTCTTGTTTCGTCATTTTGAGGAGTTCTGTGATTGACTGGGACCTGCGCAGACCGTTGTGTCTGAACCTTTGTCGATGGATCAAAATTGACATCGCTATTGATGACGTCATCGTATGTTGGTGGTTCATGTGACTTGTCTATGACGTCATCACTCGAGGGAGAGCTCCTCGTCTCGGGACACAGATCTTCGTCCTCTGAAGCGGAATCTGTAAATAAAAACACGGTGCTGGTAAAGGTCGTCAACTGTTTTCAGGTATCAGTTACAAACAAAACTATGAGAAAGGAACTGTATAAATAGGAAGTTCGGTATCTAAATGTGGCCAAACAGTAAGGTTTATGTCCGGATCATCTTTCTTACTTAGGGACGTCGCTTAATCAACTAGTCTGACCGGGTTTAATTCAAAAAGTAATCCTCCGCATTTTGTTTCTAGATTGGCATCTGAATAACTAATTAATAAAACAAAATTAACAGCACGTTCGATCAACTGATTAATTTTCCGCCCTTAGAAAAAGGTAGAATGTAATTCAGTTGTACTAGTACTCCAAACACAGTAAGGGACATATCAACTATCGATTTCTTCGTGTCTGACAAAAGCAGTCAATTTCCTTCCACGCTGTGGAAAAAACATGTGCAGACAATGTTATATAAAATTCATGTATATCAGTTTTAGCTTTTATGTTTTCCATAGGATAAGCACAATGAATAAATTACAAGTATTTTATCACATGATACACCCTTTATTCGGTCAAATAGTGCCATTTAACAGGACTTGACAATGCATTTTCAGACAATCCGGGTCTTTTTTTCTGTAATCATTATGCACTCTAATGACTTGAATCTACGAAGTAATGTAGTTAAGTAACGCTTACTTTTTCTATGCTGCAGACCCTCGGAGAAATAAGTGAGTAAAGGAATATTGATGATTACAACGTAAAACCAGCTATCTCAGTCTTATTCATAGATAAAGTAAGCAATGGAAGACGATGAAAATGCCATAATAAGTTCTCTATGTTCAAGGTCAACTCATGAGCTAGCAATAAAAGGCAGTGGGGGTGGGGGGTGGGGGGGGGGGCAATTATATATTTAATGACAAATATGGATAATGACCATATTCCAATACACATTGCAAACTTGATAATTCAGAAAATCATAGGTGAAGGTATACACAAAATAAATAAAACAGGAACCAAAGCAAACATAGAAAAACCTCCACCATATGTAACGAATTCCCAATTTGGGAGTGAGACCAGGTGTCCAGGAAGAGTCAGCATCTCCTGCTTGCATGCAACACCCGTCGCTTCAATTCGGTAAATCGTCACATCCGGTTACTTCCATTTCGGAAGATACAAGTATATTCGGTGAATGGTCTAAGACAGAATATCATATATTATTACATATGTCATTAATCTTTATGAGAGAGGAAAGGGGAAGGCTTTGAAGGTGAATAGAATCTACGTGCTCATTTTGGAGTTTAAGAAGTGAAGTGCGCATGCTTACTCCTAGATTCCACGAACCTCTTACAGAACAGCACAACCACACCCACTCCGATGACGAACACCAGGATAACACACGTGGTAGCAACCGTTGTCAAGGACGCTGTCTCTTTGTGACCCGTGTAGTCATGGTTATCAGCCTGAGTAGTTGAAGTAGATGCACCTGTTGAGGTAATATAAATAGTCATTATATATATCATACATATGAGACCCAACCCCCAATTAGCCGACTTTGGGAAATATCAACGAAGAGCAGATTTTATTCAACAACTTATCTGACTCATTTACGGACAAATTAATTTTACACAGTCATGTAAATGGGTTTTATTGGAAGCAAATGAATTTTTAAGACATGCCACAATCAAACCTTCTGTTGCTTGTAAGGCGTTTTGCCAAATCAAATGGCAACAGTCATTTTTATTATGCCATTTTTAAGTTTTTATTAACATTTATCGGCAGTAGTGATTCGGGCTGAAACAATTTGACAACTAACGCTGACGCCGTTCAACTAGCAACTTCCATATTTGTATTGACGGGTATTATCAGTAGCACCACATGATGTAAAGGCTCAAGTTTAAAAGAAATTTTCAATGAAAAAAGTGTTTAGAAAAAAGGTACAAGATGTCATGCAATGTACAATTCATACATCAATTACTTATGAAAAAAGAAAAAGATCAACAGTATCATCTATATCTATATGGTTAGCATATTGTTTTTAACTTACGTGACGGTATAGATGTCAATTCCATTATCCCACAAAGCGTATTCCTACAACGCAGATCGAGCGCAAAAATAGGCTTTCAGCAGACCATCTGTAAAATTATTTACATCTAACAGCGAGATGGAAACGTAAAATAAATGAATTTAACAGTCACTAAACTCGTCATATTCCTTTTTTTTTTTCAAAACATACAAATACTATAGTAGTAATTTCATGGTAGTTTCATATGAATAATCAATTTTAACAGAATTTGCTCAAATTCTGATATATTGATCAGTCATCCCCAGAGAATTGTTACTCATATTCTGACAGTAATACGGCATAAACAGCTAGCTGTCATTGACAGTAATTCAATAGATTAGGAAATTGTACTGGGGTAAATTGGTTTGCAATCGATATGAACAAATGCTTGATTAAATAGACAGATGACTCGCAGCCGAGTAGTGGAGGTTATTGTCTAAGAATAGGATTTCATGACTGAAATTCTTTGATTTTGAAAATTTCATGATAAAGTTCAATTATTATAAAAACAAATAAATGTAAAGTGAATAATACTACATAGATAACTTGTAGAAATACAAATGTTCCCATGTAACAAGTGTAAGTGAAAAAGAAAACAACTTAAAAAACAAACAAACAAACAAACCATGAAAAGTTTTCAAATCATACTTGTACAATCTTGATAAACGTAACTTCGTTGACATGCGATCAATTTACTAATATACTTATAATATGAATCAAGGCAAAGCCTTTTTGTGCGAGCGGAGAGAAAATAGATATGATTATATAAGATAAAAAAATATTTTTCTTTTTATTTTGACTATGATGGTTTATCTTACCTTACAGAACTTTCTATTTGATGATTGCCAAAAAGGTAGTATAAGGCGAGTGGAAACACGGAAGCATTGGTAAAATTGATCTAGACCAGCAAATGAAAATTTTAAGGGGGGGGGGGGGGGCTTAAAAAATATGGTTCTTTAAAAATATGGTTCTTTATAATTCATTTTTATTTTGTAAGAATAATGTTTAGGCTAGCTGAAAATAAATTACTGAAGAACAACAGGAAAAACAAACATATTCTTCTGACTTCTGACAGTACGAAACCACCGAGACGAGAAAAGCAATCAGAGCGAAAGGTCTCGTTTAAAACCGGAAATGTCGGATTTCCCGTGGTTACGCCGCCTTGTTGATGCTTTATCGTTACCTGATTAAGGGAAAATAATTTCAATAAATTTAACCTGTAAACAAAAATTGAGTATAACATATACGTCTACTTGGAGTCGAAAAAAAAATTAAATGGCAATATCCAGCATCTCCGCAGCAACTCTGTCTGCGAGGGGACGAAAGTTTTTGAAAGCATAGTAGTACATTCTCATCCTTTGATTCAGCATATTTTCTCAATAAGATATGTGTATTCGCGTGACCATAAGGGCGAGCTTCGCTCGCAAAGGCCCTTCGGGCCTTTGCAGCGAGCTCCGCTCGCTATTATCTGCTTTTAGGTGAGTAATTAAAAGAAATCCAACATGCTGCATAGAAATATATGAATATAACACATAAATAATAGATGTAATTTACCTTAAGCCTTACTTCCTGAAAGTACACAGCGCTCAATGAATGATTTATCCCTGTCTGTGAGCGCCGATATTGTTTATACTCTGATCCATACACCCGGTGCTAATTTCCTCGGACAGTGTAAACAAACCAGTGTAATGAAATGTAGACGCATATAATTCTCTGAAATATATTGGTACATGAGCGATGTACAGCCTTGCTCCAATGAAAATACGAAGTCAGAGTAACTGTAGCACCACTGATGACGTCACTCTTCCGCCCTAGTCACAACCCGCCTTGCGTGTATTTTAGACGTGCGTGTTTTGGGGAGGCTATGGGCGCTACGTTTTACTGAATACGTAAGAGAGGAAAGGAATGCGTCAACGCACGTCACACACACGGTTATATGGGTGGTTACATGCATCATACATTACACAAATATAGAGTGCGTTGTGCGTACTGAAAAGGCGTGCAACTTGCTTACAGCCTACTTTCTCCTTCTTGCGTGACTTTATCGTAAGATGTCAAACTTACACGTATCCCTAGTTGTTAACGCACGGGGTCCTCAACACCTTGCGAGACAAGTGCGTTCTTTGTACTTTCAACGTACATTTACTTACATATACAACATGAGTGTCTTCATACTTCTTGATGAATCCGTAGACCACACGCAGTCCGGACGCAGCAAAATAAACTTAATCTGAGCACTAAAACTTGTCTGCGTGCTCCTAAATTCGTACGGAACACGTACTGCTTTACGCAGCGACCAAATACTAATATACCCAAACTTTTGCACGTAGGCAGCAGAGACGCAATTGCACCTACGGTGTATTGTGACCACAAATTTTACATACTACATACAATACTACGATAACTTACCTTTTTTGCCGTTGCTACTGTATGGACGTTGTTAAATGTCGCGTTGTTCCTTGTTGTTTGTTGAAGTTGTATCTGTCTGTTTGATGTATCCTGCGGGTGTGTTCCGCTGTGGCCAATGGTTAGTTTTACTGGTGATCCAGGCCAAACGTCCTTCTTAATTACACGCCAAAAGCTGACGAAATGCATGGGGTGGATCCAGATATGCATTGTTATACATAACATAGGATTGGGGGAAAATTTAAAAGTAATCCCTTCTCGATTTTATATCAAACGTTTAATAGATATAGGATCTAAAATTAATTTTCATTTCATACTTCGTAATGTATTATGAAACAAGTTGTGTTTTGTCCCCGAGCCTTGGCGAGGGGATATAAAATTCACAACGATTTCCATCGTATGAAATAAAAAAAATATTTGAGATTCTTTTTATCACATGATTCTGCCAAAAATATGTGTATTTTCAACGTGAAATCAACGTTTCTGAGAACTGAAGGCGAACTACGCCGTGACCCAGAAGTTGTCTGCTACGCCATGAGAAGTAGTTCCACATCGTATATATTTTCTGTGGGTAAAGAGAAAAATATTTCAATTTTGTAAGAACTTTCTAGCAATAATTATTTAAAAACAACAATTTTAATCATTGATATTGAATTTGCGTTTGAATTTAACATATGACCGACATTTGTCACAGTGTAGGTGATGAGACTCTTAACTTGACCAATTGCATATGTAATGTGTTATCATAACAGTTGTTTATGAAATGGCTTAAATTTATGAAACTGCATAACGGGTGTATCATGTGATAAAATAAGTAAAATTTTGGAATTATGTAGTGCATATAACTCGATAAGTAGGCAACCAAAAAAAAAAAAAAAATAAATAAATAAATAAATAAAAAGAAGAAAAAAAAAGGTGTATAAATCGCTTTAACGGATGCTTAACAGGGTGATTCTTCTGCAATTGAAGTATTGAAGAATAAACTTGGTATCACGACTTGTATAATATTCTGTAAGATATTTTGCAATGCACCGGCGGTACGTAAGAAACATAGGCGGATCCAGTTTGTACAAAGGGAGTGTTTTCAAAATAGTATTGCTTACAAGACTTTATTTTTCTTCCATGTATTGAAAAAAAAAAAAAATCCGTAAATCTGTACAAACCGGGAAACTTATACAATAACAAGAGCCCCAGGGGGCACAACGCTCACCTGATACCCATGCACGCTCTAATTGAAATACTGACATTGAATACTGATTGTGCCAGTACCAGGATTTTAGCCCACAACCTTTCTAAAAAGATTCTTGCCGGATGCAGAGAAGTTTTTTTTTTCAGACAACCTTTAAAAGTACATACAAGAAAAAATTGTCACATTTCAAAACAATAACTTTTTTTACTGATTTGTAAAGACGGATAAAGTGGTCCAAAGTCATATGCTGTGGCTTCTGGACCATATTTGAACAGAATTTAGAAGCAATTCAAGCATAAGAACTAGTGTTAGCAAACGAATTATTTACTGAAAAAAAGTAAAACCTGTTATCATATCAATTTTGACATTTTCTTATGCTAATTCTTTTTTTTTTTTTCCTTCAATGTCAATATAAATTCAAATTTATAGTATAATGGGTCGCAGTATGAAATGAAAGCTATTGTCACAAAGAATACATCTGTTATTAGTATCAAAGCCTTTTGTTTTTGTCTTCCTCGATGACATTAGCTATTACACTTAGCTCTATACAGACATATAATGTTGGCTCACTAGAAAAGATTAAATCAAGACTGTTTAAACAAAGTTTTAAAAACTAAGTCTAAACGCAATGTAGGTTTTAAAAAATGGAACATTTGCGTCATTTCCAACATACAATCCAAGTTCAACAGGGAGTACGTGAGTTGTCATTCTCATGAAAATAGTACAATAGTTTAAGATTCTGGATTTATTTCATAATATATTTAGTAGTGAACAAATGCAAATCATATGTTGATTTTTCAAACATTCCTCGGATTATATACAATTATGTAGTCAGTGACATTGCTTAAATATAGTTATATCAAATACAAAACTTTAAGTATACAACATTAATTGCTGAATGAAGTTTGAAATGTTTCTTCTTAATACATATGTACAATCAAGTTTCTGCTGAAAGTAATATGAGAACTACAAGAAAGGACCTGGAGAGTATCGGAGTATGACAGTGGATCTTCTATGTTTGATTCCGGTTTTGTGGAAATTGTTTCTGGGGATTTAGGCTCGATCTAGCTGTTGATGGTCTTCTGACATATTCTATACAAAACGTCAACACTCATAAATGTGTCTTTGTGCATTCAAAAAATGTACGTTGGCATAAGAGATCTATGCTTTTATTTTAAAGTTAGTAATTGTTTTAACATATATATGAATGATAAAGTGTCACAGGTATATTCACTCAGAGGCACATGAAGTCAAAATTGAAATGTTTATTAGAACTTATCTACTCTATAATTTACTAAAGATCACTCTTATTACTGATCACTGTAAGTCTTATGATTTCCAAAATTAACTAACTTAAGCATAATCATAAATGTTCAATGTCAATTTAAATCCTAGAAAAACTTCTAGTCCTGTGGTATTTCTCACAACTGATTTAACATTTTCAGTAAGGTTTCAACATATAACCAATGAGCATTCCGAATATACACATAGGTGACTTTATGAACTGAGAAACAATTACGAATTGTGTTTGTTTAAACAAGGCAGTTAATGTATTAATGTGTAATTATTTTGTTAACTGGAAGAAAATGTCAAATTTCTTTTGAAGCAATAAACAATTTAAGACAGTTCAAAGACACTGAATAAATCATCAATATGGAAAAAAAAAAACCCAATGTGAATGTTAATCCTGAATTAATTTAGAATTATAACTAGATTTTTTTTCATTAAGTAAATTTCACTTGCACAAATTATACATGCATGTGTCTTAATTTAAAATGCAGTACATGTAATTGTATAATATAAGAGTTGAATGGAGGTTTATCATTCATTATAAGTAAGCTTCCTTAAGCACTGTTCATTGCAGAAAGCAAAGTAGTACAGCATTATTGTGTGGGATGAAGTTTACAGACCCTTTTAAGTCATGCCAGTGACTCCCATCACATATACTTACCACTATAACTTACAAATTAATAATCAAAAGCAATATGTTGCTTATGAATGTCAAAGAGTTCTATACTACAAGAAAGGGGAATCTAGCTATTATCTGAGGACATTATTATAGTAACAACTTCATGAAATAATGATATGAAGATCATTCAGACTTTAGCTCTGTAAATTTTGATCGTTTATAATTTTTCTTTTATTCAGAGAATTTCTTTACAGTAATCCAGGACCTGAGGCATACAAATTGGTTTTTCTTTTTAGATTTATTGGTAAATGTAACAATGTTAAATTGTGAGAAATACCACAGGACTAGAAGTTTTTCTAGGATTTAAATTGACATTGAACATAATAAAATTATGAATATTAAATTACAAGAAATCAGAACTATTAGATTGAAGCATTTGTCTATAATGTATACATCTAATCTAAATAATTAAGTATGTTTTCTTTCTTTATCAATAAGAAAGTATTTCCTCTTTCTTAATTTGCCAGTAGGCCTAGCTTCGGAAAGTACATAATGTAAATTAATTGCATACTATGCATGTTTCCAGAAGAAACATAATGAATGTTTATGAGTTAATATTACACCAAATATACATCTTTACATAACAAAATGTTTAGTCATATAAATAGCTGTGATATAAATAAATATAAATACTTAGTTACATTTCATTTTTATAAAATATAACGAAATAACTTTAATTTCAACAAGGGCCTATATTATTCTCAGTTGTGCATGCTCAATGGTTTTCAAAAATACAGCAAGCAAAAATTGATAAGAATGCAGATTTGTTACAATGTATTTATAACGTGTACAAATTCAAATTATAGGATTTTTATATATAATTTTTTACTATACAAATAATATATTTAGTTCAGATAGATAATATATATAGCAACATATTGTAATGAAAGTTACTTTCTTTGATAATAGCACAATTTCTGCAAAATTTGTGTTATTAAGTGTAGAAATGTTATTACAGAGTTACAAGTTTAAACTTTTTGATTGAATGTGATTTTTATACGCTCGTCATAAGACGGGACGTATTATATTATGACGCTGTCTGTGCGTCCGTGAGAAATATTAAAACCCCAATGTGCGTACATGTATCTTGCATTTGCGTTTGCGTTGCTATTTTTGGAATCTGATTTCGGGTTGACTTTCATTCAGCGCATACGCCTACCCAGGCTATCTTTGCAACTATGATAATCCTATAAAATCTATAACATACATCTTTAAAGAAATTAAAAAAAAAGTGTGTTTTGCATGTGTTACCGATAAAAGTATTCGCGCACATTTTCAAATTCCAATGAATAAGGACGTCCTCGTTATTTTTTTCTTTTGGTTGACTTAAAACAACTATAAATATTTCCAACATTCTGATCGATGGCTTTCAGCAGTGTAGACATATCTTAACTAGATCTTATTACAAGTATTTTTTCACTACTTTCTAAATAACTAAATTGTTTAGGAGCAGTTTGCGCTGTTGAACTGCACCCCCCCCCCCTCCTTTTTTTAACTTATGTGCGATTGCATAGCCATTGCAGATATCTAATTCAAAGTACAGTCCTTGTGATGATATCATTTCTTTATCATTTGTCTTGTTATACCTTTTAAAATCTGATTTGATAATTGGGTATATATGCAATTCAAGTTCCTTGATAATATCTGTTTCAGCCCCCTCCCTCTCGATCCATTTAGATTTCTAAATCTATCAATTTCAATGGTACAGTCAGGCATCTTCAACTTCTTCTTTTACTCATTTGTATCAAGTTTATATCTACATGCACAGGGCATTCGGACTTTCAAACCTTCGGACTATCAGACCATCGAACCATTAGGCATTCTTACTATCGGACCTTTAAACTTATGGTCTAATAGACCTTCGAAATATCGGATATTCGATTCTTCAGATTATGGATCCTTCTGTATATCTGAATGCAGTACTTTCGGTCTATCGGGCCTTCTGACTATCGGGCCTTCGGACTATCGGGCCTTCGGATTATCAGGCCGTCGATATATATCGGACCTTCGGCTCTATGGTCCCTCGAACTATCGGACCTTCGGAATACTTGGCGGACACCGAATGCACACTATTAAAATTATTAGGCAACGTCCATTTGATATTCTGGGAGAAGGGGTGTGCTTGGGATTTCCCCTGAAAAATAATCTTTATTTGAATATTTTTGAAAATTCTTCCATGTATGTATACAAAGTTTTGATCTTGACCTTAGACACAAAAATTAATAGGGTTTATGTTACGCAATAAGCAATTTATGTATGAAAATTCGTAGTTTCAAGAACTACTAGAGATATGATCCAGTAAAATGGTGTATTCCATGACTGTAAAGTTTGGCCTTGACCTTTGACCCCTAAATCAGAGATTTTCCTTATGCCATAAGCAATCTATTTATAAACTTTCATCACTGCAGGTCAAAGAATACTCAAGTCATGGTGAGGAAAAATTACTTTGTTCCTGGACATAGGAACCGATATGGTGAATCCAGTATACTCTCTTTGACTTCTTTTGGCCCTCAGAGTAAAAAGATAATACAAAATATTTTGTACGAGGCAGAATAATTCTTTCCCTGATAAAATAAATCTATGAATCGCAAGCGATATAAGTCCCCTACCGGCATTAATCCATGTCCTTCAACTCTGTCTCGACCTGTACTTACACCAAAAGATGAATCCAACATCAAAATAAGTTCAATATGTGTTTAAGGAAAAGGTCTGGAAAACAGAAAAAAAAAATTAATGAAATTTGCTATGAGGTCATACCTTTTGTAAGAACAAATAAATCAAACCCAACTTCAATCTGCATATCAAAAATCAGCTCAATATCTACAAGAACAGGCATAAAAGGACTGGAATCTGAGAAGTTCATGAAATTTGCTAAGTGAAGGGGCCATAACTCCTGTAGAAATGAGTCAATGGCATTGAAACACGAATTTGATTTGTATCACACTGAGATATATTCACATACCAAAAATGATTTCAAAATGTGCAATACCTTGGAAGAAAAATCATGAAAACTGTGAATATCATGAAATTTGCTAAGTCGAGGGCCATAACTCTTGTAAAAAATAGGTCAATCGAGACAAAACTCGAACTTGATCTGTATCACATGTACATTGAGATAAACTCACATACCAAAACGGAGTTCAATATCTGCAACGATAGCAAAAAGAAAAAGTCTGGAAAACTGAGAATTTCATGAAATTTGCTAAGTCCAGGGGCCATAACTCTTGTAAAAAATAGGTCAATCGAGACAAAACTCGAACTTGATCTGTATCACATTGAGATAAACTCACATACCAAAAATGAGTTCAATATCTGCAACGATAGCAAACAAAAAAGTCTGGAAAACTGAGAATTTCATGAAATTTGCTAAGTCCAGGGGCCATAACTCTTGTAAAAAATAGGTCAATCGAGACAAAACTCGAACTTGATCTGTATCACATTGAGATAAACTCACATACCAAAAATGAGTTCAATATCTGCAACGATAGCAAACAAAAAAGTCTGGAAAACTGAGAATTTCATGAAATTTGCTAAGTCCAGGGGCCATAACTCTTGTAAAAAATAGGTCAATCGAGACAAAACTCGAACTTGATCTGTATCACATTGAGATAAACTCACATACCAAAAATGAGTTCAATATCTGCAACGATAGCAAAAAAAAAAAAAAAAGGTCTGAAAAACTGAGAATTTCATGAAATTTACTAAGTCCAGGGGCCATAACTCTTGTAAAAATAGGTCAATCGGAACAAAACTCGAACTTAATCTGTGTCATATTGAGATAAACTCACATACCAAAAATGAGATCAATATCTGCAACGACAGCGAAAAAAGGCTGGAAAATTGAGAATTTCATGAAATTCGCTTAGTCCAAGGGCCATAACTCTTGCAGAAATAGGTCAATCGGAACCAAACTCGACTTAATTTGTATCATATTGAGATAAACTCACATACCAAAACAGATCAATATCTGCAAGGACAGCGAAAAAAAAAATCTGGAAAGTGTGACGGACAGACAGACAAACGGGGTGGAAACTATAAGTCCCCTCCGGCGAGCCGTTAGGGGACTAAAAATACGAGCCCCTTACCAACCCCTCTTCCCCCAGAATATCAAAAAAGGACTGTATACCTTGTAATCTACTATAAAAAGAATAAAAATAATAAAACAAATGGAGGGAGGGGCATTCTGTAGTCGTCCCTCAAAAAAAAAAGACATGGCGCCCCAAGTTCTCATATAGATTTTTGAAATGTCTCTTTTAAATAAATGCAGTTACCACTTTATGATCTGACCAGTAACACTCAATGGTTTCTGTAACAACATAAGATGTATTTGAGAAAACTAAGTCAAGCATAGAATTCATATTTGTAGTATTCTTGGTTACAAACTGAGTACATCTAAATGTTTCACTCATAAAGTTGGAAAACGCAAGATGTCCAACTGAGATGTCAAAGTTGAAATCACCCATAATAAACAAAGACTTTGTGAAAGCCACTTGTGGTAAAAGATGTTTCAGTATAACCTCTTTGAAATCTGATAATGTGCAAATCGGAGATTTATAAACAAGAACCAATTGAATTGATCCAGTTGTAACAGTAGATGTTTCACACAGCAAAAATTCTACTTCGTCTGTACTGTATTGAAAAATCTGTTCACAGTGCAAGTGATCTTTTAAATACAAAACAAGTCCATGACTAGGTCTGGTACCACTTGTAGGAATGTTTTGATCACATCTGTATATTTCGAAACCGTCAATTGCATAAGTGTCATTATGATCTGAACTGCACAGCCTAGATTCCATGATACCAATAACATCTGCAGCTAATATGTTTGGGTCTACAGATACATCAAGGAAATGCTTGTGAAATGATCTTGCATTGTTGAACGCTACTTTGAAATACAAACTGTCTACATCATACAAACAGTCATAACATAATTTTAATTTTGCTTCCTGTCGAAGCCTGTTCATTTCATCTTTAACTCTTTCATCTGTTGCAAGTGCAGTGCTGTTGAAATTCAAAATATGTAAATTTTCAAACTTCCTTACCCTGCTCATAGCTACATAATGAATATGCGGCATCTTCCTTGTTCGTGTCTGTGACATATCTATAACAAGTTTATCCACTGTAGAACCTTGTGCTTTATGAACAGTCTTTGCAGCAGCAGGCTTTAGTGGGAACTGAGTTCTCTGATAAGATTTGTAGTTGTATAGGAAATTCCTATTAACATCAAAAATTGGTGTCCATGTTTTGTCAATACTTGAGTGGTACAAATGCTTGTATTTCTGTCTTGTGTTTGATCCAACTGAATGATCCTCAAATAAAACCCACACAATACTAGGTCTTGTAGTTTCAGGAATTCGGTTTTCAATATATTTGATAATACAGCTTGAACCATTAGCTACTCCATCATTTACATCAAGGTTAACTGTAATATCGTAGATCATTCCAACTGCAAGAACTAACCGTTGAGCCAAATTTGCTGTTTTGCTGTAATCCTTTGGTAAGCTTTCCAAAAGTCTATCTCTGTTCTTTTTCGGGATATCTGCAATGATTGCATCATGACTGAAGACATCTACCTTTGTCGTAGATAAATTTCGTATGAAGTCTTCATTGAAGTTGTCCACAAACTTATTCTCTAGAAACAAGTGTGGTACATTTTTCGGATAGTTTTCATGAGCTGGAGATACATGATGTTTGTCGATCTCAGTTTTATCTTCTTCGGTTAATTCATTTGTTCGAAGTCTGTTGAGAAGATTGGCAAACTGCATGTCATCTTTCTGTCTCATTATCTGAGTCAGTTCAAATATACTGAAATGTTCTTTCCATAAATTGGTAGCTAGAACTTGTCGTCCATCTGACAAATCTGCAAATATCCATGAATCTCCGACAGGTTGAAGTTGGTACAGATCTCCTACAGCTATGATACTTATTCCACCAAAGGGTTTGTTAGTTGCAGTTAGTTGCTTCAATCTTGTGTCAATGAAATTGAGCATTTTAGCACCAACCATTGATATTTCATCTATAATAACTACTGAAAGATTTCGGTACTTCATTCGAAATGTATTCAACTCATCAGAGCTCATTGATTGATTGCTTTGATTATATTTTTTGTGGAAAGCAGAAGCAATTGTTACTCCATTTATATTAAATGCTGCCTTCCCAGTAAAAGCACAGAGCAAGATTCGAATGTCATCTGGATCTTCTCCTTCTTTTGAATGCAAGTGTCTGTGTAAAGCTTGGTAAAGAGCTTTGATCAATACAGACTTTCCAACACCAGCACCACCAGACAAAAATGCATAAATGGGGTCATTTTCAACTTTGATCCAATGCAACACATGGTTAAAGAATTCTCTTTGCTTTACATTTAAAGCTCTGAGTAATTTCAAATACTCTTCATCAGATAATCTGTCACTTTCACATTCCACACATGGAACATTAGCTGCAACGCCTAGATCAGCACCCAAGTCATAATGTCTGTGCTCAATTGGTCTATCAGGGTTAAAATGTATGAATTCTTGTGCTTCTTGTTGTCCTTCAGCTTCATCTTCTGCATTTGCCTGCTGAGCACTAGGGGCTAACTCGTCATGTTGCTCAAGTTCTTCCATTGCATGCTGCATAGCCAGTTCAATTTCTTCAAAATTCTTCTCATAATGTTTTGACTTAGCATCAATCAAGAAGTGATTTTCCTGATAGTGTTGCTGGTAAGTAGAGTGACCTTTCAGCAAATCAGCCATTTCATCTCGCCAAGGCATGAATAATAGTAACTTCTCTCTATAATGATTTTCTGGATCTGTCCTCACATTGTATCGTACATAGCGTAGTATTAAGTCATGCATACGTCTTCTGATCAAAATTCCATTTTTCAAAGTTACTAAAGTGTCATCTTCTGAAAATTCAGAACTGTCGTCTTGGTTTTCTTCAATGTCATCATCATTCGCCTCTTCTGAATGTTCACTTGTTCTTTTCTTTTCTGGATACTTGATTTCTAGCTGTGAAGCATAGTCTGCAAGACACCAGTTCTCTAATTGTTTTGGTCTTTTAGAATATCGTGCAATGATATTCTGGTAATGGATATCTGTAGATTGTGGGCTAAGCTGTTCTAGATCAGACAATTGTTTTAAAAGTAAAACTCTTTCATCAGGGGGTGATGTATTTATGAAAATTACATCTCTTGATGCTTTTGTGAGAGGCATCTGTAACACGAGATAGGAGGCTTCTTGAGCACTGACTTCTACACTATTCAAAAACTGATTGCCAATGTGACGAACTTGCTTCTTTATGTCCATGTTCCCTTGTCTTGCTTCTCTACAAGCTCTATCCATTAATGCACTCATTCCTCTCTGAGATTTGCTAATGTAAGACACTATGTACATAGCACAAGCATACGGATCTAACACATACTGCAAATCAATGTTTGCATTCCAAGCCAGCAGCAAGTGTTCATTGTACATGTTGATTCTGATTTCTGAGGGAGTCCTTTTCAGAAATATTTTTGGGGTGCTGATTGAACTTCTTATACATTTTATATATTCGCATTCCGGCATATCTGCTACTTGCTCCAAAAACTCATCATACGAGAAATGCATTCCATCTTTAAATTTGTTAATCTTTTCCTGAATTTCATTGTATTTCGTTTTGTACTTTTCAGTATCTACCTCAAGAGGTTCTAGGAGCATTGTATCACGCAGAGGTGGAAGAGGAAATCCAAACCTACATACAGCTTTGCCTTTCTTCCTGCAACTTTTTGAATGCTTATGTGTCTGAAGGTCGATAAGACCAGAAACCTTTTCGTTCGTATCTGAGCATGTAATATTCTTGTTAACAAAGTCAACAATTAACTCCTCTGAATCTTTTGGATATTTCGGTGCATCATCTACCCAGACAAGCATGTGTATGTGTGGAGATCCTCTTTGTTGAAATTCAACTCGATAAAAGTAGTCTGTGACATGGCCAACAGGATTATGAGGACTTCTCAAGAAGATCTGAATGAACTTTTGCACTCTTTCATTAAATATTCTAGTGCAGGTCACAGGATCTTTTTGTACTAATTTACTTCTCTCATTCCATGACATTCCATTGATTTCTTCATCTGACATAATTTTGCCATCAAGGTTTGATAGAGCTTTCAGTAAAAATGGCCATCTAGTGTCTGCAGATGATAAAGACATGAACCAAGTAGGAAGGCCAAGTTGTCTGATCATAGCAAAAACGTCCTTCTTTTTGGATGCCAAATAAGCTGGTGAGTTCCGGAGTTGTCTGAATATATAATACCCTTCATCCAGCCGTACAATTCTATCTTGAGTTGATTGATCTCTTGCTTCTGATGCAGTTATTGTTCTCCCTTTACTTTTGTACCGTCTCATTGCTAAATGAACTTTGTCACTAATTTGTTTTAGCTGTATCTTCTTTAGCTTGAAAAAAATATTAGGCACAGACTGTGCTGCTCGTCGATCAAGACTTCTTAGCTCCCATTTTACAATATCAGAGTAGTTAACAGGTACTAATCTGTCCTTGTTGTCTGGTCGCCTTTGTCCACAAAAGATTGATGGAAAAGATAGGTATTCTGCATCATGATCAGTATACAGACTGAGTGGGTGCTGTCCTTCCCCTGGTGCAAATATATATGACCTGTCAGTATGTTGCGATTCGTCTTCAAGTAAAGTGTCAGCATTTCCTGTTACATTCTCAGCACTGTCAATCTCACTAAAATTGTCAGATTCATAACCTGTTTCATCTTGTACAGATGTCTTACTCTGATCTCCAGAAACGTGATCTGTGCACAACATATCATCATTACTTCCATTGGGGTTATCCTGATTGTCATTTTGATTACAATTCTCATGTGAACTGTTACACAGAAATTCTTTCACAATTTCTCTACAATCATTATTTATATTTTCTGCCCAGCTCTCATCAATCTTTACTCCAGAATTTCTATACAAGTCACTCTCTTTCATCAACCAGTTAAGTGCAGATATCACAACTGCTGGTCTTACATTTTCAGTGAAGTCACACTTTTTGTAAGATAATTTTTTCTTGAGTTTAATTGGAATAGTAAATGTCTTATCCATGTTTCTTGGAAGTGCATTAATAGTAGGTTGTATATCAACTGGAACATTCACTACATTTCCTTTTACACAATATTGACCGCCTCTTGGTAGTTCTCTCATTTGCATAAAGGGAATTCTAAGGGCAACAACTCTTTCTTCCATAGGATGCAATTTTAGTTCAAGAGGTCTTGCAGGCCATTTCATTCCATTTATAACTGACAACTTTGGTATGACATTCTTTCGAACATTGGACTTGCAAGTAGAGCATATCCACTCTTTGTCATTCATGGATCGTAATCCAGTTAGTAAACCTGTTTGGAAGTCACATTTAGAAGAAAGATTGTCAACTTGACTTACACTATGACTAAACCAAGTTTGATGACAAGTTGTGCAAACATAAAGAGGTCCAGTGCTTGTACATGCTTTGAAAATTTCAATGCAATCCTCAAGTGTTGATCCATATTTCTTTTTCTGAAATGCATCATTCTCTTTCAGTGAAGAACGTGTATCTTTTCGCTTCTGAGTCTTTGCAATGCAATTTGATGCCTTAGATCGTCTAGCTTGTTGTTTTCTAAGCCTTTCAGACTCAACGAAAAAAGTATTTTTTCGCAATTTTTGCTTGCTCTGCAATCCCTTTAACTTTTCTTTAAATCTAAAGTGCTCGTTAGACCTGGCTTCACCTTTTTTCTTTCTTTCAAATTGTCGGTATGTCTCATCTTGTCTAGATTTCTTCTTCCCAAGCATTTCTTTATGTCTTTCTTTGTCACGATATTCTTTATCACTTCTTTTTTTTTTCTTGGCTTCTGATTCTTTAGAGAGATAATGTTCATCATCTCTGGCCTTTCGTTTCCCAAGCAGTTCCTTTAAACGATACTGCTCATCATCTCTGGCCTTTCGTTTCTGAAGCAATTCCTTTAAACGATACTGCTCATCATCTCTGGCCTTTCGTTTCCCAAGCAATTCCTTTAAACGATACTGCTCATCATCTCTGGCCTTTCGTTTCTGAAGCAATTCCTTTAAACGATACTGCTCATCATCTCTGGCCTTTCGTTTCCCAAGCAATTCCTTTAAACAATACTGCTCATCATCTCTGGCCTTTCGTTTCCCAAGCAATTCCTTTAAACGATACTGCTCATCATCTCTGGCCTTTCGTTTCTGAAGCAATTCCTTTAAACGATACTGCTCATCATCTCTGGCCTTTCGTTTCCCAAGCAATTCCTTTAAACGATACTGCTCATCATCTCTGGCCTTTCGTTTCCCAAGCAATTCCTTTAAACGATACTGCTCATCATCTCTGGCCTTTCGTTTCCCAATTAATTCTTTCAAACGATATTGTTCATCATCTCTGGCCATCTGCTTGACAAATAATTCTTTTTGCCGATATGTTTCATCCTGTCTAGATTTCTTCTTTCCAAGTACTTCTTTTTGTTTTTCTTTGTCACGATATTCTTTATTACTCCTTGTTTTTTTCTTGGCTTGTGATTCTTTTAAGCGATTCTGCTCATTTTCTCTAGCTGTCTGCTTCACAAATAATTCTTTTTGTCGGTATTCCTCATTTTCTCTACACTTCTGCTTCTTTAGTAATTCTTCCTGTCGAAAATCTGCACTTTTTCTCTTCTTTTGCATATATTCTTTCATGTATCTTTGTCTGTTGATAATCTTTCTTTCAGGTTCAAAATCTGGAAAATTGTGCATGATCCTCTCTGGTGATAAAGGTAAAATTTCAAATTGAGACTGAAGATCAATGTTGCAACTCAAGTAGAAAGAGTACAAGAACATCACCAAATCATCAATAGTTGAATATATTCTCAGAACAGCTCTTCCATCAGGAGAACTAAGGCCATTTGGACCATGTGAGTGAGAATCAAAGAAATAGTACTTTCCATCTTTCAATGTGATTGCTGAACATATTGCACCTATCATTATTAAAAGGTTGTGTGACTTTGTTAAAGCAATGATTATTCCTTCATGTAAGGAGAGTATTTCATCAGTATGAGATTGTATCACAGGTAAACCATACACGGTTGAGTGCTTGACTAGTGAGTAGTAATTGTCCTTGTATTCCATTGCTAATGGCAGATCATCAAATGACAACAGCTTATTTCTAAATTTTCCTGTATTCTGAAGATCAATGATTACCTTTCTATATAAGTTGTCTCCATGTTTAAGCACAATATCCAGTGATTCACTTGAAAATTGAGTGTCATCTTGTAAACTAAGGATCATGGAAAGTGACATACATGTACATTGGCTTCCTCTAGATAGTGCAGAGTATCTTGTGTCACCTTGATTGTGTGAAGCAAATACATGTATGCTGTTAGGCAACTGTACTTCTTGACTTTCATTGCTTGAATGAAGACTTTGACATTCATTTGCAGGTATGGTTCTAGAAACACTTTCTATATCTATGGTTTGATGTGTAATTCCATTTGCAATACTTAGACCAGTATTTTGATCAATATTCTGAGTAGCATTTTGAGCAATAAATTGAAAAGAGTTTTCATCAATTTTCTGAGCAGAGTTTTGAGCAGAGTTTTGAGCATAGTTCTGAGCATTGTTCTGAGCATAGTTCTGAGCATAGTTCTTAGCATTGTTCTGATTTGAAACCTTTTTTTTAGCAGGAGGGATAACCTGGTCCAGCACCTTTTTTACAGGAGGTATAACCTGGTCGTCCAGCACCTTTTTTACAGGAGGTATAACCTGGTCATTGTCAATTGTCAAGCCCTTGTTGGAGGGGTGGCTATCCCCCTTCTTTTGAGCTGACCCTCTTTTCCAAAATTTCTTCCTTGGCATCTCGTGAGGTTTAATCTGGAATGATACAAAAATAGAGCAAGTCGAAAGGATGTATGATATGCCAGCAACGTCAAACAAGCCAATTCAAAGCATAGCATCCCCCTGAAACCACATGTTTGCCACTAATCATATGTATAGATTGTGACATCAACTTCTTACCTGTGACCACGAAAAACAAAAGGGATCATCTCCTCACGGAAAACAATTGTTGAATGTTTGGTGATTCTACATAGTGCAGTTTATTTACTATCATGTTCACAAGGTTTTTCATATATTAGCCACTGTGACCTTGAACTTTGGACCTCTGACCTTGAAAATCAATAGGGTTCATCCTCACCTAATTGAAAACATTTGTGGTTCTGTAGGCTTAGTAATTCTACATAGTGTAGTTTGTCTTCAATTCTGTTCACAAAATTTTCATATATTTGCCACTGTGATCTTAACCTTTGATCTCTGACCTTAAAAATCAATAGCGTTCATCCTCTCCTCATGGACAAAAGTTGTGGAAGGTCTGGTCATTCTAAATATCGAAGTTTGTCTTTTATTGTGTTCACAAGATTTCTTGACACACTAACAACAGACGCACGGTGCTATATAACTCAGAAACATATTACAAAATATTCCGGGATTCATTATGAATCACAGTTAATAATCATATTGCATGTACTTTAATTTTTAAAACAAATTACTTATAATTTAGTAAAGCAAGTTAAAGCAATGTAAGCTTTAACTTCCATTTAAAATATTCAATTCTAATATTAATTTAAAGAAAAACAAGAAACCGCCAAAGATGGTATGGCTGGATTACAAAGCGGCAACCATCAGTAAATAATAGCCACGAATGATTAAAAACAAAAGTCACAAGGTCGTAAGTGTTGAAGATAGATGAGAATTTACAATATTTGCTCTCATTTCAAAGGCCACTAGGCCAAAGGATATGGTGTCATTTGAAAGCACATGTCACAAAGAATCTACATATGAATTATCACAGTTCCATTATAATGGATCAAAAATAGATCAAATCTCAAAGTTAAAGGTCATGTTATGAAATGAAAATTCTTGTCACAAGGAATCTACAAATGAAATATCAAGCTCCATTACTTATGGTTCAAAAGTAGGTCAAACTGTTTGCTTTGTTATAATCAGCGAAACCCAAAGCTCGTTGGACCGTAGGACATGCCCAATGATTTGTCCATCGGTATGGTAAATTTGCTAAAATTACTGGACCAAATGTCCGATATTTAAAGATATCAACTGGGAAAAAATAATCTTACAAATCGAAATTAATAATGATAAATCTGTTTTAAAAAATTCTGGTTTTGTTTTTCTATAGTTTCTGGATAGCGATTGCGAAAATGTGTACATCAAGCGTTTAAACTAGAACTGCCCTAAAGGGACGAATTATACCCCCTGCAGGCCTCAATTTATGACGTGGTTTATCACTTATTATGAATTTATCACTAAAGCGGTAGGTCAAGGTCAAATGACAAATATTTGACATAAGATACATCCAAAAATGTTATGATCGCTGAGCGATATAGTCCCCTACCGGCGGCATATATTTATGTCCTGCAACTCTGCCTATGAATTACTCTTCAATTAAACATATAGGAGTTTAAATTAAACTTACTGTCTGTGCAGCTCAGTTCTGAGGTTTTATCTGCTTTATCGATTCGAAAAAGAGGTCAAGCGTGATGAAAGTTGCACTTGCTCTGTAACTATCCAAGACTAAGCTGAGTATCAAATTTCACCTGAATATCTCTATTTGTTGCAGAAAGAAGTCTGGAAAACTGACAAAAACTGAATTTTCCAAGTCATAAAGGGGCATAACTCCTCGAAAAATAGGTCAAGCGTGACATAAGTGGAACTTGCTCTGTAACTATCCAAGACCAAGCTGTGTATCAAATTTCATCTGAATATCTTCATCCGTTGCAGAAAAAAAGTCCAGAAAACTGACAAAAACTTAATTTTCCAAGTTATAGAGGGGCATAACTCCTTGAAAAATAGGTCAAGCCTGATGAAAGTCAAACTTGCTCTGTAACTATCCAAGACCAAGCTGTGTATCAAATTTCATCTGAATATCTCCATCCGTTGCAGAAAAAAGTCCGGAAAACTGACAAAAACTGAATTTTCCAAGTCATCAAAAGGCATAACTCCTTGAAAAATGGGTCAAGCGTGACGAAAGTCAAACTTGCTCTGTAACTATCCAAGACCAAACTGTGTATCAAATTTCATCTGAATATCTCCATCCGTTGCAGAAAAAAGTCCAGAAAACTAACAAAAACTGAATTTTCCAAGTCATCAAGGGGCATAACTCCTTGAAAAATGGGTAAAGCTTGATGAAAGTCAAACTTGCTCTGTAACTATCCAAGACCAAGATATGTATCAAATTTCATCTGAATATCTCCATCCGTTGCAGAAAAAAGTCCGGAAAACTGACAAAAACTGAATTTTCCAAGTCATCAAGGGGCATAACTCCTCGAAAAATGGGTCAAGCGTGACGAAAGTCAATCTTGCTCTGTAACTATTCAAGACCAAGCTGTGTATCAAATTTCATCTGAATATCTCCATTCGTTGCAGAAAAAAGTCCGGAAAACTGACTTTTCCAAGTCATCAAGGGGCATAACTCCTCAAAAAATGGGTCAAGCGTGACGAAAGTGGAACTTGCTCTGTAACTATCCAAGACCAAGCTGTGTATCAAATTTCATCTGAATATCTCTATCCGTTGCAGAAAAAAGTCCGGAAAACTGATATTCGGACAGACGGACAGACGGAGGGACAGACCGACAGACAGACCGAGAGGAAACTAAGAGTCCCCTTCGGCGTTGCCGGTAGGGGACTAATAAGCAAGTTTTGTGCATGTACAGGCTTTCTACTCTACCTTGATGAAAAAGTAGGAAAAAAGTAGGAGTAGTCAATGAAAAAAAGTAGGAGAAAAGTAGGAAAAAGTAGGAATTTATAGGGGAAAAAAAGGAAATTTTCAATCACTTTTAGCGACAATTTTCAGTAAATATGACACACAAATCACAGCAAGCAATCATTTTAGACTGGTAATGTTCATCTTTGAGGAAATCACAGAGAGAAATAAGGACAGATTGATTTTTCATGTAAAATATGCAGAATGGGCGAGCGAAGCGAGCTCGAATTTTTTAAAAAACTTTGAAACAGATGTCAATGACAAGTGAAGCAAGTAATTTTTTACTTTTGAGATGAAAAAGTAGGAATAGTAGGAGGTTTTGAAGAAAAAGTAGGAAAAAATAGGATCAAAATAAAAAAGTAGGAAAAGTAGGAAATAGTAGGAAAAAGTAGGAACAGTAGAAAGCCTGCATGTACCACTTATAGTAATTAGTATGTCCAATAATGGCAATTAAAAGAAAAATCACTCAAGCAAAAAAAGAAGGTCAAGGTCAAATAACAAACGTTTAACACAAGATACATCCAATATGCAAGTTTGGTGCATGTACCACTTACAGTTTGTTCAAAATTGGCATTTTAAAGCAAAATCACTCAAGTGGAAAAAGACGGTCAAGGTCAAATTACAAAAGTATAACCCAAGGTACATTCATTATGAAAGTTTGGTGCATGTACCACTTAGAGTTTGCTAAATATTGGCAATTTAAAGCAAAATCACTCAAGCGGAAAAAGTAGGTCAAGGTCAAATTATGAAAATTTAGCCCAAGATATATCAATTATGCAAGTTTGGTACATGTACCCTTTATAGATTGCTCAATATTGGCAATTTAAGGCAAAATCACTCAAGCGGAAAAAGTAGGTCAAGGTCAAATTATAAAAACTTAATCGAAGATGCATCCATTATGCAAGTTTGGTACATGTACCGCTAATAGTTGGCTCAATATTGGCAATTTAAAGCAAAAACACTCAAGCGGGAAAAATAGGTCAAGGTCAAATTACAAAAGTTTGATCCAAGATACATCCAACACGCAAGTGTGGTGCAATTACCACTTATACTATGATCAATATTGGCAATTTAAAGCATAAAACTGTTTTAAGGTCAGAGTTCAAGGTCAAGGTCACTAGGTTAAATTTCTCATGATCAAAATGCAGTACTTGTTGAGATGAATGAGTATGTGAAATATGAAAGCACCATCACTTATACTATAAGAGGAATCTGTTTTTAAAACTTCTTAAACAAACCAGAAGTCTCTGATGAGACTGAAGCTCTACTGGCTGTTTTGTTAAATTCACTGAACTAACATCCATTTTCCAACCCTAGGGGACAGGGGCTCACACAAAATATCAGATGCACATCTACACCACAGACACATAATACATGTAATGCAAAAAGAATTTACTCTCCATGAATTACCGGTATACTTTCTGAGATCTGGTGTTCACAAGATTACACAGACTTATATAGTAAAAAATGACCACACCCATTTCAAAGACGGGTCAGTCTTAAACAGAATCACAGCCACACAATCAGACCACAGACTCACTGAAATGGAAAAAGAAATATCTCTCTACAGTATCAATTATACTTTCTGAGAACTGGTGTTCACTAGATTACAGATTAGGGACTATTAGAGTTAAATAGGAGAACATGACCACACCCATTTCAAAGACTCTGGAGGTCAGATGCTGGAAAAAATTATCTATCAATTATACTTTCTGAAAATTGATGTTCACAAGGTAATATAGACTTAAATAGGAGAAAATGACCACACCCATTTCGAAGACCCTGGGGTTCAAGGGCTCAAACAACATATCAGGGGCACAACTAGACCAGAGACTATTCTCTATCAATTATACTTTCTGGGAATTGATGTTCACAAGGTAACAAACTTATATATGAGAAAATGACCACACCCATTTCCAAGACCCTTGGGGTCAGGGGCTCAAACAAAATATAAGGGGCACAACTAGACAAGAGACTGATTATAGTGAAAAAAGAATTATTTCTCTATCAATTATACTTTCTGAGAATTGGTGTTCACTAGATTTCATAGACTTATATAGGAGAAAATGACCACACCCATTTTTAAACCCCTTGGGGTCAGAGGCTCAAACAAAATATCAGGGGCACAACTAAACCAGAGACTGATTATATTGCAAAATGAATTATTTCTCTATCAATTACACTTTGTGAGAATTGGAGTTCACTAGATTACATAGACTCGTATAGGAGAAAATGACCACACCCATTTTCGAAGACCCTGGGGGTCAGAGGCTCAAAGAAAATATCAGGTGCACAACTAGACCAGGGACTGATTATATTGCAAAAAGAATTATTTCTCTATCACTTATACTTTCTGGGAATTGGTGTTCACTAGATTACATAAACATGTATAGCATAAAATGACCACACCCATTTCCGAAGACCCTGGGGGGGGGGGGGGGTTGTCAGAGGCTCAAACAAAATATCAGGTGCAAAACAAGACCAGAGACTGATTATATTGCAAAAAGAATTATTTCTCTATCAATTACACTTTCTGAGAATTGGTGTTCACTAGATTACATAGATTCATATAGGGGAAAATGACCACACCCATTTTCGAAAACCCTGGGGGTCAGAGGCTCAAACATAATATCAGGTGCAAAACTGGACCAGAGACTGATTATATTGCAAAAAGAATTATTTCTCTATCAATTATACTTTCTGAGCATTGGTGTTCACTAGATTACTTAGACATATATAGGAGAAAATGACCACACCCATTTTCAAGGACCCTCGGGGTCAGAGGCTTAAACAGAAATCAGGTGCACAACTGGACCAGAGACTGATTATATTGCAAAAAGAATTATTTCTCTATCAATTATACTTTCTGAGATTTGGTGTTCACTAGATAACATAGACTTATATAGGAGAAAATGACCACACCCATTTTCGAAGACCCTGGGGGTCAGAGGCTAAAACAAAATATCAGGTGCACAACTAGACCATGGACCAAACTAAATGCAAAAAGAATTAGCTTTCTATCATTTATGGTTTCAGAGCAGTTGCGCTGACGAAAAAATGTTAACAGACAGACAGACAGACAGACAGACAGACAGACAGACAGACAGACAGACAGACAGACAGACAGACAGACAGACAGACAGACAGACAGACAGACAGACAGACGGACGGACGCCGGACAACATGGTATCGCATAAGCTCGACTGGTCTTTGACCAGTAGAGCTAAAAACTGTTATAAGGTCAAAGTTCAAGGTCAAGGTCAATTTTCTTGATATCAAAATGTAGTACTTGTGAAGATGAATGTATATGTGAAATATGAAAGCCCTATCACTTACACTTGTAGAGAAATCTGCTTTTAAAACTTCTTAACCGGACGGACGGACAGACAGACATATTTGTTTGCGGGGGGTATAATGACACAGATGTTCTACTGTCGTTTTTTAAATATGTCTGAGGATTTCTATTATGGCCTTCTTGCATGTACTTTGAAGAATTTATGTTCAGCAGGGAATTAATAGATGATCTGTATAAAGAGTGAAATGTTTACTAAATTTCCTAAAGGTGCACATGGAGGGCTGTAAACGAAACGTAAACGTTTCTTGGTATTTCTGATGTGAATAGTGATTTTCAGTAGTGTTTTTTATTTGCAAATGTCGTTCAAGTTGACATTAAACACTACTTCGCTATGCTTGACTAGATTTTAAAATGCAATGATCGCTGTGCGATATAAGTCCCCTACCGGCGGCATAAATTTATGACTTGCATCTCTGTTCATCAGTTCATCTTCTGCAACAAAAGCCAAGAAAAGTTTGGGAAACTGAATTAACGAAATTTGCAAAGTCCAAGGGCCATAACTCTTGTGAAAATTAGTCAATCTAAATTAAACTCAAATCTGCATCACACTATAATGTATTCACATACAAAAAATCAGCTCATAATCTGCAATAACAGGCATGAAAAAGTCTGGGAAACTAAAAATTTCATGAAATTTGCTAAGTCCAAGGGCCATAACTCTTGTAAAAATAGGCCAATGGAAACCAAACTCAAACTTGGTCTGTATCACACTGAGATGTATTTATTTACCAAAAATCAGTGCATTATTTGCAATAGAACCAAAGAAAAGTCCGGAAACAACAATTTTCATAAAATTTGCTAAGTGCAAGGGCCATAACTCTTGTAAAAATAGGTGAATCTAAAGCAAACTCAAACTTGATCTGTCTCCCATTGATATATATCCACATACCAAAAATGAGTTCAATTTATCCAACAACAGCGGTAAAAAGTCCGTAAAACTGAAATTTTCATAAAATTTGCTAAGTCCAAGGGCCATAACTCTTGTAAATTTAGGTCAATTGAAACCAAAGTCAAACTTGATCTGTATCACATTGAGATATATCCACATACCAAAAATGAGTTCAATATATGCAACAACAGCGGAAAAAATCCGGTAAACAGAAATTTTCATAAAATTGGCTAAGTCCAAGGGCCATAACTCTTGTAAAATTAGGTCAATCGAAAGCAAACTCAAACCTGATCATTATCACATTGAGATATATCCACGTACCAAAAATGAGTTCAATATATGCAACAAAAGCAGAAAAAAGTCTGGAAAACTGAAACTTTCATAAAATTGGCTAAGTCCAAGGGCCATAACTCTTGAAAAATTAGGTCAATCAAAAGCAAACTCAAACTTGATCTGTATCACATTGAGATATATCCACATACCAAAAATGAATTCAATATATGCAACAACAGCGCAAAATGTCCGGAAAACTGAAACTTTCATAAAATTTGCTAAGTCCAAGGGCCATAACTCTTGTAAAATTAGGTCAATCGAAAGCAAACTCATACTTGATCTGTATCACATTGAGATATATCCACATACCAAAAATGAGTTCAATATATGCAACAACTGCGAAAAAAAGTCCGGAAAACTGAAAATGGGACAGACGGACAGACAGACAGAGAGACAGACGGACAGACAGACCGAGAGGAAACTAAGAGTCCCCTTCGGCGTTGCCAGTAGGGAACTAATTAATAAACGTCGCAATACGACATGCTGATACTTTATATGTACAACATGGAACAATTTTAAGATTAAAACAACACTGGAAACTTTGAGAACATCTATTAACTTCTCAAAGCTAAACATTTTATGTAATTCAAAAATAAGTCATTTATGCTTGGGTCGGAGAAGACTTTTAGGGAAGACATGGGCAGAGAGAGGGATTGCAGTACCAGAGAAAAAGACGGCAGTGATGCATAACATATAATATAATGGTGATGTTGTTTTACAGGGAGAGATCGGCTCTATTTGATCTATTCTAACACCTTGTCCAACATGACACTTCGAGTCAGCTTAGCATTAGTGAAAAAAAGCTCCAAGCTTGACCACTCTGTCCGCACGAAGTTAAGTAATAGCTCTCCAGTTTAAATATGCATGCTAAAAACAGTCTACGCGAAAGTTCAAAATTTTTACCTGACTGCAGGTCTGCTGAAAATAGAATTTTTACAAGACCTTGCATTTTTTACCAGACCGATAAATCTTGTGGGATTTTTAAGCAACGATAACATTCGGACCTGTATCGGTTTGTAAGATTCCAGACTTATCAACGAAGAAAAACAACACTCTAGAAGAGACTACGGGTGGTTTAAATCTATTTTGGTAGCAAAAAAAAAACTTGCAAATAATGTTTATCTTTAAAGAAAATTGAATGAAGATTACTTTTTAAGAACAATCTTGCGATTTTTCTCACCGGACGGCCAGTCCCGTTTCTGAAAAATATTTTTGGATCTGGCTCGAAATTTACCGGCAAAAACGGACCGTCCGGTGACTTTTGAGGAGACTGTAAATAAAGAATTTTCAAGATGATAAAAGCCGCGATCTGACTACGTAAAAAAATTATCTGCATTGCCGCACTGATTAACTTTTTTTCAAGCAAATGATAAAGATTTATAGTAGTCCGTGTACCAGGGTTCGAAATTAACTTTAATTGCCACAAGCTAAAATTAGCTTGTAGAAGAATCCAAAATCTACAAGCTAACTTCTAAATTAAGAAAAAAAGAATCTTTGATATCTTATGATGAATATGTTATTTAACTATCTATTCAGAACATGTAAATTGTTATGATTATCTATAGGCTTAAGAATGTTTTCGACATAAATCTAAATACGTGTACTTGCATGAATCAGCTTAGGTCGTAACTTTTCAATATTTTCACTCTTTTATTTTAACAATATCCCATTATCGCAGTTTGTCTACGCTAGAAATGGCACATCTGCAATCTTCATTTCAGTTGTTTTCAGCCATAAGATGCATGCCATTTACGTAAAGTGAAAAAAAAGAAAATTGTAAGTACCTAATATTTATTTTCATTAACCTTTTACATGTTTTAAAAACTAGAGAAACTATTGTAAATAGATGTTGTCATACTTAAACTACTTACAGAAACAGATAAGATTATAATTGAATTAAGGCAGAGGAAAACGATGTTTGTACAGCCCGGCGACTTTCTGAGCGATAAGCAAGTACAATGTACCATTAACTGTACGCAGTATACATGTACACAGAATGTACAGAAGAAATAAACAACATGGATTTGTCGCACATACTGATTGAGTGATGGTAATCTATGTGATTGTACGGCAACATTCTACCACTGATTCAATACAAAACATTATGTTATAAATACCAGATAAATACAGTATGGGCGGATCGTAAGACGTGAAAAAGCCACTCGCAAATTTTTTTGAGTTCCTAAATTTCTTACTCGCAATTCCCAAATTTCACTCGCATTTCGCGAGTATTTCCTGTTAATTTTGAACCCTTGTGTACACGTTTAGAAATTATGTAAACATTTTAGTAATACAGCTACACAACCTGATAGCTCTGTGTACATGTGTTAACGTATCTCCATTAATCAGCTGTATTGGATGTGTACTACATGTAAACAGTATATGTTCAACAGAAAATAAATGCACCAAAAAGGT
Source organism: Pinctada fucata (assembly GCA_028142955.1). Lineage (NCBI taxonomy): Eukaryota > Metazoa > Mollusca > Bivalvia > Pterioida > Pteriidae > Pinctada > Pinctada fucata. Next base: position 13,514,149 of record AP027108.1, read on the forward strand.
CATGAATTTGTATGATTTTGCTTTCTTTATTATGTATCACTTATAATAAGGTGAGAAAGGTTTGGTCCGGTAATCATTAATTCGGTACTGTAAAAATTTGATAATTAGAGGACTGAATGTCCAGTGATCCTCAAAAAGTTTCGCGTTCACGTATAATACTGTATCCTACTTTGAGCAATGAGAAATGTTATGCATTCGCTGAGAATGGGGGTGGGGGTTGAAAGTAGGATGCACATGAAATACTTTTGGTTTTTAATCACTTTGCTACCGAGAAATAAGTTTCACATAAAAAGTCACTACACTTAAAAAATTTTTCAACTTAGTGTGACCGTGGCCTTCCCTACCATGTATTTTGGTCCCAAGTTCTACTGATGAGGATTAAATATCCCAAGCACATTGTCCAATTGTATGACCAAACAAAAATTGTATGGTATTTCCTTCAAGCTTGAGAGTTAAAACACCTCATTTGTCTTACCATTAGTAACTGCCGAGCTGCAATATCATAGGTATACCGTGTAAAAGTTCCGAAGTGCAGAATACATGCAGCAAATCTAAAGTCTGAATCAAAACCAAGCGCAGATCTAGGAGGGGGGGGCATAGTTATTAAAGCTTATAAAAAAACGTATTTCACACGAGTAAGTCCCGATTCCCTTTTTGTTGTCAAATTAATTGAATATTACATTACCTCGTACTGAAAATCTTTCATTTTAATAAGTATTTGATCTGCATTTCAAAAAAATTTGCTGGCTCACTCACACTCGCCTGATTTTTGTTTTTTTTGTTTTTTTTGCTTTTCAAAACATTCTGATCTTTAGGACCCCCCCCCCCCTGAAAAAAATTTCTGGATCCGCCCCTGAAAACAACAAGAAATTTGCTTTTCATCCTCGCATTTTTGGTAATCAAAGTTGCATAAAAGCCGGAATTGGTGACTGCGACGTAACAGATACAGATACAGAAAGTTATAGCGAGCAGAGCTCGCTGCAAAGGCCCAAAGGGCCTTTGCGAGCGAAGCTCGCCCTTATGGTAACGCGTATACACTTACCTTAGTGAGAAAATATGCTGAATCAAAGAATGAGAATGTACTACTATGCTTTCAAAAACTTTCGTCCCCTCGCAGACAGAGTTACTGCGGAGATGCTGAATATTGCCATTTAATTTTTTTTCGACTCCGAGTATACGTATATGTTATACTCAATTTTTGTTTACAAGTTACATTTATTGACATAATTTTCGTAAAGCAGATTACGAAATAGCATCGACAACTCGGCATAACCGCGGAATCTTTTTAGGAAAGCCGACATCTTCGTTTGAGTATTTTGTTTACTGTGCTTCTATGACGTCATCGCGCCAAATTCTTAATGTCACTTTGACGTTGTAAGATTTTCCTTTAATGGACGTATTTTGCTTGACGTAAACGCTTCTAAAAAGGTCAATAAACCGGCCAAAGTATTCCCATGGGCGATTTTGTGTTCAATCCAGATGGCTTCACGTTATTAAGTTTCTCAATCCAGAACACTTCTCGGATTTTACGATAATATTTGGAGGCATCCGAACATTTCTCCAAACTTATAATTTTGATGTCCGATATTAAAGTGGTTTTCTTTATTGAAATGTTATGAAACAGGCTTTGGACGATTGTATCTGACATCGGCAAGATGGATTTTTTTCTTTTGGGCGATATGCAATGAGTTATTTATTTTCATTTAACCGTTTTATAACAAAATTAAAATGAATTGAAATAAAAAAAATCACATGTAGGAAATATAACCAGGTCTGTTTATAAATCCTTGATCTGACCAGTTCTAGCTGAGCTCTTTAAACTAGATCGTTGATATAAAGTTTCAAAATCATACACCTTTTGTGTTTGCTCGTATTTTTCTGTAAATTTGACTGGAATCCCCCCCCCCTTCAACCTAATCTAATATTTGCCGGTCAAGGCCAAAACAGGAACATACAAAGAACCATATTTTAAGCCCCCCCCCCCCCCCTTAAAATGTTCACAAATGCCTCTGTGTTTCAACTCGCCTTATACTGCCTTTTTTTTTTGGCAATCACCAAACAGAAAGTTTTGTAAGATAGGATAAACCGCCATAGTCTAAAATCATATTTAATTTCTCTCCGCTCGCACAAAAAGGCTTTGCCTTGATTCATATTATTCTACATATGAAAGTCAGAGGAAATTCGATACATATTACGTATCAAGATGATACTCGAAATATGCTAAGCGTTAAGAAAAATGTAAAAATAAACAAAACTCAAGTAAAAGCCTTCAAAATATTTGGAAACTGATCACAATTAACTCCTTTATCTATACGATGGACACAAATTGCCTTGGTCAAAAGTTTCCAGCTCCGCCATTTTACCTTGTTGTCTGTTTATGTGATCATAGTATACAGTTTTCTCCCTTGATTCATTGACCACCTGTATAGTCCCTATGAGAATTCTGTATGCAACCTTTGGTAATTTATTTTTGCATATTATAATGTGAAATTAAACATGTTGAGTATGCAAGTTTTCTAAATAAAGGTTGAAAAAAATTATAAAAATATTTTTATTGATGTGTGATTCCTACATGATGACATTAGTATGTGACAAAGTTGGCGGAAGAATACACAAGTTCATGACCCCGAGCTGAGGCCACATGGGTTGTTTTGTTTATTGGCTAAATAAGGGTGTCAAAATATTAAATTTTTACGGCACTCAAGTATTTTATAGGAAAACGGTCATTTATTGGATGTGTGAAGTCTCATTGTAAAATAACTGGTGGAATTATTTATGTGGACCTTTGAGCTACAATGAACTATGAAGGAAAAAAAACTGTATACTATGATCTTACAGGGCGATACACGGGAAAGTCGGGAATAACCCTTCATAGCCGTAAAAGAGATATTAATGAATTTTCTGCACTGAAATTTGAACATGTAATCAACAGGTATGAATGGAATCCGCTGCTTGCATTATTTTTTGTTGTCAGGCGAACTTTGAAGCAAAATTTTAGAGTTTCCTCTGACGTTTTCCATTATGTTGAAAAACGAGCGCTGGGTTAGGTACAAAAATGCTAAATTTGGGTCAAATTTATAACCGCTTTAACTTACATGTACTTACATTATGACCACGGATTGAAGTTAAACTTGAAAAAAAAAATCCAACAAAAATTGAACAAGAGGCCTAAGTGGGCATATTCAAAAAGATTATTAAGTGCAACAGGAATGAATTTTTCGTTCTATTATCCGCACATAGTATTTCAATTAAAACCTATGGAAAAGCATGTACTTTCAATGGGTTGTTCAGTAGTCAGCCTCCTGTCCCCCTTCCCTCCCTGTCCATACCCTTTTTGCCCCCCCCCCCCCCCCCCATAATTGTACTGATGTCATGGCATTTAAGAAAAGTACAATACTTAAATTGTAATATGGCATAGAATTTTTATCATTGCACTTGTAAATTTAGTTCATTCAGCTTGTTCATTATTTCTCAATATGCATTGTCTGTTGTAAACCTGACTTAATTTTTTTTTTTTTTTTGATATTTCAGATGATAATGTGATGACCTTGGCATATACAGGTGGATCCAGTGTCTAGTCCATGGTTAGAAAATTGAGGTACTAAATTGGCTGAGTGTAGTATCGAAAATGGTCTTTTAAGTCATACTATGATACCAGAAGGACATTCCTTGTTATATTTTTGTGAAAATAAAATGTTCATGATACAAACTTTTCATTTTGAAGATATGTAAGACTGCTAGAAATATGTTTTTACTCTATATAAATGCATGGACATGGAATTCTACATTACTCAAAACAGTGGACTTTTCTTTTAAAACAGTACATAATTTAGTTAAATTATCCATATATACCACTTATGTATACTGAAATAACATCAGTTGTCTTCTTTGTACAATTCTCCATCTTACATTAATAAGATTACAATCAAATCAAACATGTGCATCACTCCTTAATCCCTTTATGGGGCATCAAACAAACAGCTCATCAATATTCTGGCCCTCAGATTTGGCTGACCCCCCTCAGTTTATTTGGCTATTAAATAAGGCTAAACAAACAATGTAATGCCTGCAGGTGATTTATCTGATTGAGTATGAATTTGGGGATTTTTTTGTACCTCATACATGTATTGGAAAACTTTATTTACATTTTTAATTAATTTTTTTCCCTTTTAAAATGAATAAATTGTATTATTTTTATTTTTGAAAATTAAATTATAAGGAATTTAAAAAACAACTTCAAGTCTCACAATGACATAAAAATATGATTGTTCTAATTTTTTAATGCTCAGTCAATTAATTATTGTTTAATTAAATGCTAGAAATATTAGCTGGAACTTCACACTTTTTGGCTTCACATCGAATTGGCATGCAATTTTAACCATGATATATGCTAATTTGTTCCTCTTTAAAAGATATGAAGATGGTAATCAATCAAATTGAAATTTTGAACATCATCTAGAAATATAGTCAATTTTCAGTATGCAAAATTTCATTAAATTTGGAAAATGTTTAAGGGATTTTTAGATCATAGTATACAGTTTTCTCCCTTGATTCATTGACCACCTGTATAGTCCCTATGAGAATTCTGTATGCAACCTTTGGTAATTTATTTTTGCATATTATAATGTGAAATTAAACATGTTGAGTATGCAAGTTTTCTAAATAAAGGTTGAAAAAAATTATAAAAATATTTTTATTGATGTGTGATTCCTACATGATGACATTAGTATGTGACAAAGTTGGCGGAAGAATACACAAGTTCATGACCCCGAGCTGAGGCCACATGGGTTGTTTTGTTTATTGGCTAAATAAGGGTGTCAAAATATTAAATTTTTACGGCACTCAAGTATTTTATAGGAAAACGGTCATTTATTGGATGTGTGAAGTCTCATTGTAAAATAACTGGTGGAATTATTTATGTGGACCTTTGAGCTACAATGAACTATGAAGGAAAAAAAACTGTATACTATGATCATGTATAAAAACCACCTTAGATTCGGAGCACCTCAAAATTGTCGGGAGCACACATGTTCATAACCGTATTTGGATATTGGGTGTCCTCTGCATAATAGCTATTATAATAGGACACACTGAAGAAATCATGTTATTTAGCTGTATATATGGGCTTAATAATCTACAAATAAACCTGCATGTATTCCCTAACCCTAGCCCTAGGTGACACTTAATTATCGACATGGTAATTATGTTAGTATGCTTAGCTGAAGAGCGCATGTCAAGACTTAATGAATGTGACATGAGGGGTAAAACGGAGTCTCGATGCTCCCTGGAAACTTCCCAATGCACTAGCTGCCAAGTAAGGGCACAGGTGTTCGCATGAAAACACCAACGAAAAGCTATAGAGCCACCTCTTGACACATCCAGGCAAAAAACAACACTCGTTGGGACCCATGAATACTTTATTCGTACCAAATACATGTAGTAGTTTCAGCCAAAACTGTTCTGGAGAAAATGTTGAAAAGGTATGAAAATGACATCCCCCCCCCTCTTTTCAATTTTTCCAATAGATCTATACAAATTCATGAAAATTCAAAAGATCCAGGCAAAATACAAAAACAGTTTGAGGGGACCATCAGTACTTAATGCCTACCAAATTTCATCAAAATGCTTTCATTTGTGCTGGATTTATGTTGAAAAAGTATGAAAATATTCACCATTTATGCAATAGAAAAAAATTCATTAAAATTCGAAAAATAAAAATTTCAGCATGAATTAAATCAATATAAAAGCTTTATATAGGTAAAATGTGACAAATATACAGCAAATGAGTGTCTAAAACCACACTTAAATAGACTTACTCTAAGAAATAGCACAAAAATGAACATTTCTGACAAAGTCCGTAAAAACGTCAAAAACGCGTCAAAAATTTCACTTCGAAGTGGAACCAAAAATAACTAAACTTCTTAAGACATCTTTCTAGATAATTTTGATGCTTTCGGTTTGTCGATATGTACTTTGGTTCTGAAGAAGAAGTTTGTCAAAGGAGGGTACCTCCTGTGACCTACTTTTGCCTTTGGTGGCGCCACCTGTTGACAGATCCGGACGAAAATCAAAAACACTTGTAGGGGACCATTAGTACTTTATGCCTACCAATTTTCATCCAAATCCCTTCAATGGTTCTGGAGAAGAAGTTGAAAATGTGATAAGTTGACGATGACAACGACGATGGACGATGACGATGACGGACGACGGATGACAGACGGATTGCTATAACAATAGCTCACGTGAGCCTTTGCCTCAGGTGAGCAAAAAACTGAAAAAGTGAAAAAAATTGTTGGAGTCTCGCCGGGGTTTGAAGCCACTCCCCATGAGTCCATTGGGCATGGAAAACATACATTATACCTATGTACAATCTTAAAAAATATTCCTTAAACATCCAAAAGTGGATATCTTGACAAAATTCTTTCACTTGTAGGGTACCATGCATGAGTACCTCATACCTACAAATTGTCATGACAATCTGAAGAGTGGTTATAGAAAAGAAGCAGAAAATGTATGAAAATCACCCCCCCCCCTTCCTTTTTACATAAGAAAAAAATTCATAAAAAATCAAGAAAATAAAATTTAAGCATAAAATACATATCAAAGCATTAAGTAAGTTAGATATGATAAATATGTAGTAAATGAGTGTGTAAAATCATACACTTATTGAGTTATTTAAAGAAATAGTGCAAAAATGTGCATTTCTGACTAAGTACGAAAAGACGTCAAAAACGCGTCAAAAATTTGACTTCGAAGTGGAACCAAAAATAACAACACTTCTGAAGACATCTTTCTAGATCATCCTGATGCTTTCGGTTTGTCGATACGTGCTTCGGTTCTGAAGAAGAAGTTTGTCAAAGGAGGGTACCCCCCGTGACCTACTTTTGGCTGTGGTGGCATACATTATACCTATGTACAATCTTAAAAAATATTCCTTAAACATCCAAAAGTGGATATCTTGACAAAATTCTTTCACTTGTAGGGTACCATGCATGAGTACCTCATACCTACAAATTGTCATGACAATCTGAAGAGTGGTTATAGAAAAGAAGCAGAAAATGTATGAAAATCACCCCCCCCCCTTCCTTTTTACATAAGAAAAAAATTCATAAAAAATCAAGAAAATAAAATTTAAGCATAAAATACATATCAAAGCATTAAGTAAGTTAGATATGATAAATATGTAGTAAATGAGTGTGTAAAATCATACACTTATTGAGTTATTTAAAGAAATAGTGCAAAAATGTGCATTTCTGACTAAGTACGAAAAGACGTCAAAAACGCGTCAAAAATTTGACTTCGAAGTGGAACCAAAAATAACAACACTTCTGAAGACATCTTTCTAGATCATCCTGATGCTTTCGGTTTGTCGATACGTGCTTCGGTTCTGAAGAAGAAGTTTGTCAAAGGAGGGTACCCCCCGTGACCTACTTTTGGCTGTGGTGGCGCCACCTGTTGACAGATCCAGACGAAAAACAACAACACTTGTATGGGACCATGAGTACTTCAAACCTACCAAGTTTCATCAAAATCCCTTCAGCCGTTCTGGAGAAGAAGTTTAAAATGTGAAAAGTTTACGACGACGACGGACGACGACGACGACGACGACGACGACGACGACGGACGACGGACGACGGATGCAACACTATGACAATAGCTCACTTGAGCCTATGGCTCAGGTGAGCTAAAAAGAAGGCGTCCTTTATCTACAAGTTTCATGAGAATAAATCGATATAAATGTATTCTCAAGTTATTTTGTGCCACTACATGTAACATTTCCATAATACTGTCAAACATAAAATAAAAATAAAAAAATCTAACAAAACCCACCGAAAATTCGGTCATATCTTTTAAACGACAAGCCCAAGCATCTACAAAATTGATAGTGCCCTTTGAAAAAAGAGACAAAAACAAAACGACCCCCCCCCCGCAAAAATAAGAGACCCCCCCCCCCCGAAATAAAACATAAAAAAAGAAATTGTAAGGGGGGAAAAGTAGATTAAAATGACTATACTAAGGCTTGTCATACACAGACGTTTAACAATGAAGTGGCTGACGAAATATAATATTATGCAGTTCCAAGTTCTAGATCTGCCAATGAAACATTTGAGTGCTCTTGCTCGAGCTCGTTATACATATTGACCCTCCAAAAATAGGAGTCACGTCTGCAAGTAAGTACTTCGTTTTTCTTTCTCAATGATAATCATTTATACACAAATCTATGAAGTTTATGAGATAATATGCCACATTGTTCACCTAAAATTTATAAAAATGAAAACAAAAGTCAGTAAATCGAACTACCTTCAGTGACCTATGTCTTGAACGGGTTTTTGGTACACAAGATAGATTTTTTGCTGAATTTCATAAATGTTTAATTGTTTTACACAAAAAGCTATTTCTATTTGTTAATGACCTTGAACTTTGACGAACTACCTTCAATGACCTATGTCTTGAACGGGTCATCCAAATGAACAATTGTCCATGGTCAAATCCTTTAAAGTAACCTGTGCGTAAGGATTCAACCTGCATTTGCATAAAAAAAAACAAAAAAAAAACAAAAAAAAACAAAAAACAAAACAAAAAAAAAAAAAACAAAAAAAAAAAAACAAAACAAACAAAACAAAACAAAAAACAAACAAACAAACAAAAAAAAAAAAACAAAAAAAAAAAAAAACGATAAGAGTTTTTCGTAGTGAATGGATGAGAAAATAATAAGAAAATTATTATAATTCGAATGAAAACACAAACACTCGATAACGCTTATTTTTGGCCCCTTTGCCTTTATCAAGCGTAAAAACGACAGTGTATACAATTTGCTATGAACGCCAGAGAAGCAAAGATGGATTTTACCTAGTTTTGTAATACATTGCCTTTTTTACACTAAGTCTTGATAAAGGCCAAAGGGTAGAATATTTGTGTATTACAGTGGCGGATCCAGAGTGGGAAGCGGGGGGGTTTGTATCGACCCATAGGGTCGATTCGAGGCACGAAGTGCCGAGCGGGGGAGGGTACGGGAGGGGGTTGCCCCCTCCTGTAGGTGGGGGTCCGGAAAATTTTTGAAAAAATGGAATTAAATGGTGCATTCTGGAGCACATTTTCTCCTTACCTTCTCGAATATTCAGACCATATTTTCCACTCAATTTATGTGGTTAATAAAGATTTCTAAATAAAATAATTTCTCCTTTACTGCTTGCAGGGGCGTAGCCAGGGTGTTTTCGATGTGGACGTCTATAAAGAAGGGTTGGACCAAGAACTTCAGCTGTCCGGGGACACAGACTTTTTTTGGGGGGATGACTTGCGAGACCCGAAGGGTCAAGTGGGGACAGTATGGAAATATGTTACCCATCCCCTTAATTGAAGGGGGTCCCCCGTGAAAATTTTGAAAAAAAATGAAGCAAACTGCTGACCTCTGGAGCGTATTTGAGCTAAATTTAGATGGGATAAAGCATATGATTCGATGTCAGCAGACGATGAACCGTATCTAAGATGAAGAAAACTTGAGAGGTGAACATGACATTCCCTGAATACTTATATATATATGTACGTCCACATAAAGTCTTTCCAATCGACCGCTCGCACTTTGTTAGCGATCGTTGTATCATGCGCGGATACAGCATTTTTGGTCAGAGGGGGTCCAAAATTTAAGGAACTTGAAGTCTACCTATCATGTACATGTAGGTACATATATATATTCGTGCACATGATGGGGTAGGGGGCAATTTTGTTAGCTTTCCTTTCACGTTTATTTTCATGAAGAATTGGCGAGCGTAGCGAGCCAGAAATTTATTTAAATATGAAATATCTAATTTGTCTTGATTCGATCGAGATGATTATTTACAACATTGAATATTTCACTCCTTATATCGGCGAGCGGAGCAAATTTCATGAGAACAAATAGATAAGAGATGTGTCATTTTCCAAATAATCAGACATCTTAAAATGACAAAACCTTGAAAAAGATGAAGGAGGTTACATCCTATGAAGTAAGGGACTGTTCAAAATAGGAGTTCCTGAGACCCAAGACAATTATATAAAATTAATTAGTATGAACAATCGATAATAATGAAGGAATTTTGCAGAAAAAATAGTTTTGTATTTGTAAATGGCGAGCGAATCGAGCCGAAATTTTAGGTTTCAACGCCCTTTCATGCATTTTAGACCCATTTCAATTAGAAATGGGCCAAAGCTGGGCCCCAACACCGAAAATATCAGGGGGTGGGTCCAGACCCCCGGTCCCGCCCCCCCCCTCTGGATCCGCACATGGTTGTATTGAGTTCTAATGAAACACGAGAAAATTACGAAAAATGCATTCAAATCGGTGGTTTCTGGAGTGTCTTTGATCTATTTCTGAACAGTAGTTTGCTTTAAATACTACCGGTATTTCAAAAGACCCCCCTCCTTCTTTTTGGCAACTAGGGGAGGCGCTGTCCTTTTTTTTTTCGCGAGACGATGTGGACGTTTTTGCGTACAAATGTACGCCTGGCTTGTTGATTTGTCCTTGCTGTAATATGTACTTAGAATATTGGTACGATATCGAGTAAAAAATGTTGAGTATCATTGGGTTTTGGTTTTGAAAAATTGAATGCTTATTTATAGCCCCCCGGAGCACATTCGAGCTATATACAATGTTAAATATTTGCCCATTTTCCCGGTTATTTCAAAGTATGTTTTTAACAAAATTTGTAGATGACAAAAATTCTCAAACCGGGTATTTGAGGACAGAAACGTGTAGGTTTCGATCCCCGTACCATTTACATTGGTTGTTTGACACACGTACATGTTTTGCAAATTATTTGAACATGTTCATATTGTAGTATTTGTTAATGTGAATTTTCGGGAATAAAATAAACAGAAAACCCCCTCTGCGACGTACATTACAAAAACTTCGCGATTGTCTGTACGAGTCCACAAATACGCCAACTGATACGGTATCGAATCGATATGCGATAGAATGTATCAGAAAATTTTTGTAAATTTTGTTTCAAAATAGTGAATTCTGGTGGACATTAAGCAATTTTTTTTATTACTTAGTTTGCAGGGTTTTTCCCCGAGTTCTAATGTTGCCAAAAAAAAAAAAAAAAAAAAAATTGGGAAACCGGGGGGGTTTTCCCGAACCCCCCCAAACCCCCCTAAATCCGCCCTTGTATTAGAGTGTTTGTGATTTTATTTGTATCATCCCTTCCCTCTGGAAGAAATATTTCAATCTTTTATAATTTAGTACATAGATAATTTTCTACAATATCTTTCTTTATCACGTTTAAACAGAAATTATCTGCAGCAGGATGGAGGTCAAGGACTGGAAGTCGCGGTCCCCGGGACCCAGACTAATCGCAGGAATATTACTTTGTGTCAGATACATGTTCAATCTTTTGGTTCTTTCTTTCATCGGTATTTTAATGTGTATACCATACATCAGGGGTTTCATGAGTAAGAAAATGAAAGAGAATAACCCCTATGAAGGTACTGAACATACAACTCTCATTATAGACAGGAAAGCTATTCTGAAAGAATTACAATGCTGTTTGAGTGAACTATGGTACAGAGAGGCTGTCACAGCATAGACGTATATCAAGAGGGATCGCCGACTCTAAAAATAGCACAATATGTTCACGTATCCGCAGCGCCCCCACCGAGAGGCATAGAAAGTACTTTCACTTTCAATATACGTACCGAAACAACAAAGTGCCGTGAAGGTAAGTCAGTGATTTTTCACATAAATTAGATAAGTAACACCGGTTGTGTTAAAACAAATAGATGATGGTATAGTTCTTGAAGTAATCAATTCCTAATTTTAAATTATTTTGATGTATCAAGCATGTTTTTCGAGTTAAATCTAGGCCTATGGCTATGTATTGTGTGACATGTTACACTGTTACATATCGTCTTGCCGCATGCCGTGCTGATTTGGTTAAATATCCCTTAGAAAATCAAGTATGGGTTCATCTGTTCAATAAGATATTAGGACTATATGTAATATTTCGCTCTGAGTGACTATTGCATGAAAAGATATTTCTGCAAATGCAGGGGGGGGGGGGGGGGGGTGTTGATGAGTTGTTTGCATTAATAGTTAGAAAATTTGATTTGGAGGGGGGTTGCAAGGAAAAATGTTATTGCAGTGGTAAGTGAAGTCTTAAAGATTCAAGTGCATGAAAATATTCCATTTTAATTCATCTTCAAAAAAAAAATTATTGTAAAAGTCCTGTCTTTGGAACTAAGCTTTGTAAAAGCTTAAATGGGCTATCCTTGGATATAAATCAAAAATATTAGGTGAATTAATTCAAATTTTATTATTGAATATAGATTTATTGTCTCTATAAGAACAGAGAGATCTGAACTGTCATTTATCATTTTACCCGGTATACTTACTTGGTTTTCCATATCATATCTTTATCTATCAATTTGCTCATATGTGTATCGTTTCATTTAATTGTGATGTTCATATACTTTTTATTTGAATTAGGCTGTGACTTGGTTTTACCTGAATAGTTCATATCATATTTTCTGTGATTATTGTTTTATATTTTTTAACAGAAATTCAAGATATGCAGAGAAGCAGTAAAGATCAGTACCTAAAAAATGTTTGTAAAAAATGCTTGATAGTGGTGTCCAGCTATTTACATTCCAAAGAACAGGACAAATATTTTGATTTTTAGTAATATCAATTGTAAAATCATATTTCGCTACTGTATATTGAATACTTTATGGAAATCATTAGTGTGATGAATAAATATCAAATAATCCATATTGATTTATCATTCCTGAATTTCTAGTGACAAGAGTTCAAGAAATGTCAAATGAGTCAGTGAATACATATACTTCTATTTTGACTGAACTACTGGATTTGTACAAAGTAGTACCAGTGGCAGATTCAAGGGGGTTGTTACAACGGAAGACTATTAGGCTGCAGTAGTATGCCCCTGGTCCCTCTACTAGGGCTTTGCCCTGGACCCTCTTGGGAACTAGGCATTTCCCAGACCCCTCACCCCCCAACCCAAACGCTGCATCCGCTAATGAGTACAAGTACCTACTCAATGATTAATTGAAAACTGATATTCAACTGCATCTTGACATTTCAAAATGAATCATTACATGTGATGTGCATGTTCATAATTAATATTAGTTCATTCATAGACAAAATACATTTGCTGTAAACGAATGAGCTTCTACCACTATGTCTACTACATGTCAAATATTTCCAAAATTACCTTGACCTTAATTTGAACTTGCTGGTATGAGAGCTAATGCCAAACCCTTGACAGTGTCATTCGCACAAAAAGATTTTTACTTGGATCTAAGCAAATTCTGACTTATGAAACGGTGATGTCTGTCTGTCCATCTGTGTCAACAATTTGGTTTAGCTGCCATGTTTAGGTTGGTGAGGTACAATCTTGAAACATGGCATAGAGATTGAGCATAGTGAGAGCATCAAAATGCATGTATTGTCCTTGACCTTGAAGTTTGACCTAGAAAAACTTACGTTAGAATTAAGCAGTACTGTACCAATAGTATATGAAGTATCACATTTGAAAATTTCATAGAGATAGGAAATAATGAGATGCCTTGATTTCAGGTAATGACCTTGACATTGATCTTGACCTTGAAGGTGAAATTTTTAAATTTGACTATATTGTTATGTATTTAAACATGGCATGGAGATACATCAAGCAGACCTGATTTCAGGTATTGGCCTTGGCCATTAAGATATGATTTTGAATTTAACTACTGGTTTACTGTAGTAATTATTACTAATTAAATTAGTAATTAACCATTTTAGCTCACCTCACGAAGTGAGAGGGAGCTTTTGCTATCGCCCTGTCATCTGCATCCACGCTAGTGTGAAGTTTTATTTCTTTATATTAAATGCTACATGTATTAATTAAGGCCAAACTTGCACAGATGATGTGTCTTTATGACTGGTGATTGGGAAGGACAGAGGCCATGCACCATAGTCCCATTCATTTGCAAAATGGCCCATTGAAGTCTCAGTACTTTAGTAAGAAATGCCCCAATGAAATTTTGGGAAATCATGGAAAATGGCCTATTCACAAAATTTCCTTCCAATCACTGCCTATAGAGATTTAACATTGACCTTAAAGGCATATAGTCTACATGAAATATTACATTACAACTTTAAAGATTTATTTCAATTATTGAACTTGACCTTGACTTTTTGACCAGACCTTTTACTAATGTTCCATATAGGGAGAGGATAAAATCAATTGATTTAAATTGTCAAAGTTCAAGATCACTATGGACTTAGGCTTAAAAATCTTGCTTACATACATTGCATCAAGCAATCATCATAGAATCATCAAACATTAAGTTAGCAACAACCACGGGTTTTATAAATAATTTTTTTTTTCATCAATATTACTTTTCTTATATGAAAAAAGTATGCTGAGTTCAAATCTGTAATCTGTTTTATTGTAGCTTTTATATGTAAAAAGTTATTTGACATTTAACATACCCACCCCGCAACCTAATTTAAAACGAAAATGCACAACTTTTATAGAAAAAACGTCACAACTCATTTTCTTTACAGGGATGCTGATTATGGACTATATTTTGTTCATTTTAACCTATTTCAGGTATGCTGATTTCAAAAATGACAAGAGTTATTTTCTATCATTGACTAAATAGCTGTAATTTAGACTTTAAGATGGTTACCCCCTATATTTGCATTGCGAAAATTTGCAAATTATGACTTGATTTGTCATAATACTTTGTTAAAAATACATTTATCACATGTATTTACCAATATAACAAAAAAGGAAAACATTTGAAGATAATAGACAAGTTATATTTACAAATCAAAAGCTATCCACATGGTCAAATCAACAGTCGGACAGATATACAGGAGAACCATTGACGTCATTAATAGTACCATGTTTGAAATAAGCTGTAAAACATGTAGATCTAGCTACCCAATGCATATAACCATACTTAATTTCTCAGCCCACCAAGTAAACATTAGAAAATAAAACCAAGATTTTGTTCTTAATGTGTATAAGATAATATGTAAATTGTCAATCTTGAACATGAACCTTATATACATTGTGAGAATTTTCAGAAAAAAAGAAAGAAAATTCTACACATATATAATGTATGGTTTTAATTTGAACAACTTTCACATGCTGAATATTGGTACTACATATCCTACAAGGAAACATTCCCTATTGTTTCAATATTATATCTAAGACATTGCTTGAACTGAGCTCTGGGCTCCTCTTCTCACACACAAATATGTCATTGTGTTTAATGTAAAAAATAACAGTGAGAGATAGATGCATTTACCTAATTATCCTAAACAGACAAAAGGAGATGTTTTAATTTGGTGTGATGAATGTATTTGGATCTATCATTAGCCTTCAGCCCTTTCCCTTAAAAAAATTTCAGATTAATCACTCCAATTGTTATATCTTGGTACAAAACTTGCTAAATTTATCTGTAAATAAAACTCCTAGTAATCACTGTCCACCCCCCCCCTCTACCTAACCCCCATTTCCAAGGCTAACCCCACAGACCATTAATGCATGTAGTTAATACAAGGAGGATAACTAATGCCATGAACAGATCTAAGATAAAAATCCAGGAGATGTACAAAGTCTTTGATAAAGTGAGAAGTGGAAAAGTCAGAATTCACAATTACATGTTTATGTGGTAATATTATTACTGGACCATGGTATCCCATTCCCTATCTAGGTAAGATTTATCTGTATTAAAATTACATTTTTGTAGTACTACAGGTATATAGTATACTAATATTGTTGTAAGACCTGTGTTAAATTTGCACAGAGTGACAGAAACATTTTTACTTAGCTACATCCTGAAAATAGGGTTATATAGTTTTAATGTAAGAAATGAAGTATACATGGTATTCATATCGTAACTAATAAAAAATAAATAAACTCCAAGAATGTTGCAAAAGTTAATATTTGGAGCTTTAATTATCCATTCATATTTGATGTAGAATGTGGATCCAGTCAGATGGAACTGGGGGGAGGGGTCCAGTATATGGTTTTGAGAAAAAAAAATTGATGGGAAAATCATAATTTTTTTTGCATATTTCTTGACTTCCCCTTCATCAGACCCCACTAGATCCACGCTTTTATATGTTATACATTTTCTTAACTTTATTCAGAAATAAATTACTCGAAGTAGAAGCTTTTTTCGCTTGATTGTACATGCGTAAATTGAAACGTATATTGTTGTAAACAAAATAGAGTTATCGTTCTTGATACTGACTTGTGATGGAAATGGGCGAAGTTTTATGTGAATACGGGCATATACCATGGAAAATCTTTATGAATTATTATTATGGATAAATATGCAATCATTTAATCCCGCTCAGTACCCGGTATACGATCGTTATCACGAATTTTGACAGCTCTGAATATTTCAATTCCTTCCCGCGATATGTAAATGACTTGGAAATCCCCTTATTTATTCATATACCAGAGGGTCAAAGTATCAAGCTTTGATGTCATAGGTTTTTCGGAACAAAAACTGCTAGATTTATCCATAACGGCCCGTAAAAGATACCGAGGCGAGTCGAGACGTTTTTGGTGGACATACTGAATCAATGTCACGTTGCGCCCTCTAGCGAGCGTGGTTGTTGCTGACTAGCCCCTTTCCTTGATCTATCATCCCTATATTTCACAACCATATATAATAACAAAAGATAAATGAATCGTGACAATATGGAATGTCGTAAATAGTAAAGCTTAGCTATCTAAATATTCTGGATCCACCCTGCAAATGCACCTTCAGATGCTACAATTTCCATCGTTTCGTCACTTTGAAAGCAAAAATAACCTGCCTTTGTATTGTTGGTATACTACATACACTCATAACTGAACTGAGACACCCTAGATGGCATCAAATATCGCCTTCATTTGGTATTTTCATACGACGGCGCCATGCAAACACCTGCATCTTGTTTACTTTCTATGCCTCCCGGTGGGGGCGCTGCGAAATACGTAACATCCTTTTCCATTCGGAACTAAAATTTTCGTTGCGTAAAGGTACAATCTAGAAAATCTTGAAAGAAGTCGGCGATCCCTCTGGATATACGTCTATGGTCACAGGAAGTAAAGCGCCTAATGTGGAAATTCTAAACCTCCAGACGAAAGAGTGGGTCAAATTGTTGAATCTTGGTAGAAAAAACCGACCCCTTGTCGTCTGCTTCGGTAGCTGTACCTGAGCACCCTTTATGGCGTCGTTATGGAAATTTTGCGATATAGTGCGAAGTTACTCTGACGCCGCCGATTTCATCGTAATCTACGTCAGTGAGGCCCATCCGGTGGACGAATGGAGACTCCTGGGTACAGAATTTTCAACAATGAAGCAACATAAAACACTAGAGGATCGTATACACGCTGCTGAGATGTTGTCCGAACGGAAACTACCATGTCCAATCTTTGTGGACCAAATGAGCAACTCAGCAGATACATTATATGGAGCAGCTCCCGAACGGCTTTATATAATTCTTAACGATGTGGTGATGTATTCAGGAGCACCGGGTCCTGACGGGTACAAACCTCAGGAAGTCAAGAACTGGTTAGACGAAAATCTGACAGATAGGAAACTATAGGTGGAACAATCAATAGACCACAATAGACGTATTGTGGAAGCTGATCAGAGGTTCCGCTTTGTCTTAGTCTTAACAGAGTCTTATTGGAGATCCCCTCCCTTCTCTAGCAACCCAGTTTAACTCTTTTTTTTTCATTTGAATTTAACATGACGAAAGCTGAAATCTTTTACTTAATATATCTCTAAGGAAAAGGGTATTTTAACTGTATGAAACTGTTTTATTTTCAATTTGTATTTTGCTTAGTTTTGTGACGGTATGACGACACGAAGTAAAATATCATAAGCTTCAAGTCTGATATTGGCAAATACATGATGATATAAACATGTTTAAAAATAGAACGAAATGAATATTAATGACATGTACAGGTAGTTCAATAATTTTGACAAGCAAAAGACCGGCATTGTTTAAGATTTACGTTCTCCATATATATGAAAGCAGACCATAAAAACAAACGATGTTCAGATAATAACAAAAGTAAAGAGGAAAGTGAAATTGCAGGAGGATTCTTTTTAAATTAACTACACATCAACATTGTCGAAAAATGTAGCTTTGAGATTATTTTACTAGGAATAAAAAATAGAGTGTTTCTTTTTTTGTGAATTGATTGTTAACTTCAATTTTTGTACACTATACATGTATAGTGCATACATGTACTGTACGTATATACCATTTGAACAAGTACCTGAGTGAATATTAGGTAAGTTGGTATGGATTGGTTGATGCTAAACTTCACAAATACGTACAGAAAACCGGTACTGCATAAACTTAAAAAAAAAATTGAGAGCATTTTTGACTACAAATAGTGAAAAGGAAATGATACGTATTTTAAAAAGTGCTGTAATTTTACATGTTTTAGCAGGGTAACTATATAAGTATCATCACGGTTGTTCCATTAATAGACGTTTCTTTCATGTTTCATGTCAAAGTAAAAAAATAAGAGAAAGTTAACAAATTTATATGTAGACATGTATACTCAATTTTTAAATTGGGAATCCTTCCACTATTGATTTCTAGTTACTGTAAATGTATACATCATATATCTGTAGTTGGTTGTACCTATAAGCGTACTTGTATCCATAGTAACTATACATAATCTCATGAATTCATCGATTCACATTCATAAAGAGATGATAATGGCGCAATAACTACATACATGACATAAGCCCAAGGATGTTCTAAACAATGCACCGAAGAATTTTATCGTAACGGTTTTTAACCTTATTGAATAGATTCGTTCTATCTTGTCACCTGGCAGTGCAGTATATTTTGTCGTGCCGTCCAATGTTTACCCTTATTTGTGGAGAGATGCCTTTTAAACTTGCGAGGGATTTCATGTGAGCGCAGTAAAAAAGGTATGTAGCTAGGTCTTAGGGAAATGAAAAAAAAAAAAAAAAAAATATTTACGCCTCTGAATATATATCAAAATATTTTTTTTTTTCGTTTTCATAATTCAATTAATAATTGAATATAAAATTCGGAATGAACCATCTGTAAACATGGTAAAAAAGTAAATTAATAGTAGATTACGTAACGGTTATAAGTGGAGGTACCATAATAGTCTAGTCAAACTAGGGGGAAAATATTAACTAATTGCAACAGTTTGTTTCTATGCGGGAAAATGAAGTGATATACCATATATACAACATATAAAAAGTTTAGAAAAAAATATTTTGGGGAAAGTTGTTATTTGAGCGATTTAAATTTTGCTTGAATCTAAAAATAAAAATCCCTTGCGGGTAAAGAAAAAGTCCGAATTTTCGGAACTCTTGCGCGTTTCGGGGTTTACTGTACAGTATACATTAATCGATCTACTATATTCTACGGCAGTGCTCATCGTCTTCCTATCTGTGAAAAAAAGTATTAATTGTACAAGTAAAGGCTATCTAGTCAATTATAGAAAATTCCAATAAAATCTGACATTCTTTATTACATACATATTTAGTAAAATCTGCGAGTTATACACATATAAATTTGACGACTAGGGTTTTTAAATGTTAAATTTTGCCGAAATGTTGTACAAATTAAATACTGATTTAGATATCTCACTGAAACATAATCTATAATACAATACACTAGTCTGTCAATATTCAGTTGACGTCTGTCCGTACAGTTTTAAACTGTTATAAATACTGTACAAGAATAATCGATGCCTAGCATGTACGATTTGCTCCCCCCTTTTTTTCTCTTTCGATTGACATATATTTCGGCTTATTGTGAAATTTACGACACCATAATTTTCTGTGCATGAAAGTGATAATAAGTTGGTTTTCAAATAGTTTTTTTTTATCTATGTCTATTTAGCGAACGGTTCGAAATGGGGGGGGGGGGTTACTGAGTTGTTAGGAATAATAACATTACATATTTTACGATAAAAATGATAAAGATCAATTATATATATATATCTTTTTTAAATAGTACCATTCAAAAATATTTGTTAATGAAATAGTTTGTAGATGCATTAATGAGTATCGTATTCGATCAACTTTCAGCAGTTATAGATTCACATTACGCCGAACCGAAAACAAACCAACATGCAAACGCTATGTGTGAGGGAATTAATCCATAGATTTATTCGTTTAAGTTTTCAATTACAGTTAGATTGAAATGAAACTGAAAATTCTTTTATGCATTTTAGTAAACCAGAATGTCTTATAATAACTTAAGTTACATGTCAGTATATATATACATTTTTGTACAATAGCTATAGCATAGTCACCCACAATACCAAGTATAAGCTATCGATTTTTGTGTCGCCTGCGAAGCATAGCGACACTTAGGGATCACTTTGTCCGTTGTCCGTCTGTCCGTCCATCCGTCTGTCCGTCCGTCCGTCAGTCAGTCTGTCCGTCTGTCTGTCTGTCACACTTTGGGTGTCACAGCCCATAACTTTTGAATGGTAAGTGATAGGGCTTTGATATTTCACATGTGTATTCCTTGTGACAAGACCTTTCAACACATACCATAATTTTTGACCTATTGACCTTGACCTAAATATTTGACCTACTTTTCAAAAAAAGAATAAGATTGCTTATATCTTTTGATTGGTAAGGGATAGGGTTTTGATATTTCACACATGTATTCCTTGTGACTAGAACTTTGTACACATACCATAATTTTTGACCTTGTGACCTTGACCTAGATATTTGACCTACTTTTCAAAAAAATTATAATTTGCTATATCTTTTGAATGGTTAGTGATAGGGCTTTGATATTTCACACATGTATTCGTTGTAACAAGACCTTTCTACACATACCATAATTTTTGACCCAGTGACCTTGACCTACATATTTGACCTACTTAAAAAAAAAATTAGATTGTATAATATCTTTTGATTGGAAAGGGATAAGGCTTTGGAATTTCACTTGTGTATTCCTTGTAACAAGGCCTTTCTGCACATACCATGATTTTTGACCTTGTGACCTTGACATAGATATTTGACCTACTTTTCAAAAAAGTTGGGATTCGCTATATCTTGATAGGTTAGTGATAGGTCTTTGATATTTCACATTTGTATTCTTTGTGACAAGACCTTTCTAAACATACCATAATTTTTGACTTAGTGACCTTGACCTAGATTATTGACCTTTTTTTCTATGGATTGCATATATCTTTTGATTGCTTTGTGATAAGGCTTTAATATTTCACACATATATTTCTTATGATGTGACCTTTGTTTTGTGACCAAAATATTTACGCAGTGACCTTGACCTAGTTGATTGACACTATTTTCTGAAAATTTGAGATTGACCATATCCTTCAATTGGTAAATAAGAGGTCTGATATTTCACATATGAATATCATTAGACAAGACTATTATAGTTACATGTATACCATGTGATCCACCTCCTAGAATAAGCTGCTTCGCAGGCGACACAAGCATTCCTTGGATTGCTATTTTTTATAATTCAAAATCATAATGGAGAGATAGTGTTTGTTATATTATTCTATTAGTAAACATATAATGATAAAGATTCCAGTTGCAAAGTCAATTTTTTCAAGTAAAACTGGTCAATTAAAGTCAAAATATCGATTTTTAAAAGATCTGTGTACAATAAACTCCGTAGCGCGGGAAACGGCGCGAGCGCGTTACTCGGACTTTTACTATCAAGCAGAAGCGGTTCTATAAATAGATTAAAACAAAACTTTAATCGTGAAATAAACAACTTTCCCCTTTATAGATTTTTCTAAACTTTTGGGGGGATGATTTATTTACTGTAATAAACAAATAACAGTTGAATTTGTAACTGTTGCAATTAGTTGCCAAATTGACCGTTTAATCGGTAGATTGGCTAGACTATAATACTTTTACATAAACTGACTGGAAAATTAGAAAAGAAACGACAACATGAACAATGAAATGGGACGTTTATGTTTAATAAAATATTTTATCTGAGATTGTAGTTATAGGGGACAAGGAGGTTGTTTTACTACGAAGTCATAAGAAAATGAAATTGTCGAATTATATTCGGATTGCATAAGCTGTGACCAAAAAAAAACAAAAACAAAAACAAAAAAAAAAAAAAAAAAAAAAAAAAAAAAAAAAAAAAAAAAAAAAAAAAAAAAAAAAACCAGACAATTGAAAAAATGCAAAACATAACAAAACACACACACCTTAAACCACCCTTGTACACTTGAATTGAATCGTGAGGTTTTGAACCACGGCTAATCGACTTTTCAGATAATTGTTATAGCCCTAATGGTGAGCTATGTCGTACTTATAATTACCTCACGTTTTCATAAGTGCTCATAATAAGCATTAAACAGGTATATTCGCTCTAAGATTTCCAGTTTTTTCAGGTGAGCGATGTGGCTCTTGGGCCTCTTTTTTCAGTTTGTTATTTTTTTTTTTTTTTGGTCGGATATCAACTCCCTGTCTTTATTATGTTTGATATTTTTCAAGAATTGGCATGCATACTGTATTGATTGGGATTGATGAATTTCGATTTTGGGTTTTGTGTTGGAGTTTCATTCACTGATTAGATGCATTCATAGCAATAGCTATCGTACATACACAGCAAGTCTTAAATTTGAAAATTGGGTATACAGTAAACTTTGTACTAGTATCCCTTACGGAAAAAAGGCACTAAAAAAGCATACTTTAAAAGGTACACTTTAAGTACAAAAAAAGCATACTTTAAGTACTCAATGAAGCACACTTTAAGTATCAAAAAAGCATACTTTAAGCATCATGCAAAGTGTGCTTTTTTGGTACTGCTTTTCACGGAAAACTTAGAAAAAATCAGAAAGGATGTAAATCATAAGCCGTAAAAGTACACTTTGTGTCGAACTTTACTTCTCAACAACTCCTAAAATCAGGAAGCACTTTTTCTGCGAATTTTCAAATATAAATAAAACGAATGTATGTTTCATGTATTTATTCAAATTTTTAAACTTGCATATCAATATTGCATGCTAAATAAAATACAAAGCCCATTCAATTGTAATTCATGAAAAAATATAAATTTTAAGTTATTCGCCAAAGGCAGTACTAAAAAGGCACAATACATTATTTTACAAAGTTCAATCGAAAAAGTACAAAAAAAGCATACTCCAACAAAAGTATGCCTCAAGAGGTACTATTTAAGCACTAAAAAGTATTCTTGTGACACAATAATATTTTCAATAGAAAAAAAGTTTTTTGCCAAAAGCAGTACAAAATAGGCACAATTTAACTTACATTTTTTGTAAACTGCAGAAAGACTAAGATAGGTATGCTTCTCGAGGTACACTTTAAGCACTAAAACGGCACATTTTACTTAGTTAAGAAAAGTATGCTTCTGGAGGTACAAAAAAGGTACTCTTGTTGAAAATACTTCTTTCAGAAAAAAATGTAAAGTTTTTTGCCAAAAGCAGTACGAAATAAGCACAATTTAACTTACATTTGTTTGTAAACTAAAGGAGCACTAAAAAAGTACAATTTGAATTGTCAAAGATAAGTATACTTCTTGAGGTACACTTTAAGCACGAAAAAGGCACATTTTACTTAGTTAAGAAAAGTATGCTTCTGGAGGTACAAAAAAGGCACTAAAAAGGTACTCTTGTTGAAAATACTTCTTTCAGAAAAAAATGTAAGTTTTTTGCCAAAAGCAGTACAACATAAGCACAATTTAACTTACATTTGTTTGTAAACTAAAGGAGCACTAAAAAAGTACAATTTGAATTGTCAAAGATAAGTATGCTTCTTGAGGTACACTTTAAGCACTAAAAAGGCACATTTTACTTAGTTAAGAAAAGTATGCTTCTGGAGGTACAAAATAGGCACTAAAAGGGTACTCTTGTTGAAAATACTTCTTTCAGAAAAAATGTAAGTTTTTTGCCAAAAGCAGTACAAAATAAGCACAATTTAACTTACATTTTTTTTTTGTAAACTGCAGGAGCACTAAATAAGTACAATTTGAATAGTCTAAGATAAGTATGCTTCTTGAGGTACACTTTAAGCACTAAAAAGGCACATTTTACTTAGTTTAAGATAAGTATGCTTCTGGAGGTACACTTTAAGCACTAAAAAGGCACATTTTACTTAGTTAAGATAAGTATGCTTCTTGAGGTACACTTTAAGCACTAAAAAGGCACATTTTAATTAGTTAAGAAAAGTATGCTTCTGGAGGTACATAAAAAGCACTAAAAAAGTACTTTTACTGAAAATACTTCTTTCAGAAAAAAATGTAAGTTTTGTGTCAAAAGCAGTACAAAATAAGCACAATTTAACTTACATTTATTGTAAACTAAAGGAGCACTAAAAAAGTACAATTTGAATAGTCTAAGATAAGTATGCTTCTTGAGGCACACTTTAAGCACTAAAAAGGCACATTTTACTATGTCTAAGATACCTATATGCTTCTGGAGGTACAAAAAAGTACTTTAAAAGCATACTCCTGGAGGCATGTAAAAGGTACTAAAAAAGCATACTTCTAGAAGCACAGAAAAAGTACTGAAAAAGCATACTTAAAGTACTTTTGGAAGCATGGAAAAAGCACTAAAAAAGCATACTTTTGGGAGCATGGAAAAAGTACTAAAAAAGCATACTTTTGGGAGTATGGAAAAAGTACAAAAAAAGCATACTTCTGGAAGCATAGAAAAAGTACTGAGAAAGCATACTTAAAGTACTTTAGGAAACATGGAAAAAGTACTGAAAAAGCATACTTTGGTGAGCACATAAAAGGTACTAAAAAGGCATACTTTTGGAAGCATAGAAAAAGTACTGAAAAGGCATACTTTAAGTACTTTTGGAAGCATGGAAACAGTACTAAAAAAGCATACTTTTGGAAGCATGGAAAAAAGTACAGAAAAAGCATACTTTCAGAAGCATAGAAAAAGCACTAAAAAAGCATACTTTAAGCAGATACAAAAAGTACTACAGAAAAATGAAAATATATATCTAAAAAAGATATGTATGTGGAATATGAAAGTTCCTGGTAGCATATTTTGCAGAATAAACACTGTATTTTGTTATGTGTGTGATGCTGAACTGAATTAAAGGCCATAAGGTGAAAGAATTGGGTGTAAATAGGAAAGTATGAATGTGCTATCACATATCATTCAAAAGTAAAAATAATGTAAACGCTTTTACAGACAGATAAATGGACAAGCTTACCATGCTATACTTTGACGTTAACATATTATACATACTGTATATACATACATACTGTATATACATTTATTATATCCTTTTGGGTATGTCTATGTTAAAACTCTATAATAAAAAGAAAGTGTGAAATTGAAATGCTGAATCGTGCGATCCACATTTACACAAATAAACCATAAACCGCTAAAGGTGGTAAGGCCGGATTGCGAAGTGTTTGTATTAGATGAAATATTTATTTTTGGGCAGACAGAAAGGTCAAAGGTAGTGTTGTGCAATGAAAAAAAACTATGGTCATAAGGAATCTAAATGTGAAATATCAAAGCCCTACCCCTTATAGTTCAAAAGTAGGTCAAAGGTCAATGTCAAGGTCATTTGATCAAAAGTCATAATATCAAATGAAAGGTCTGGTCATGAGGAATCTGCATATGAAATATCAAAACCCTACCTCTTATAGTTTAAAAGTAGGTCAAAGGTCAATGTCAAGGTCACTAGGTCAAAAGTCACAATATCAAATTAAAATTCTGGTCACGGGGAATCTATATGTGAAAAATATCAAAACCCTACCTCTTATACTTCAAAAGTAGGTCAAAGATCAATGTCAAGGTCACTAGGTCAAAAGTCATAATATCAAATGAAAGTTCTGGGCATGAGGAATCTAAATGTGAAATATCAAAACCCTACCTCTTATAGTTTAAAAGTAGGTCAAAGGTCAATGTCAATGCGTCAAAACTCATGATATCAAATGAAAGGACTGGTCATAAAGATTCTGCATGTCATGATGTGAAATTTCAAAGCCATAGCCTCTATAGTTTATGAGATATAGCCCAGATTATTTATTTTTAAAAGTAGGTCAATCTCCAAGGTCAAGGTCACAAGGTCAAAACTTTTAGTATCAATGGAAAGGTCTTGTCACAATGAATACACATGTGAAATATCAAAGCCCTATCCCTTACTATTCAAAAGTTATGGCTAAGGTTAAAGTTTTTGCGAATCTTCGATAACGGGGCCATGAAAAAACGAACCTGCCTTTCGGGTCACTTGGGAAAAATAGACCCGGGGGAGGGGAAACAAATAATTTTTTAATTGTGGCCTAATAATCCAAACACAACATTGTATATTTCTCCATTGTCAACGTACCCTGGGAACCCAAAACATTTTAAATAGGACTCAAAATCTTCATGACATTTTCAAATTTTGTAAAATCTATCACAATCATTAATCAAGAGTAAATAAGTACCTCTACAAAGAATCTTCATGAAAAATAAATTACTTACATACATGTACAAGTACATAAAAGTATAATTATACAAGTTATGTTTATATACATCAGTTTACTGATACAGTTTATGGACTGCCAATATTTATAATGAGTTTGATAAAATCTATATATTTTCCTAATGGTTGTCATTTATTGACATAATATATGTTCTTCGGCAAAGTAATATTTTTTAAGGCAGCACGTATTTTGCTCAAAGTATCTTCACATCTTTGTAGGTTCCATTCTTTATCATCTAGCATATATGCCACTTCTCTTCCTTGGGTTTCAAAATACCAAATCTTGAGAAACTTCTTACTCCGACCTCTGTAATATACATAATAATTTATGTATTCATTTCAAAAATACCTAGAGAAGTATTTGTTTTGATTTAGTGTCAAAAGACATCATTTGTGAATGACTTGCTTTCTGTGGATGATAACTAATCAACTTGATATGATAGGGTCCCTCTATCTGCTTGTTTCTAAGTGTTCCAACAATCTGATTTATGTGTATACAACTACTACATCTCTGTAACAACAACAGGGACTCTTATACAATGTATATACACATGAATCAGATGTGAAGCAATTTAATCTTTTGTGTTGTCAAATGAACAGTTCACACTCCATGCACAATGATCAGATGATAATGTTGACTTTAAAAAAATGTGAAAATCAAATCAATTAATACAGGTAAAAGCAAGAATGAATTAATTCATGATAACATGAAATAAGGTTACCATAAACATGATTAATGCTAGAAAGTAATTTTCACACTTGGTATCTTTTGACATTTTTTTTCAAATCTCTTAGAATGAAATAAATCAATAGAACACATGATAGAAATAAGGATATCAGTTATGTTTCAGTGTTTGCTTACATTATTGTGAGTATGTTATCAGCTAACAGATTTGGTTGATGTTGGGCTTGCATGATCTGTCTTGTGCTCCAGGCCTAGCACATTTCTTCTCCGAGCCCTTGTACCTTAAATAACATTAAAAATTTGAATTAAATTGAACAGCTGACTGATATTTATAATCTGAAAAGCTCAATATATTCATTCACATTATAGTAAATTACCTGAAATCATCACGACC
Source organism: Pinctada fucata (assembly GCA_028142955.1). Taxonomy (NCBI): domain Eukaryota; kingdom Metazoa; phylum Mollusca; class Bivalvia; order Pterioida; family Pteriidae; genus Pinctada; species Pinctada fucata. The sequence goes on from AP027108.1 coordinate 13,541,682, forward strand.
ATTAGAAGGATTTTAATACAAAATGTATTATGTATCGGTATTAATGCATCTATTTCATGTTCATAGAATAAATGTCTCAATAATTACAATTTCAAGAATTTGTGTTATTAATATATGTTACAGGTATGAACACACAGCAAATGTTTATCGTACATGCAATACTTGGGTCAGTCCTTGATTTTATAAAATTTAATTCAAAAAAAATATTTTATTCACCAGTAGCATATGTGTACACATTTATAGTATTATACCATACCTTTCATTAATATGTCATATTACAGGGTACATGACACCATTCTTTGTGACTCAAAAATAAGAGCGGGAGTCTGTACTACGTAACTGTAAAGTGTAATGTTCATCTCTATACATGTACGTTTGGAATGGACATATCATCATCATCATCATCATCATCATCATCATCATCATGAAAAGTGTAGGCAATGGCCTGCTAAAAAGAAAAGAAAAATAAATTCATCAAACTGCATTATTAAACACATGAGTATACTGCTAACAACTTACAAGGCTAAGGCATGAAAGTTATGTTTAGATCATATTTTATTACAATAAACATGGTGCATGTACAATGTTACATACCCGGTAGAATAATGATCATTGTAAAGTTGAATTAACTTATAATCAATCATTACATTTACATGTACATGTACATAATTTGCTTACCAAACTTTAAAGTGTATGAATACATGTATCATACATATAATAACTAGAAGTAAGTATACATGCAGTGGCGGATCCAGTGCCCCCTTTGCCGGGGGGTCAAGGGGCAAATTTTAGTTATTTTATCTGAAAATGGGCCAAAATATAGGGTTTTTTGAAAAATTTGGGGTCAGTGCCGGGGGGGGGGGGGGGGGGGGGGGGGTGGGGGGGACGGCCGGACGCCCTCTCCGCACCCCCCTGAATCCGCCACTGACATGAAACATCTTTAATAATTTGCGATGTCACGCTAAAATTATCAGAAACCTCCCTATCTAAAACAATTTTCTGTCACCGTGAGCATAGTATTACAAGTCTATTGGTCGTATGTACATATAACTTACACCGTAATTGACCCTTCCGAACGCGGGAAAAATTTTAGAAATTCCATGACGTCACAATGCAATTTCGATGTTTGACCGAGGTTCGAAGCATGTTTGTCCGAGGTAAAAGCATTGTGACGTCACGAAATTTTGAAATTTTTTCCCGCAGTCGGAAGGGTCAATTAGTTACAAGCGTTTGAGATTTATCCCCCGATATAAATTTTAATCAGAACATTTGCTGACAAAGAAGAGAAATGTTCAATTTTCGAATTTCTGAAGTGAGCTGCTCGGTCAGGATCTGGGTGAGGGTTGGGGTGTATTAAATCTCAGACCTTGCCCGCATGTTACTCTTTTTTTTTAAATTATTGACCCCTTTGACTTAGAATGACTGACTGAAGTTACTGAACCATTCCTCAGATAAAACACAGCTACCCACACCTCAGCATCAGTGGCGGATCCAGCGCCCCCTTTGCTGGGGGTCAAGGGGCGAATTTTGACTTTTTTTACTGAAAATGGGCCAAACTATAGGGTTTTTTGGGGAAAATTGTGGGTCAATGCCGGGGGCGGACGCCCCCTCCGCATACCCCCTGAATCCGCCACTGAGCATGTAGCAACTCGGCCTAACCCGGCCCCGCTTACAATTATACAATCTGGGAAGATCTGCGCCTGATATATGTGGTAGCCTGAATTTAAGCCAATTTTAGGCTCGATTGTAAATGACGTTCAACAATGCCATACTGTACAGTACTGTACAGCTGTACAGTACAGCTGTAGCCTATATGCACGAGTGACGAGACGTTCGGCGTCACTCGCTCTTCACGATCATACATTATAAACTCACCTAAATATCAATAAAACCATACTTACCTATTTTAAACTGAATATGCCTTTCTGTTGTTGTTCTTTAGTGGTCAAATACAGGCTAATTACCGGCAAAATTGTCGAACTTCTTCCTCGTGTTTATTTTGAAAAAGAAAGCGTGCATCGTTCGGAAAGAATCGGTATTTTTCTTTCACTAACACTAGTAAGGTGCGAGACATTCCGAGTGTTCTTGGTTGTGATTGGCTGATATTTTTTTCTATTTTGAATCGAAATTTTACACTTCTCCCGCTCAGTTTTTATTTACCTCAATTTGTTTTTGAAATAATATTCGATCCTCTCGATATTTACACAATTTTGACGAATTGATATTCCCAAATCAGCAGTTCGATCTGAACCCCCCCCCCAGCAGTTAGAAGTAAAAATAAATATTTTCATATGGTACGGGGGGAGAATGATCTGCTAGTAAGTGAAAAAAATAACGGAAGCATACTTTCAGCACTTTTCATCTTCATTTTTAAAATTTGGAAAAAAAAGGTCATGAAGTATACTTTAAGTACTTTTCATTACTTCCAGCTAGATCATGGTCTCACGAAGCACACTTTAAGCATAATTTTACTTGGTGCTAAAATATCACGTGTCGTGTAGAAGCACACTTTAAGCATTTTTCATCTTAATTAAACCAGGAAAAGTCTAATTTAAGTACTTTTTGAGATTGATTTTTTAAGAAAAAGTACACTTTAAGCATATTTCATCTTTGGTCATCATTTCGAAAAGCTCACTTTAAGCACTTTCAGAAACATTAAAAAAATCAACTTATTCTGAGAAGCATAAAAAGAGCACACTTTAAGTATAGAAAAAGTACAATGAAAAAAATCTAAGTTTTTAAGAAGTACACTTTAAGTACATTTTATTTTTTTGAAAGTTTGAAAAGTACACTTTAAGCACAAAAAAAGTATGCTTAAAGCATACTTCGTGCAGGGATGGTTTCTGTAAGGGATATAACGAAGACCAGGGGACCATTGGTCCATATTTGTTATAGCCATATTTCGTTACATGCAATTTGATGCTAAACATGTTTCCTTGATGTGGCCGTTCTGAATGAATGAAAAGTTAAGACCAGTATTCAATAGCTATGTTGTGATTTATTAAGTAAGCATCCTCTACAACTGACATGCGGACAGAGTATTTTAAAAATGATTCGCAATCATTTACTCATGTTTATACAACACGTCTGCTGATATGTATGTAGAATGTAGAGTGTATTGAATTTCTTTTACCATTTTACCACTGTGTGAGTATCTGTTAGGAATATTTTATTCAAAAGATATATAGTATCAATTACATTTTATTTCTTGTATAGAAAATACGTCATGAGCTTCGCGTCTCATTCACTCATGATTGAAATATTCCAGTAGATTGTAAGACATACCATTTTCACATTTATATAGTGCATATATTTATGTACTTTCGGTTTTTTATCGGGTCCCTGTAAAGTGTGAAACGATACAAAAACAAAACGAAATGAAACGAAACAAATCGAAAAGAAACGAAACAAAACATAAAACTTAAAGAACATGAGAAAAAAAAAAGCATAAAGAGGATAACTTGCTGAGAAAAAAACATAGAAGTCCCTGTGTGCAAATGAAGCCAAGTTCGATCAACTTCGGTTGATCGTTTCTTAAACACATTTGGAAATTTCTGTTGTCAAAATGTCTTCAAATTTCTTAAACTTGGGTCCTGTAGCATCATATCCCATCCATCCTGCTACGTCTTTCGGTACAATTTTGGACATAATAACTTTCAGCCTCTTTGGCCATATTACATTGTTTAGATTGAGGACCATTGACGAGGGCTACGTACGCGAAACTTGTCAGGTCCATGCTGCAAATTTATCTGTTCTTAAATGATGCTATTGAATTGTACGTAAGACGTTTAACACTTAAAGACAAGATCTGCATGTCCATAAGTTCTATAGGCTATATGATATCTTGAAAAAGTCGATGTAGATCTTTAGAAACCAGGGAGTATACAGGATTTGAGTTCAGTAGGAGCGTGAAAAATATCAAAACGGGAAAGGGTCTTTGGGCCGTCTAGCTCGAGTGGGTCCAGGGTGAAGATTCGATCCCCCCCCCCCCGGAAGATCGTTTTAATTGAAGCTTCATATCTTGCGAGAGAAGCAAGTGAGCGATTTTTTAGGGGGATGTTACACACCACATATCGCATCCCCTTTGCTGTAAGGTTATGTTGAGTCAACTTTCTCGGAATATATCAGAAAAAGAGCGGTCAGAAATTGTATAAAGTGAAGCTGAAATGTGGGAATATTTATAACACTTCATAATATTTACTTTTTAGCATGAGATGGTCATGCCTAGCTTTCAAGTTTTATTACAAAAATGATATGGAAATCAAGTTGTTGGCGAGCGTTAGCCAGCGAAAAAGTTTTTTTTGTCCGGTCTTTTTCTGATACATACCGAGAAAATTGCCCAATATTGAGTCTACACTTAGACGTTTGAGCCAAAAAAAAAAACAAACAAACAAACAAACAAACAAAGAAAAAAACAAACACCTCACTTTGACGATATGAAGGAGAAGGGGCAGGGGCGCCCTTCACGCTCCTCTAATTCCGCCAATGGAAAATTACATACATGTATTCTAGTGGATTAGAAGGGAGTGGATAAATGACCTCGTTATGAGACCGTAGTAGGAAGATAAATCGGGGGAAGGGCACATTTCAGGAAAAAATCTTATCCCTCTTCAAGCAAAATGTGCCGTCCCCCTTATTTTTTGATAAAGTTTTCAAAAATACAGAATTGATCAGTCCCGTCTCCTCAGTACTAGACTCCTCCCTGCTAAATAATATTTTTCATCCGCGAGGTCATCTATATATCCCCTCCCTAATCTAATACTCTCAAATGTAATAATGGCATTTACAATAACATTAATGTATTTTAAAAAAGTCAACTTTAACTCTATCAAGAAATCTTCTAGCCACTAGAACTGCAAAATTAAAAGCAATAAAATGCATATCTTGACGTAACGTAATCGGTCTAGGCGGCATTTACCCTTCCATATGGCTTTTTCTCTAAGTTCTTTCATTTCATTTCGTTTCGATCTGTTTTTTTTTTTTCGTTTCGTTTCGTTTCGTTTCTTTTCGATTCGTTTCGTTTCGTTTCGTTTTTGTTTTATTAAGCACTTTACAAGGACCCTTTTTCTATCACAAATCACAACATTTTCTTTGAAAATTTAATGCTGTTGCTACGCCGCCTAGAATTTTTGAGTTATCTTACATTTACTTGATTTTCTTTTAGGTCTAACCATGGCGGGGCAGTCTGATTGGAAAGCAAGAAGTTTGCCGGTACGATGTATATGTGCAATGATCCTCATTCTAAAAATCTTACTACGGCTATGCTTTGTAAGTTTTGCTGGCATCATATTGCGTATACCAGTTCTAAAGGACTTTTTTCATCATAAAATACGACATTATAGTTATAAAGGAATGGAGACAGCAACAATGGTTGTGAACTTTAGCACTTTTGTTAGGACCTTAAAAAATCTGGTGAATGAAGCATGGAACCGTGTTGCTATTCTTGGAAAAGAGGCACCGGACGTTGAGCTTCTGAATCTTCAAACCAAAGAATTCCAAAATCTGAGAAGTCTGCAACGTACAGGGCGCCCTCTGGTGGTTATATTTGGTAGCTGTACCTGACCCCCGTTTATTGGCGCGTTAGATGAGTTGAGTGCATTAGTACGAAAATTCTCTGACGTAGCCGATTTCGTCATCGTTTATATTTGTGAAATCCATCCCTCAGATGAATGGACTATCAAAGATACAGAATATTCGCATTTGAAACAACACAAATCTTTCGAAGAACGCGTTGATGCAGCGAAACTGTTACAGAAAAGGAATCTCCCTATTCCAATCTATATTGACAAAATGAGCAATGAAGCCAGCACTAAATACGCTGCAGTTCCGGAAAGGCTTTACATTCTCCACGATGACGTCATTCGTTACGTAGGAGGGACTTTAAATATCGGCCCCGGAACCTTCAAACCGCAGGAAGTGAAGGAATGGCTGGAGGACTATGTTGCTCATACAAGAACAAATATATCTAACAGTAAAAGTAAGGAAGAAAATGGAATGATCAGTGGTCCTACGGAATGCGGCTCCTGAGGGTAGGCGAGCGGTTAGGACAAGGAAAGGCAATTGAACTGGATGGACTTTACTTTATAAAGCTCTCCGACTTCTCTTCGATGTGTACAGTAATTCTACCATAATGATACGCAATATATGTATATTTTTCCAATTGAATGAAAATACGTAGAGTCAAGGGGCACGGTCCTTTCTTCGTCTTTGATGCAATTTTTGGAAGAAAAGTATATATATTAATTTTCATGTCGTCTTACTAAATAGAATGGCACAGTTATTAAGTTATTCCTGTTTCTTGTCTTCTCCGAATTTTGATGTGTAAATTATTTCTTAATTCTAGTAAAAGGAAATAAATTCTGACTTGAATAAATGTACAATGTAAGAATTTAGAACGAGATTATTTTTCCATATTTTGAATTTTGAGCTCAATCCTTCTGTGGTCGAAAAATACATTTACAGTATAAACGAAATTCAGAATGTTGGAGTCAGATCTTTACTTATGCATGAGAGAATGAACGTTAGTCATGCATCAATATGTATTGTTTTTCGTAATTCTATAATGATAAACTTTATCTTAAACATGTTTTGTTTAGTATAATAAATGTAGTTTATAATCACTTTATTTGATGATTATGAAACTGATTTGTACTGTATAATACGATGTATTTGACATATATGATTTTTGAGAGATTTGTTTCGCATTGAATTTCTTTTTTACGAGCTCCACACGGCAAAGGGCATAAGTGTGACACAAATGAGTTAAAGAAGAACCTGACTATAATCTCAACAGCACTCACAATAGAGCACAAATTTGAGCATTGACGAACCCCTAGCAAGCTAGAGGTGAGACCAGGTGCCCGGGAGGAGTAAGCATCCCCTGCTTGGCTAGCCGCACCCGCCGTCGATGTTCACGCACGTAAGGTATATTATGATATTGAAATTTACAATGTTATATGTCATATTGTTATACCCTTGTCAGTATCTCTATATAAAATCCCTATAGGAAAAATGCCTATAAATTCGAATATTTGACCAAGCGGTCAATATTTACATCAATATTGGCCCTAGGGCAATATTTCAAAAAATATTGACCGATAAACGGTACATCGTTTGTGACGTCACGTCATTGATGACGCTATTAGCTCTACCTATTTTTCCGCGCTCTTTCTCTTATGAAAGAAAATGAACGTAAACATGCCGGGTTAATCGGTTCGTTGCTGCAGTATTGATGTAAGGTATAACAAAACAATTATTGACTGGAAATTCGGGCAATATATGATTTGTTGGACCTTCAGACAAAATATAGCCCTCGGCCTTCGGCCTCGGGCAATATTTTATCCTCAGGTCCAACAAATCATATATTGCCCTCATTCCCAGTCAATAATTGTATATTATTTGTATTGTATGAATTGTATTATTTCGTTTGTATGTATAATTTTAATCATATCATATTTATTGCATGACATGTATTTGATGATTGTTATTGTATTATTTTTGTATGATTTGTATTATTATTAGGACATATTATAATTTCCCCTCTTTGTATGATAACATAATGCCTCAAGGATATCGATCCCGTTGTTATGTTGGATGTTGAAGGGGGATGTTATAAACTTGTACTAAGGTTTTCATTTTCATACAGAATTAAAAAAAAAATAGAATGAAATACATATATGCAATTCAAACTCTCTTAAAACAGAAGAAAAACTAAGAAAAAGAAAAAGAGAAGAACGACTAAATTGCTTTGTAAGAATGTACTTTGGATTCATAGTTTCTTTTCAACATCTTAGTACATACATGTATGATCAAGATCGCGATTTTAAAAATTTAAATTTCATTTTGTTTGTATTGCTCACTTAGAAGAAATTTGTCACAGAAAATTTTGAATTAAATTAAATATATTTTTCATAACTTACTGGGTAAGCTGATACTGATATAATCTATACGTTTACTCATTATATTCATTGTTTATTAAGGGTTTATATATTGGTATTTTACCGATACATTTCTGTTGTAATCAAAACAGAAAAAAAAACCATATTGTAATAAAATACGAAGGCTTGAAGTCAAACGAAAATGTTTTTGGTGGTTCTATGGTCTTCGGGCGTTTTTGAAGTCACATACATAATTTATGCAGCATAATCTAAACCAAACTCTGATGAATTATCAGTACCCTATCCTTGCTTTTTCAAGTTAAGTAATAATAATGTTGGGTTTATGGTCTTATCTATACGTTTCCATAGCAACAACACAGGTACCCTATCAAAATAGTGTTTTTGGCATTTTGTTTCAAAATTCAATAATAAATTACTTACATTATTTAGTTGTTTATGCAAATAAAACATAAACATTCACATCGGAGCAAAGTTTGTGTTCGTTGCTATGGCAACATGTACTCAAATCGGAAAAATATAAGTAATAAAAAAGGAAAGTGAAAGATATATACTAAGAAGACAATGGTGATGTAAAACATTGTTGTGTGTAACCCATCATTTAGACAGCTTCTCGCTACTCGTTAGAAATGATAAATCGGAAAAGAAATAGAAACACGAATTATTACTCACAGAAAATGACTGCAATGATGAAGTCTGAAAAATGTCGACATTTGAAGAAGGGACAAATAACTCCGCTCCTCTCATTTAAGATGCAATATTACATTGAAAAAAGCTTGTTTTTATCCTTAATCTTAACAGTGTAAACATGGTCAGAGTGTGAAAATTATAATATTCAAAAATATACCGAAAGACGTAGCAGGATAGTTGGGTTATGATGCTACTGCCCACGAATTAGAAATTTCAACAAATTTTGATAACAGAAATTTTCGAATTCGCCGAAGAAACGATCAACCGAAGTTTACCGTACTTGGTTACATGTGCCCTCGGGGACACCTGGTCCACCAACAGTGACACTCACCAAGTGGTACAAATGTTAAACGTCTTCAAATTCAATAGCATCATTTAAGAACAGATAAATTTGCAGCATGGACCACACAGGCACGTTTCGGGTACTTACCCCTCGTCAGTGATCCTAAACCTAAACAGTAATCTACACAATGTTATATGACCAACGAGTGTGAAAATTATTATGTCCAAAGATGTACCGAAAAATGTAGCAGGATTGGTTGGATATGATGCTACGGGACCAACAATTTAGAAATTTCAAGAAATTTGATAACAGAAATTTTCAAATGCGTTGGAGAGACAAACGATCAACAGACACCATTTTCTGTAAGTATGAGAAAGGTCAAGGTCAGAGTCAATGGGCTTAAAAATGTTGGTATCAATGGAAAAATCTTGTGACGAGGAATACACATGTGAAATATCAAAGCCCTATCACTTACCATTCAAAAGTTATGCCCTATGTAAAAGTTTTCGAAAAATATGTCAAGGTCAAAAGGTAAAAAAAAAATGATATCAATCGTAAGGTTTTGTCACCAGGAATACACATGAAATATATGAAAGCTCTATCATCTTCCATTCAAAAGTTATGCCCAATGTTAAAGTGTTTCGGACAGACAAACATAATCTTTGATTCTGGGGCATAATAGAAATGTTGAAATATAAGAATTGACATAGTTTTGATCTTTTTGGGTGTATATACGCCATGCACGGAATTTGCACGCTACCAACCATAAATCTTAGACAAACACTTTCCAAAACTGCCATAATTGTTACCTTTATATTCTTTTTTTTTTGAAATAATGGAAAACATCCATTTGTTGTTTATTTAGTTCTGTTTTATAAAGTTTTCATTTATCAAAACATAAACACATTGTGTATTGTATTGAAAATATTTAGTATTGAAGCAAAATATATCGTATTGTATTGTATTGAAAAAAAAAATATTTCAAGATACAGCACTATCTGTAACCCAAACACCAATACCGACACATAATTACAATTCTTACAGGAAGGAATTTATACCGGTAGCATTGTCGGGATATTGTTTAATTTTGCTTTTTATCATTTCACATTATTTAGGTTTTCATTTTTTAGTGAGACATAACTCTTTGAAATACCATTATGGTGCACTGAAATTTTATAACATTATTCTATATCTACAATTATGTCTATCATCATCCAAATTCAGTAACAACATTTCACTTATTTTTCAAATAAGTGTAAACTCTACCTTGAAATTTCTTTGGTCTTTATACATACAATATATTGATGAGTAGGCTGCTTAAGTCTTCTCACAATAAGTGATCATATCTAATAAACATTACATAAGTACCCATCAATTATTCATTCTTATAGTCGAGAAGGTAAGGCAAAATCATAAGATTTTCCATCAGCAGTAGAAGACGGAATGCTGCTACTCATGAAAGGGAAGTTAGTTATGTGGAAGCTGAAATTGTCACGCTTGTCATACAGTGAGGTGTTCAAATGGCCGTTTGCGTCGAACGATAGGTGTATATCCAAGTGCGAAGCGGATCTGTCACTCTCTGTTGTTTCCTTGATCTCTAGTTCATGAGGATAGATTTCATGTAGATGATCCGCAAAGTTCTGATTATTGATGGACAACACGTCATCTATGCATCTGAAGGTAAAATTGAACTGAGATGCGAGGTGCTTTCGCCCAGTCGAGATCAAGGTCTGGATGAAGTCAGCTGGCACATGGTCCCACCCCCATATCGGGAGTTCGCTTCTTTTAAAATGGTGGAGGTTTTTGTTTGTTTGCTTTGGTTCCTGTTTTATTCTGATTTTGTATGCCTTCGGTTTCTGATTTTCTTAATTATCGATTTTGTGCTGTAAACAGGGATATGGTCATTATCCATATTTGTCATTCATATGAATATAAAAATTATTGTAGACAAATACGTAGTCAGGCCATAGATGTTTTTTCTTTGTTAAGCATCTGAGCAAACAATGGAAACCTCTCTACCTATCCGTTAAAGAAACGTGAAGATCCAAAGAAACGTAGGAGATATCAAATTGAGCAGGATCTTGTGGTAGAAAAGCAACAAAAGTGGCACAAAACGATCCTTCTGTGTCATTTTACTAAATTTTCAAATTTCTTAGCTTTGTAAGACGAAGTACCCAACGCATATTGTTGAGACTTCACTCTTGTCTTGAAACACATCGAATAGTGATGGAAAATATTGAAATAGGCTTTAGTTCTTATTTTTGCACACAGTACTTTAAAAACCAGCCGCCCACTGACGTGATGTGGCATGAGATGCTTAGAAATTTCACCATCAGCTCCCTCATAGCAGTAACATTGCCCGTCTGCCTGAATAGTAAGAAATAATATGTTCGTTTACTTTATTATCTAAATTAGTATTCGCTTGACCATGGCAAATAAATCTCCACTTCAAAGATAAGTTCAATCGTTCAAGAATGAACATAGTCCAACAAGTTGACAAAATACGATTGTTGGATCGTTTTGGGTCAGACAGTGAACGTGCATGACTGGTCCATGCTGCCAATTTATCTGTTCTTAAATGATGCTATTCAATTTGAAGACGTTAAACATGCATAGGCGAAGGTTCATATTATATGGGATTCCAACATTTTCTTGGTGATGCATATTTTTTCAACTTACATTTGTTATAAGACCATAAATTTTATCTCAACTTTGGTGAATGCGTCACTGGCATACCTAAATCTACATACAGTTCTAGAATGAACATAGCATAGCGATCAAGTGCGCGATCGAGTCAAACACCATAATTATACAACCGCTTTTCACTTGCAAAGGAAAGATGCGTAACTCCCATATATTTACTACTAAAATGTATAGAGTCACACTAATATTTCTCGTATACTTTTAGCTAACATGTATTACGTTATCATTGAAATATCGTGAAATATAAGAAAATATAAACATTTCACTTGCCCTAGTATAAAGTGAAGACGTAACTAAATACAAGCATGGGATCAATTTGAATGCAATTAGTCTCCCAGGAAACTGCAAAAATTTTGAAAAATGTGTCCGTTTTTGAAATTTCATCAATTTTTACGAATTTTCGGAACCAAACCCTCCATTTTTATGCAAGTTTTTCTCTGTAATTTTGAGACATAGAGTGTCCCATGCGTGATGATGTTGTTTCCATGTCATTATGGTAGGTAGTCATCAAGAAATCATTCAAATGCAAAAATTGATGAATTTCAAAACTATCACTTTTTTACATATCCTCGGTAGTTTCCTGGGGTACATTTTAAACAAATGACAGATTCCCATAGAGATATAATTTGCCTACAAGGGTCAAATTTGAAGAATTCTTAATCCATCGATAATCTTATAATTATATTCTACTAAAATGGTACAATTTGACTAGAAGGTATAGAGAAATATACCATAGTGATTCTAAACTATTTTTGAACGGTATATTAAATGCTTTATAAGGTTAAATCTAAATTTTGGATTACAGTTCAGGTAAATAAAGAACAACCCATAAATTGTCAAGTAACATCTCTCGGATTATTTTACGTTAAGAAAATGAAATATAATTGTTGAAATTATGAATGACAGTCTAATTAATCATGTGTGTTTCTAGAATGTCGCAAAGAATATATGTAATGAGTTAAAGAAGATCCTTATCCTGTAACACACATTTGAATTTTTTTCAATTACATTTCATTTCAAATCAGACATTTGATACAACAACAACAACAACAACAACAACAACAACAACAACAACAACAACAACAACAACAACAACAACAACAACAACAACGACGACGACGACGACGACGAGTTTTCGAGGAAACATCAAGCATCATATCCCACATAATATCAGTTGCATTATATTATCCATCTTGCTACGTCTTTCGGTGTTTTTGGACATAAATTTCACAGTCTATGGCCATATCTAATTGTTTGTATTGAAGATCACTGACGAGGGTCAAGTAGCCGAAACATGCATATCTGGTACATGCTGCAAATATATCAGTTTTTAAATGATGCTATGAATTTGAACACGTAACATTGCCACATGTACTCTTAACATGATCATAACGTGTCTTTACCCTGTTTACAGGATCGCATTTTTAAAAATATTTTTTTTGAAAAATAACACCACAAACATGTAAACAATTCACATATATAGATATTTTTTTGTATTGACAATAACATGTAGCTATTTTTTTTATCGGCTGACCAAACGGTACCAGAGAGGAAACCTTTCGGTCCCTGGCCCGACGCCCTAACCACAGACCGCGGCGCCGACAGGATAGCAAATCTGATTAAATATCGTCAATATTTGCAAAGAGCCGAGGTCTTTTTATATTATGATTTTTTATAAAGTTATATTATATAACGAGGATGTAACCTCGATTCTGATTGGCTGACGCGAGAGTCATTATTTTCCGATATTGACCGCTGAAGGAAGATAATAACTCGGTGTGGTATTTGTCCTGATTTCAGTAGTTACGATAAAAATTAAGGTAGTTATGTTGTTTAATTTCAAAAGTTTAGATCGCTCCTCACAAAAAACAGAACAATTAATTGTTGAATTCCTAATTGAAAACGATATGTTCATATTGTTTTGAATCACTTTTTTAATCATAATGTGTTCTTAAGATTTGTTATATAATATAACAAATAATTACTTGGTCTCGGTCACTATGTCATTTGGCCTCGGTCAATATTACAAATCTCATCGGGTCATTATAATGGAATAATAAGCTCGACCAAGTCCATATTTGTATAATATTTAACATATTTTTTAAAAGAATATGTAAGTCTTTCATTTTGAGTTTGGAATCTGATTGCCGGATATCTGTTTGACTTTCATTCACTGATTGATATCAATATGATATGATCATCGAGGAATATCCATGAGAAGTAAGTTCAATTTCAATCTCAAAGTAATTTTACACCAAGGAAAATAAATAAAGTCGACTTTATAAACCAATGACAATCTTTCATACGATTTGGAATTCAGGTTAAGGAATTTAAGGGAATATCTACATTTATTATTTCGGAGATGATCTATTCTTGACTTTTCCTAGGTCATAGGACACATAACAGACTGACTGACAGGTAACGCCTTTATATGGGCGAGGACGCGACACGTGTAACCTTTAGACCTGAAGGAGAAGTAGGCACGTGTGGTATTACCTGGTGGCGATTTATTTTTTTACTGTATCAATTTCATGCCTACTGACTTTACTTGTCAGACTGACAAAGTTGGTGTCTATTAATGCCATTTACGTATGATGAAGTTTCATGATTTGAATTCTACCTAGATTTATGAGTTAGAATAGATGCTTGAAGTCAGAAATTGTATGACAATTGTGACTTCCCTTTGAAAACAAGAAAACTGTTCTCGATGTACTTTTAATATTCAGTGATTTAGGTCTAATCACAGACTGAGTGAATATTGATATTGAAATTTACGGAAAAAGAGCCGATATAATTGATATATATGAAAACAAATGTACATAGAATTAATATACTTGTTCAATTTCTAACTTACCATTCTTCGGGTACGAATTTTCTTCATTGTGGAATTAAAAAAATTTTAATGATAATCTTTACGAGTTACAGCAGTTCACTCTTTACTTTAAAATCAAGAAAAATGAATTTTGTATATACGGAATCAGACCGTAATAAAATGTTTATTGTGCCATTTTATGTGAATTTAGCGTATTTTGTCGGTAAAATACAACCACACAAAACTTAAAGCATTGTTCAACCATGTTCCATACGTAAAAAAAAAACAAACAAACATAACTTGAATAAAATGTACTTATTACAACGATGATAGTAAGCAAATCTAATTAAATGCATTTACCATAAAAAGAGTTGTACGAAAATTTAGCTTCCATTGAATAAGCATACTTAAGATGACAAGTGGCAAAACGCAGGATAAAATCTCATGAAACATTTGCAGGGAATGTTTCGACACAAAAATCCCTAACCGTTATATCAATGATACCGGAAGTCTTAATGACTCGTAACGCTCCCGAAACCTTGTGAGTTTATAACGCCGAAGTAATATTATCGATCACAAATATTTCAAAAATGGAAAAACGAATCACATGATAAACACAAGGACTTTCCAATTGTAGAATTTTCAGTTAAGAAACCATATTTTCTTTGAAATCGGAAGCTGACGACATTTTGTTAAAAGGCTGTGGAATTTGAAGATACGCATCACAGGTTGATTACTTTTTGCCTTAAACATGAAGAAAATTCGATGTAATATAGAATTATTGATTTCTACCAATTATGATTACTAGTAACTAGTCAAAAAGTTTGACTAGTGTATTCATTTACATTATGAAAAGGAGTTCGTTATTAGCACTCAATAGAGTACATATAGCAAAATGCAACACTTGGTTATCTCCAAGTCGTTATCATTCTTATATCAAAAGGTTTCAGAATGTAGATTAACCAAAGATGTTCTATAGATTTCCAACTTCTGTTAAAATATATACATGTTTAAGGAGGTCAAGGACAGCCAGATTTAAATTTGACCCTATCATTTAATTTTCCTAAAAATTATAAATGTTAATAATTGAAGCATACTTTTTCTACATGCAAGGTTTCATCAATTTTTTACCGTTAGTTTTGAAGCTACGAACATACATATATACCCATTGAAAGCCCCAAAGTGGGCCGTAAATGTGACGTTAAAATTAATACACTTTAGGTAATGAAAAACAGTTTCAAATCTTCTGTAGAGGCAAAATATTAACAAGTTCTGTATTTTTCATTTAGATATCATATGGGCAATCGGATATGTATAGAATGTTAAGTACCCGAAACGTGCATGTCTGGTCCACGTTGCCAATTTATCTGTTCATAAATGATGTTATTCAATTTGAAGACGTTTACATTTATACCACTTGGTAAGTGTCACTGCTGGTGGACCAGGAGTCCCCGAGGGCACATGTAGCCAAGTTCGATCAATTTCGGTTGATCGTTTCTTCAACGCATTCTAAATTTCTGGTATCAAAATTTCTTGAAATTTCTAAAAAGTGGGTCCTGTAGCATCATATCCCACCCATCCTGCTACGTCTTTCGGTATACTTTTTCGACATTGTAACTTTCGTACTTTTTGGCATACTACATTCTTTAGATTTAGGATCACTGATGAGGGTTAAGTACCCGAAACGTGCATGTCTGGTCCACGTTGCCAATTTATCTGTTCATAAATGATGTTATTCAATTTGAAGACGTTTACATTTATACCACTTGGTAAGTGTCACTGCTGGTGGACCAGGAGTCCCCGAGGGCACATGTAGCCAAGTTCGATCAATTTCGGTTGATCGTTTCTTCAACGCATTCTAAATTTCTGGTATCAAAATTTCTTGAAATTTCTAAAAAGTGGGTCCTGTAGCATCATATCCCACCCATCCTGCTACGTCTTTCGGTATACTTTTTCGACATTGTAACTTTCGTACTTTTTGGCATACTACATTCTTTAGATTTAGGATCACTGATGAGGGTTAAGTACCCGAAACGTGCATGTCTGGTCCACGTTGCCAATTTATCTGTTCATAAATGATGTTATTCAATTTGAAGACGTTTACATTTATACCACTTGGTAAGTGTCACTGCTGGTGGACCAGGAGTCCCCGAGGGCACATGTAGCCAAGTTCGATCAATTTCGGTTGATCGTTTCTTCAACGCATTCTAAATTTCTGGTATCAAAATTTCTTGAAATTTCTAAAAAGTGGGTCCTGTAGCATCATATCCCACCCATCCTGCTACGTCTTTCGGTATACTTTTTCGACATTGTAACTTTCGTACTTTTTGGCATACTACATTCTTTAGATTTAGGATCACTGATGAGGGTTAAGTACCCGAAACGTGCATGTCTGGTCCACGTTGCCAATTTATCTGTTCATAAATGATGTTATTCAATTTGAAGACGTTTACATTTATACCACTTGGTAAGTGTCACTGCTGGTGGACCAGGAGTCCCCGAGGGCACATGTAGCCAAGTTCGATCAATTTCGGTTGATCGTTTCTTCAACGCATTCTAAATTTCTGGTATCAAAATTTCTTGAAATTTCTAAAAAGTGGGTCCTGTAGCATCATATCCCACCCATCCTGCTACGTCTTTCGGTATACTTTTTCGACATTGTAACTTTCGTACTTTTTGGCATACTACATTCTTTAGATTTAGGATCACTGATGAGGGTTAAGTACCCGAAACGTGCATGTCTGGTCCACGTTGCCAATTTATCTGTTCATAAATGATGTTATTCAATTTGAAGACGTTTACATTTATACCACTTGGTAAGTGTCACTGCTGGTGGACCAGGAGTCCCCGAGGGCACATGTAGCCAAGTTCGATCAATTTCGGTTGATCGTTTCTTCAACGCATTCTAAATTTCTGGTATCAAAATTTCTTGAAATTTCTAAAAAGTGGGTCCTGTAGCATCATATCCCACCCATCCTGCTACGTCTTTCGGTATACTTTTTCGACATTGTAACTTTCGTACTTTTTGGCATACTACATTCTTTAGATTTAGGATCACTGATGAGGGTTAAGTACCCGAAACGTGCATGTCTGGTCCACGTTGCCAATTTATCTGTTCATAAATGATGTTATTCAATTTGAAGACGTTTACATTTATACCACTTGGTAAGTGTCACTGCTGGTGGACCAGGAGTCCCCGAGGGCACATGTAGCCAAGTTCGATCAATTTCGGTTGATCGTTTCTTCAACGCATTCTAAATTTCTGGTATCAAAATTTCTTGAAATTTCTAAAAAGTGGGTCCTGTAGCATCATATCCCACCCATCCTGCTACGTCTTTCGGTATACTTTTTCGACATTGTAACTTTCGTACTTTTTGGCATACTACATTCTTTAGATTTAGGATCACTGATGAGGGTTAAGTACCCGAAACGTGCATGTCTGGTCCACGTTGCCAATTTATCTGTTCATAAATGATGTTATTCAATTTGAAGACGTTTACATTTATACCACTTGGTAAGTGTCACTGCTGGTGGACCAGGAGTCCCCGAGGGCACATGTAGCCAAGTTCGATCAATTTCGGTTGATCGTTTCTTCAACGCATTCTAAATTTCTGGTATCAAAATTTCTTGAAATTTCTAAAAAGTGGGTCCTGTAGCATCATATCCCACCCATCCTGCTACGTCTTTCGGTATACTTTTTCGACATTGTAACTTTCGTACTTTTTGGCATACTACATTCTTTAGATTTAGGATCACTGATGAGGGTTAAGTACCCGAAACGTGCATGTCTGGTCCACGTTGCCAATTTATCTGTTCATAAATGATGTTATTCAATTTGAAGACGTTTACATTTATACATGATAACGAAGACTTTTAAAAGAAATTGTCGAAAGGAGATAAATTTATGTCTATTTTCAAAATGTCTTTGAGTTGCAAATTTTTAATCATAAAGACCGTTTATCTGAAACCCTATCATTTATTTTCCTTAAAAACTTGATATTTTCTTCTTCTTATGTCAAGTGAACCACCGATAAATTAATTATTCCTATTGAAATTTTGCCGTCAGTTTTTGAAGTAATAGTGATGTTGTTACCCCTTCACCCTTATTTCTACGTTACCTATACCTGACGTTCTTGCGAAAAACGCGGAAATGTCACCGTTTCTATTGTGACGTCATAATTGATCCAGAGCTTTCCGATGGGGTTATTTCGGATACTGTTCTGGACCCCCTTAATACAAAAGAATGTATGCCATATTGTGTCTTGTCTCATCTACGGCGACTGCAGCTAACCAAACAGGGTATGCATACTCCTACCGGGCACCTGATCCTACCTCTAACTTTCTATGGGTCCGACGATGCTCAATGTGGTGCTTTATTGTCAGTGCTGTTGAGATTGTCGTCCAGATCTTCTTTATCCCATAACCCAGTTGAGGATTGCGCACGCGTGACCCAGATAACAATATCATGTATAAATTCAACGTAGCAATTTACTGGCCATAGTCGAGTGTAGATGAACATATGTGCCTTTTTATTTTTAATGCTAATGTTAAAGTCAAGATTTGTTTATCTTGTTGCGTTTGTGTATTGCCTCGATGTGATTTCTTTGGATGTCTCTGTACATGTCTTACATGTAGGTTGTGAAGTCACATGAGATGATATGAGTTCCACATGTATAAAGCGCTACCCTAAGCTTGCATCCTCAATTGTGTTGTTATCTCAAAGGACGTCTTTCAGAACAATTAAACGATTTTGTGTTTGCTTCACTTCGTTAGACCTGAGCAGTCTGGTTGGTAATTTCATAACCACCGAGCTGAGTATTTCTGCTGATGGACAATTAGTCAACGAAGATATTCCCCTTGTTTTCCGGTTTTTCAAATTTAATTAATATTTTAAAATCTAAGAGGTATCTTCATGAAGGCAATGTAATATCCAGATCTGGTGCTTTTTAACTAAGTTTAGGACATGTTTAGAATTTATGACTTCATATTTTTATTATTTTGAATACTTATATTTTGGCCTTGATCATCGTATTTTTAGGCACAAAGAAATTTTGAAGTGAATACGTTGAGATAACTTTGGGCCTTGTTTTCATTTTCGTGCATAAACATCGACGGCGGGTGCGGCTAGCCAACATGAGATACTTAATCCTCCTGGGCAACTTGTCCTCCCCTCTAGCTTGCTGGGGGTCTGTCGATTCTCAATTTATTGTTCTATTGTGAGTGATGTTAATATCATCGTCAGGATCTTCTTTAACTCTTTAAGGAGGAATAGGATGAAATCACTTGTTGGGTATTCTGAATAACTGCGAGATAGGTTAACGTTTTGTAAAATGATTATTAAATATCAGTCACAGTGTTGTGTTCCAGTTTCATGTTTGGTTGCTGTGTTGTTTGTGTTTCTATTGAATTGTTAAACGTCTTTAAATTCAATAGCATCATTTAAAACTTGATAAATTTACAGCATGGACCAGACATGCACGTTTCGGGTACTAAACCCTCGTCAGTGATCCTCAGTCTAAACATTGTAACATGGCCAAAAAGTATGAAACGTATTATGTCCAAAATGTACCAAAAGACGTAGCAGAATGGGTGGGATATGATGCTACAGGACCCACGTTTTAGAAATTTCAAGAAATTTTGTTACAGAAAATTTCAAATGCGTTGAAGAGACAGACGATCAACCGAAGTTGATCGAAGTTGGCTTGAAGATGTGTATTTTGTTTGGGCCTTAAATTCATTTTTGAATAAAACTTTTCTGTATTTTGAACTTAACATAGAGAATGTTTGGTTTGTGATTCCATGTATTGTTTGTAATTAAGCGTACAAAACGAACTTAAAAAGGAAAATTGTTTAAAAAATATTTCATTAGGATTGGACAGCAGGCGGAGCCTAATTCAGTCCTCTCCCGAAAAAGGAAAAGAGTCGAACCTCATCAATAAGCTTGTCCGATCTTTTAGAGAGAAATAAACGCGTGAATGAGTTAAAGAAGATCCTGACAACAATCTCAACAGCACTCAGAATAGAGTACCATATTAAGCGTTGACGGTCCCTTAGCAAGCTAGAGGGGGGACCAGATTCCCAACAGGAGTAAGCATCCCCTGTTTAGATAGCCGCGCCCGCCGTCGATGCTCACGCACGAAAATGCAGAACATGCACCGTCCAAGGTCATATCTATATAGTGTAAATAAATGATGCTAGTTTTATGTAAAGTGTCAAAGAACAAAATGTGTCATGAGTAAAGTTTTACAGAATCCATGTCTGAAAACGAGTGGATCATTTACGAAATTCAAATATGATAAATTGAAAAAGGTCGTGACTTAAAAATGAATTTGTATCATAATGCAACAAATCTAGAATTTGACGGATTCATCCGCCGCAAGATAAAGTGCGCCGATCCATTATTGTTACTTCAGACAGGTGTGGTCCACATATATGTATATGACAGATGACCCTCATAGTGTAGTGACCGATCGGTGATTATGACATCAATCTGGACATATTTTTGAAAGAGTAAGTCTAGATAAAGCAATGAAGCCGAAATCCTGAAAATGTTCATCAAGTTTTATTAGAAAAGAAATTCTTAGCATTCAGAAGGAGATTAAAAATCATAGAAATAGTAGACAATAATAGACATTATATTCAACAAGTTCAATTACAGAGACAAAGTTATAACTCGATACAGGGAGACAACTTGTTAATGAAAATTATTACACTGGTGGGCTGGAGCAGAATTCATTGGGGAATCTGTTTTTTCATCAGTACCAAAACTCTTGAGATCAGGGAATACTAAAGTAAGCCCTTCTACATAAGAAATGACTTTTTTACATTTACATTCATGGATGTACAAGTCTGGTTGGTCACGAAAAATTGACATGTCCAGCCTGAATTATACACCCATGAACACCAAAAAATAAGACAGTCATAACTTATATTTACATTTATTACCGGCAGTCATGACTGCCGGTATACTGTAATCAATCGTCAAATACTTACATTGTACACGGATAAAATAGCTACAAAATATGCTATGTTATTCAGAATATGTGCATAAGATACTTTCATCAAATCGGCTGAAGAGTCTATATGACTCGACAAATGAAAGTCATATCGAACAAGTGCATTTTCGTCTGACAGATGCATCAAAAAGTCTTTGAACCGATACGTCCTACAACAATCACTGATCCTCGGAAATTTCCGTAGCTTGAATCGGAAATAAAACCGGAAAAGCCCGGAAGTGTGCGATTGGCCTAACAAGAATAAACATCGTTCATTCCACTTTTTTACTTACTAGAATTTTATAACATTTAATGTCAGCTTACTGCCGGGAAGCTTTTTGTAAAAGCTTATACTTGTTCTAAATATCGGTCATTTTTATTTTCATCCACTTCGCACATTTTGCATGTTATAGCGTCAAACGTTGGTAAATTCTTCCTACATACAAAAGCCTAATGGGCGTCCAGCATGGGGAATATACTAGTAATGTAAGTATATGTAATTGTACACTTGATTTTGTATCGTACATTGTACAATGCGTCAGAATCATCAAACGCCTTTTATACCGTGGATATGATCCTAATGTCACCAGACGGACACTAGGCTTGGTACTTGACCAATCTACAGTCTTGTACAAGCGCATTCTTAAAACTTGCACTCTGACTGACTGTGACGACGGGACTCCATGACAGCCCTGTCCAAACCTCTTTAGAGAAGACAGGGCCCCGACCAACTGTCCTCTCTGAATGTCAGTCGGACTCCTCGGGTGATAACATACATGAGCTCGCGGCGGCAGAGCACGGATTGTATTACGTACGCCCTCTTTTTATATCCATTTACATATTCATCTGTGTTGCTTGGGCCCCTGTGTTTTGCGGTCTTGTTTGTGTGTTGTCATCTGACAGGGAGGAGGTTGTTTTACACCACAATTGTACGTTCTTCGAGACCTCTGGGTAATCGAAAAAGTGGGAGGGTTGTGCGCACGTAATCCAGGATAACCACACCTTCTGCTATTTCCGTGGCAGATGGCCGTCCTAAGTCGGCACCGATTGCCCATTGGCCTCGTTGGTTTATGTGTAGTCCTTTGTGTTTGATGTTTCTGTGTTGTGCGTTGACGTTCCTTGTCCCTTATGCGTCTCTTTCCGTGCTTGTCTGCTTTGTGCTTTTGCATTGGGTATTTAAGGGTTTTGCTGTGGGTGCTACAACCGGGTGTTGTTGGAGATCCCCTCCTTTGTATTGTGTATCAATGACAAATATGGATAATGACCATATCCCTGTAAACAGCACAAAATCGATAATTCAGAAAATCAGAAATCGAAGGCATACAAAATCAGGATAAAACAGGAACCAATTTGAAAGCAAACAAATAAAAACCTCCACCACTTGAAAAGAAGCGAACTCCCGATATGGGAGTGAGATGTGATATGACGCATCTTGCAGAATGTCATATGACGCATCTTGCAGAAAGCATCATACTAGACTGTTACAAAAGAATCGACGTTAAATAATGCTGATAAGATAAAATCTCTCCCTACATGTTTCATTTCGTATAATTTTCGTTTCGAGAGTTAATATAAACTGTATTAAAAGTAAACTATGTACTAGGTTCGTCGATGCTCAATTTGGTGCTCTATTGTGAGTGCTGTTGAGATTATCGTCAGGATCTTCTTTAACTTATTTGAAATCATATCTTTCGAGTGTTGCATGCAAACAGGAGACGCGGACTCTCCCCGGACGCATAGTCTCAATTCCAAATATTGTTAATTCCGGGGTTCGCAACTGCTCAAATGGAAATTCTAATGATTTTGCCTTGTCTTCTCGACTTAGAGACTGGATAACTGATAGGTACTGGGATGTTTACTTCAAAGGCTTATCAATGCCGTATGAAGTATAGATAATTGAAGAGGACAAAGAATGCGGACAAATGACAGTGATAATAGAGTGTGTTGTACTTTTTACGCTAGATATTACAATAATTGTTCTGTTCTTTGCACTATAAACCAAGCTCTCAGCGACCAAAAACCACTATTTGAAATCATGTAAGTACAGGCGCAGATCTAGCATTTTACCTCAGAGGGACCTAAACTATGGTCATGAATTGTCTATCTCAATAGGCACTTTTTATTTTAAAATCAAGTTTGAGTAGGTGCCATTACGCCCCAATCTTATAACCCCTCCTCCCTTTCACGAAAAGGGCCGATAGTTCATTTAATTCTACTACATTGTACTTAGGGAAATTACGTTGTTTTATATAATTTGAAGCAAACGATTAGGGGGCCTTCAAAAGTATTGATTCTTTTAATCAGCGAGCGAAGTGAGCCGAAATATTTTGGACCAAAGCTGGGAAGATTCATTTGTTGTAAAGAATTTTTCATGAAAAATGTTTCATTTTCTTATTTTGTTTTTATCAAACAAAACGCGTAGAAAAAAAGCTACCACTGAATACATACATGTACATACCATTTGGGGAAGGAGATTGAAACTGCTTATTTCTACATACAGTACTGGCCATATTTCACTGTTCAGATTGAGGGTCAATGACGAGGGTGAAGTACCAGAAACGTGCATGCCTGGCCCATAATGCAAATTAATTTATTCTTAAATAATGCTATGAATTTGAAGACGTTTAACATAGTTTACAATCATATGCTTTCTGTTATGCATATTGCGACTTAAAGACATCGGAAATGACCATTTGACTCCTCGAACATCTCTTAAAAAGTGTTGATTCTACATGTATTAGGGGTGCAGGGGGCGTTGCCCCGGACGCTTTGGAACTTCTTTACTTCACAGAAGATGTTTCTGTATAAACATTTTTTACTTTACAGAATATTTTTCTATTGTGAAAATGAGGCTGTAGGAATACTGAGTGCTGAATATTTTTAAAATATGAAGATGACACAGTGATTTAAAAAAAAGACTTTTTAGAAAAAAATTAAATGGCAAACTCGGATCCCCTTTTGAGAAATCGCAGGAGGTGGGGTGGGTGGTTCCGGGCCCCCGTTCCCCCGAGATCCGCGCATTGAGACGTTCATCGTTGTAAATACACCTTGATAATATCGAATAAATATCGGTCGTCAAATCTCTTCCTATATTTTAATTTTGACATTCCTTAACACCGAAAAATACCCTCAAACTACTTTCCTTTATTTTTCGTTTGAAAGCCTCACAACATGTTTGTTTGTGTAATAAAAAAGTAGATGAATGAATAAAAAGATAGATAGTCATATAAATAAATAAATGAATACATAAAAAAATGCACTTCTTCATTTTAAAATTGAACACAATAAATTTAGAATGTTGTTATTTCTGATAAATGCACTTGTAGTCATGAAGATAAATACTTTTGTTTATCATACATACATGTATATCTTAGTAGACAAGTGCGTGGGAGAAATCATGACTTTAATGAGTTGTATGTGGTTAATCTTTAATTCGACAAAATAATAATTTCTGACAAGTAGATTTCCTCTGGTTGACACCTTTCTCTTCTTCGATTATGAATCAAATCAAACAATTATCAGTCGCAATATCTGCGAAAAATGGATATTGAAATGAGACAGACGGTGATGTGTGTAAAACTGAAGGAATATCAAATAAAATTAAAAAGGAGAAATGATAAATTTATGTATTTTACAATGAATGTACAGAACGTTGTAGCATTGTATTTTGAATAAACAAACACACGCATTTTCTCAAGAACACTTTACTGAACACATCCACCTGTATTTCCTCGAATAGATTTACAAATGTATCCCTGACCTCTGCACATTATTCCCTTTTTAATGAATTCCCTTTCATATTGCTTCATTAATGTGTTTGCATCCTACTTCTCCGGAATCAAACACATACCAAGACCAAAACCACTACGACCGGGTCAAATTTCAGTTTAAAATTGAGATATCCAGTAAAATAGAAAAAAGGAAATGTTTTAATACATACATATTCAAAATATAGCACACAGCTCAAAATAAGGTCGTCCCTTTGGCACATTAGTATAAAATGACGTTGTTGTTAGGATTACGTGTGTACAAACTATCACTGGTTTGGTGGTACCGAAGATTGCTATGTATAATAGCTTCATCACTGTCATATGACAAACGACAAAAGGGCCAAAGTAACACACAAGTGAGTATGTTAATGAAAACAGTCCGTGCTCTGCTGGCTGGAGCTAGTTCATGTATGTTATTACCTGTACCGTCATACCGACATTCAGAGGGGACATATGGACTGGCTATATCTTCTCTAACGGGATGTAGACAGGGTCCGTTATAGGGTCTTTCGTCTCAATTTCTAGAACAGTAGTTTTTGTTATGTAGTATGTTAAACGATTTCAAATTCAAAAGCATCATTTGAAAACAGAATTTACAGCATGGACCAATAATGCACGTTTCGAGTACTCACCCCTCGTCAGTGATCCTCAATCTAAACAATGTAATAGGGCCAAAGAGTGTGAAAGTTATTATGTCCAAAAATATACCGAAAATGTAGCAGGATCGGTGGGATATGATGCTACAGGACCAACGTTTGAGAAATTTATTGTCTCAAAGGGAACCTTGTGATTTGGCAATAACAATTTATTTGTCGTGGTTTATAAATGTCTTTCCAGGTATAATTCTACATGTTTTACTTTATTTCGTTTAGTGATAAAAATAAGTACTTAAATATATTTGCTATGCATGATATGTTTTTTTCAACAAATAATACACTCCGATAAAAATTAATAAAATGTGTTAGATAAAGAACGTAAGCAATATCAAAAGTCTTCAAAAACGTCTTAGCATAATCTAAGATCAGATAAATTTGCAGCATGGACCAGACATGCACATTTCGGTTACTTTACCCTCGTCAGTGATCTTTAATCCAACCAATGTAATATGGTCAAAGAGTGTGAAAATCATTATGTTCAAAACTGTACCGAAAGACGTAGCGGGATGGATAGGATATAATGAAGTCTGTAAAAAGCAAAAGATGTACAACGGAAGCAGCAGCTTAGGACTGACTTTGTATTTAAAGAGGGTACTAAACCACGGTTCAATTTTCCTTTTCGAAAAAAGTTTCCGAAAAATGGAAAATTGAACCTATTTTCCAATTTCCTTTTTCAATTTAGTAAATGAAATATGGAAAATTGATATTCAATTGTACATTTTTCCATTTAAGATTTCAAATTAGAAAAAAATGCAAATGGAAAATGTACTCAAATACGCTGCATTAATTTAAAAAAAAAACATAATTCAAATTAACTTTGAAACAAAAAAAAAAAAAAAAAATAAATAAAAAAATGGAAATTTGAAATCATTTTTATTTTCGTTTCGTTTCAATGAAATATGGTCAAAATATGTGGAAGTTATGTGCACGTTTATTTTTATTTTTATCTACTTAGACTTATAGCCTTATAATTTTGTGTTGCAAAAAATATGTTAACGATAGACATTTTGATAATTTGACAAGACACAACATTTTTTAATACAGAACATATTCCTGTATAACAGATAGATAGTTGATTCTTTTGGTTTGTTTGATTAGAGGACTAACTTAATTGCAATCTGTGTTTGAAGTTAATTTGCATAAACGTGACAAAAATAGGGGTGATCTCCAACAACACTCGGCAGCAGTACCCACAATAAAACCCAAAAAATCCTCATGCAAAAACACAGAGCAGATACGCATAGAGGAGACGCAAAAGGGACAAAAAAAAACAAAAAAACAAACAAATCACACATCTTAGAAATATGAAACACAAAAGACCACACATAAACCAACGAGACCAATGGGCCATCGGACCGACATAGGACGTCCATCTGCAACGCAAGAAACAGGTGGTGTGGTGGTTATATGTAAATAAATCTACAGGATTTTAACTAAAAACCGCAAAAATATATCGACGCAAAAATTTCCAGATTTACGATATAGTAACTTTAAAACCAAAAATGACATTATCATCAGTGAAAGAAATTAAAAAAAACCCACGAAATCATATTTCAAAAATCACAAAAAGGGCTTACAAATTCTTGAAAAAGATAAAAAAGAAATTTCCCTCAGGGGAAGAAACACAATACGAATAGATTAAGATAATAACGCAACTTCATAGAAATGACCATATCCGAACAAACAGTACAAATTCAATAATTCAGAAAATCATAAATCGAAGGCATACAAAATCAGGATAAAAACGAAACATAGCAAACAAACAAAAACTTCCATCACATGAAAAGAAGCGAACTTCCTATATGGGAGTGAGACCGGGTGTCCAGGAAGAGTCTGCATCTCCTGCTTGCATGAACCATCCGTCGCTTCAATTCGGCAGAAACATCACATCCGCTTACTTCCATTTCGGAAGAAACAAGTATATTCTGTGGTTGGATAGTTCAAACTTCATAGGCAGAGGATGGAAAATATGTCATTTTGAGGTTAAAGGAGGTCCAGGACAACCAGACTTAAATTTGATCCTATCATTTAATTTTCCTAAAAATTATAAATGTAAATAATTGAAACATACTTTTTCTACATGCAAAGTTTCATCAATTTTTTACCGTTAGTTTTGACGCTACGAACGTGCATATACATGTATGCCCATTGAAAGCCCCACAATGGGCCGTTAATGTGACGTTAAAATTAACACACCTTAGGTAATGAAAAACAGTTACAAATCTTCTGTAGAGGCAGAATATTAACAAGTTCTGTATTTTTCATTTAGATATGATGTGGGCAATCGGATATGTGTAGAATTATAAATAATCCCTAAGACTTTTAAAAGAAATTGTCGAAAGGAGATAAATTTATGTCTATTTTCAAAACGTCTTTGAGTTGCTACTTTTTAGTAATAAAGTCCGTTTATCTGAAACTCTATCATTTATTTTCCGTAAAAACTTGATATTATCTTTTTCATATGTCAAGTGAAACACCGATAAATTCCTATTGAAATTTGACCGTCAGTTTTTAAGTTATAGTGATTGTGTTACCCCCTCCCCCCCTATTTTAACGTTACCTAATCCTGACGTTCTTGCGAAAAACGCGCCAATGTCGCCGTTTCTATTGTGACGTCATAATTGATCCAGAAATTTCCGATGGGGTTCTTTCGGATTCTGTTCTGGACCCCCTTAAAGAGGGTACTAAACCACGGTTCAATTTTCCTTTTCGAAAAAGTTAACGAAAAATGGAAAATTGAACCTATTTTCCAATTTCCTTTTACAATTTAGTAAATGAGATATGGAAAATTGATATTCAATTGTCCATTTTTCATTTTAAAATTTCAAATTAGAAAAAAATGCAAATGGAAAATGTACTCAAATACGCTGCATTAATTTAAAAAAGAATAGCAATTCAAGGAATGCTTGTGTCGCCTGCGAAGTGACTTATTCTATGTGGTGGATCACATGGTTAAAATTACTGGCATCACTAGAAAAGTTTTGTCTAATGAAATTCATATGTGAAATATCAAACCTCTTACTTACCAATTGAAAGATATGGGCAATCTCAAATTTTCAGAGAAGAGTATCAATCATCTAGGTCAAGGTCATTACGTAAATATTTTGGTAACAAAACAAAGGTCACATAATAAGAAATATATGTGTGAAATATTAAAGCCCTATCACTTACCAATCAAAAGATATACGCAATTCTTAGAAAAAAAGGTCAAATATCTAGGTCAAGGTCACTAGATAAATAATTATGGTATGTTTAGAAAGGTCTTGTTAAAAAGAATACACATGCGAAATATCAAAGCCCTATCACTAACCTATTAAAAGATATAGCGAATCTCAACTTTGTTGAAAAGTAGGTCAAATATCTATGTCAAGGTCACAAGGTCAATAATTATGGTATGTGCAGAAAACTCTTCTTACAAGGAAAAAACAAGTGAAATTTCAAAGCCCTTTCCCTTACCAATCAAAAGGTATATACAATCTTACTTATTTTCAAAAGTATGTCAAATATGTAGGTTAAGGTCACTAGGTCAAAAAGTTATGGTATATGTACAAAGGTCTAGTCACAAGGAATACATATGTGAAATATCAAAGCAATATCACTTACCATTCAAAAGATATAGCAAATTTTAACTTTTTTGAAAAGTAGGTCAAATATCTAGGTGTGAAATATTAAAGCCCTATCATTTAGCAATCAAAAGATATACGCAATTCTTAGAAAAAGGTCAAATACCTAGGTCAAGGTCACTGGAAAAATAATTATGGTATGTTTAGAAACGATTTGTTAAAAAGAATACACATGTGAAATATCAAAGCCCTATCACTAATGTGTACAAAGGTCTAGTCACAAGGAATACATGTGTGAAATATCAAAGCAATATCACTTACCATTCAAAAGATATAGCAAATTTTAACTGTTTTGAAAAGTAGGTCAGATATCTAGGTAAAGGTCACAAGGTTAAAAATTATGGTGTGTGTACAAAGGTCTAGTCACAAGGAATACATGTGTGAAATATCAAAGCGCTATCACTTACCAATCAAAAGATAGAAGCAATCTTAATTTTTTTGAAAAGTAGGTCAAATAAGTAGGTCAAGGTCACAAGGTCATAAATTATGGTATGTGTAGAAAGGTCTTGTCACAAGGAATACACATATGAAATATCAAAGCCCTATCACTTACCATTCAAAAGTTATGGGCTGTGACACCCAAAGTGTGACAGACAGACAGACGGACTGAATGACGGACGGACGGACAGACGGACAACGGACAAAGGCGACACAAAAAGCATAATTCAAATTAAATTTGAAACAGTTAAAAAATAGATGGAAACTTGAAATCATTTTTATTTTCCTTTTTCAATTTGTAAATGGAAAATGAAAAAAAAAATCAAAATTTTAACGAAAAGGACAAAATAGCGTATAAGTGATTTTTTCTTACTTTTACTTAATCTTTAGATGTTGATTAACTTGCGTAGCAGATGACCGTATGTATCGACACCGGTTAAACACTGGTCTCCTTGGTTTATATGAAGTCTTTTGTGTTTATTGTTATGTCGTATGTCTCTTTTTCGTCTCTTGCTGTGCGCGTGTCTGTGTTTTCGCATCGGGTATTTTGGTGTTTTGCTGTTGGTACTGCAATCGGGTCGGGGTCTTTGTTATACTGATATAAATCAACGTTTCTCTGAGATAAAGATTTATTATTACCATTTCTTTTCGAGTTGTTCATTTTTATTTTAATCGACTTAGACTTAAAGCCTTATAATTTTTGTTGCAAAAAATATCTTAAAGATAGACATTTTGATAATTTTACAAGACACAATATTTGTTAATACAGAACATATTCCTGTATAAAAGATAGATGGTAGATTCTGATGGTGTGTTTGATTAGAGGACTAACTTAATTGCAATCTGTGTTTGAAGTTAATTTGCATAAATGTGGCAAAGAAAGGGGTGATCTCCAACAACACTCGGCAGCAGTACCCACAGTAAAACCCAAAAAATCCTCATGCAAAAACACAGAGCAGATACGCATAGAAGAGACGTAAAAGGGACAAAATACCAAATCACATCTTTAAAAAATATTTAACAATAAAGACCACACATAAAACAACGAGACCACTGGGCAACCGGACCGACATAGGACGTCCATCTGCCACGCAAGGAACAGGCGATGGGGTGGTTATATGTAAATAAATCTACAGGATTTTACCTAAAAACCGCAAAAATACATCGACGGAAAATTTTCCAGATTTACGATATAGTAGCTTTACAACCAAAAATGACATTATTATCAGTGAATTGAATTAAAAAAAAAACCCAACGAAATCACATTTCAAAAATCACAAAACAGGCTTACAAATTCTTGAAAAAGATATATATATAACATAAAAGTTTCCTTCAGGGGAAGAAACACAATACGAATAGATTGAGATAATAACGCAACTTCATAGATGTTTTGCACGTAACTCGCCGCCATATTGCATCACCTCATTATATATGCATGTCAAAGGTCAAAAGGGGAAAAAAATACGAGTTATCTTTCCATTGCCGCATTGCGATAACATGAAAAAGTGGCGCGGGTGCATTTTATAAGTAGCTTTTTCAAATTAATATGATCTGAATTTTTTATAAAAAGGCTGTTGTTGACTAATATAAATACTGACTAAATAAATTAATAAGTGAAATACAAAATTTACATTCATTTTATTTTTTATTTTTTAAAATCTAAATTGTGTGATTGTAGCCCAGTAAAACAACTTACATGTATAATCGACCGGTCTATGCGGTATTGGCGATGTGTGTCTAATATTTTAAAAACTCACGAAAATAATGAAAAATAGATTTTAAATTTAAATTACATTATAAATTATTTTGAAAAAAAGTTTGTAGGCCTAGATCTATGCACTCATGTTGAGGGAGACGAAGGATCGCGACTTCACGATAACCGACATTTTCCGCTGTATTATATATTATATATGTCTATATAACGAATGAAAATTAATTGATGTTATGATTCCATCATCATCTTTTTATTGATAACCATTCATTAAACTTTAGGCCATTTTTTTTTATTCTGTTTTGCGTCCTTTTGAAATTGAGAAACCTACCATGCAGCCAGCCAGGGAGAAAAACAAACAAGCACTAGATATAAAACAAAATTGCAATTTCATATAATGTGACTATGTGAAATCTGATAGAAACTTGTTTCATTTTATTATTAACATATTTTAGTCAACAAAAGAATGGTAGATAAGGCAATGTCTTAAAACTTTGCAGTACTCTTGAATTCTTTCATAAAATGTAAAAAAAAAAAAAAAATGATTATAATTTTTTAGGAATTCACATTTAATTTTCAAAAGAATCTATTATTCTAATTTTGTTTTGTTTTATGACTTTGGGCTCAAAACCTACCAGCATGAGGACGCAAAACAGAAAATAACAAAGAGATGGCCTTATAAAGCATTGTTTCAAAAAGTGTTCGAATAAAATTTAATTATGAACTTGATATTACTCGAAGTGAAGTAAAAAGTCTTGGAAAAAGCCAAATAGGGGAAAAACACACGCACAAAAACATAAACAAACAAGCAAAAAAAAAAAAAAAAAAACAACAACAACAACAACAACAAACAAACAAAACAATAATAACAAATAATTAAAAAATTAAAGAAAATCATGGGTGATGTTTGTCAAGAATTATTCAATGCTATCATCATTTGAAGAAATGGAGAAATATCAGATAACATTGAAAAAATGGGGACATATTACATTGAAGAAATATCACAAACATCATAAATATCAGATATCATTAAAGAAATGGAGAAATATCAGATATCGTTAAAGAAATGGAGAAATATCAGATATCATCGAAGAAATAGAGAAATATCAGATATCATTGAACAAATCATATCAGGTATCATATCATTAAAGAAATGTCAGATAAATATTACTTAAGAAATGGAAAAATTATTACCAAACTTCATGTCAGAAACTTTAAAAGTTCTATGACTTAAAGGTTTATTAACTTTCATGTTAGTCTGGTATCATTATGCATATATTACATACCAATGCCAGAAATAAAAATAAATTACCACATTTTAATAAAAATAATTTGATAATTTCACTCAATGTATACTTGTCAAGTATTTGCTACATTCATAGCTTGAATGATTCTCTATCTAATCATGCTAATGGTTTTAAAAATCATAGGGTATAACTTTGACTTTTTAAAATTGTTATTATTCACTTATTGTTACAATTTTACTTCTTGAACAGTATAAATTCTATAAACAAACCTTTATTTCTATTTATCTAAATATTTTTAAAATCAAATAAAACTCCCAAAGTTATGAAAATCTAATAATGATTACAAGTGCACATGTGTAAGTATGCTGTATGATTCAATGACAATGATTTGGGGCCTATTCAAGAAAAGGCCAGAGCCTATTTTGCAGTTGCACAGATATCAATGCTCTAAATTCACGATCTTGAGAAGATTTGTTGTAAAATTTGAATATATTACTTTAATTTCACCAGTTCAGTGTAATTAAACAGATTAGGTCAAAACAACATGGGACACATAGCATAACACAAGGCAATCAGCTGATCTATAATTGTGCTATAATATCACACCTTCGTCAGGCAAATGAGTACGAAATCACGAAAAATCTTACGCACACAATGTAAACATATATTTTCTTATTTAGATAGATCGATTTTTCACTACAATTACCTTTTTTTCTAGTCGAGATAACAGAGTTTAAAACCATAATTTCCCGGTGTATTTACTTCGTCTATCGAAGGGAGAGAGGACCCGGATGTAAAGTTTTTTCCCCTATGACCTTTAACCTTTTCATGACGTCGCTGCGTGCAAAACATCTATAGAATTGACCATATCCCAACAAACAGTACAAATTCGATAATTCAGAAAATCATAAACCGAAGGCATAAAAAATCAGGATAAAAACGAAACATAGCAAACAAACAAAAACTTCCACCACATGAAAAGAAGCGAACTTCCTATATGGGAGTGAGACCGGGTGTCAAGGAAGAGTCCGCATCTCCTGCTTGCATGAACCAACCGTCGCTTCAATTCGGTAGAAATATCACATTCGCTTACTTCCATTTCGGAAGAAACAAGTATATTCTGTGGTTGGATAGTTCAAACTTCATAGGCAGAGGATGGAAAATATGTCATTTTGAGGTTTAAGGAGGTCCAGGACAGCCAGACTTAAATTTGATTCTATCATTTAATTTTCCTTAAAATTATAAATGTAAATAATTGAAACATACTTTTTCTACATGCAAAGTTTCATCAATTTTTTACCGTTAGTTTTGAAGCTACGAACGTACATATATATCCATTGAAAGCCCCAAAGTGGGCCGTAAATGTGACGTTAAAATTAATACACTTTAGGTAATGAAAAACAGTTACAAATCTTCTGTAGAGGTAGAATATTAACAAGTTCTGTATTTTTCATTTAGATATGATGTGGGCAATCGGATATGTATAGAATTATACATGATCACTGAGACTTTTAAAAGAAATTGTCGAAAGGAGATGAATTTATGTCTATTTTCAAAACGTCTTTGAGTTGCTAATTTTTAATCATAAAGTCCGTTTATCTGAAAACCTATCATTTATTTTCCGTAAAAACTTGATAATATCTTATTCATTTATCAAGTGAACCACCAATAAATTCCTATTGTAATTTGACCGTCAGTTTATAAGTTATAGTGATTTTGTTACCCCCTCCCCCTTATTTCTACGTTACATTATCCTGACGTTCTTGCGAAAAACGCGCCAAAGTCGCCGTTTCTATTGTGACGTCATAATTGATCCAGAGATTCCCGATAGGGTTCTTTCGGATACTGTTCTGGACCCCCTTAAGGTGTGTCCCTACTCGTGAATTTAACAGATGAATTTATTATTTTAAGGTTATTTTCTATACATAATAGTCAAAATGACCATATGAACACAGACATAGATAGGTAATTTTGTTTTCATGAAAGATATAGTACATTAAAGAAAGGTACCCTAACACTCAAAAATTGAGAAATATCAAATATCGATCATGTGCTTTTGAACCCTCCAAATTCAGTGATGATACGAATATGTTTATTTGTTTTGTTTTATTTTATGATAACAAGTCATATAGAAAAAATACAACACATGAAAAGATATTGTAACATAAATCTATGTATGATATATCTCCAAACATAAGGGTACCCCCTTATAAATTCATAACATTTTTGACCAAGAATATGTACTAAATCCAACTTTTTGCATAAAAAAACAGATGATTTTTTTTCATTTTGTGATATGTCATAAAATTATGTATGTAGATGACGAAAAAATCACATACATGTACACAGTTTTTAAAATGATCAAGGTATGACTCCAAACATAGGGATACCTCTTTATAATGTTATCATATTTTCGACAAATGATATATAGTATATCACATTTTTGTGCTAAAAACAACAGATGGAACAAATTGGATATTGTTTTGCCTCGGACTAGTTTGACCCAATGGGAATGCTTGAATTTGGTCATGTGACTGCCCGACAAATTCTTGTGGAAAGTCAGTTTCAAAAATTTGTAAGGCAATGGCCGACAATTAGCAAAACCAGACGGAGGATAATAAAATGAAAATGGTCCTCGACAAAATGGTCCTCGAGAAAATGGTCCTCGACAAAACAAATCAGTTATTAGGTTTGTTACTGACCTTACACGAAAATCTGTCGGGTTGATAAAGCCCATAGAAGGCTCGGCGCAAGCGCCTCGCCTTCTATGGGCTTTATCAACCCGACAGATTTCCGTGTAAGGTCAGTAACAAACCTAATAACTAATAATGTTATACGATAATGTATATAGATGGTGAAAAAATCGCATACGGGTATACAATTTTATAAATGATCAAGATATGGCTACAAACATAAGGGTACCCCTTATAATTTCATCACATTTTCAACTAAGAAAATATACTATATGATTGATGATTGGTGTGGACATTGATAGATTGCACAATTTTTTGCTTCTTTTGGCATTTAAGATCTTCTGTCTGTGTTTTTCAATGCGCTGGCTCGTCCCTCACCAGCCATTGTAAAACGTTAGACACAGTCTGCTGCATATACGGAAAAACCTATAACGGTTCGAGTAGGGAGCCATCTTAAGTAGTTGCCTTTGTCATATATTGTAATATTTAGGTGACCGTCGCCAAAAGCTAATGTAAGATCTTTAATATGAAGCATAATTTATGCTTTCGGGGTTTCTTTCACCACTCTTCCGAATAACTAGTTCACACGGATATATTGTGCTAAGGTAATCTGCAATATTTGAATTATTGAGAGCACGCCATCAATATATCTGTATGTAGAAAAGAATTGGAATGCTAGGTGTTTCTTTATTCTTGTGACTCAAAATTGAGATCATGACGAAAGAATAATAAATTATCGTCATAAAATATTTTCTCGTAGGATTTCAAGGCTACAGAAACCATTCATTGTTAAAAACATGGAATTGAAATATTTATTGCAATTGAAGTAAAACAAAGATTTGAGAGGGCATACACTTATAATGGACATTGGATTGTGCATATGTAATATACATGGGGTTAAACCAATACATTATGATGAACAAAAGTCATGAATCACAATTAAAGTAAGGATGAAAATACATGATTGATAACTACAATCCGTTATTATAACTATGATGCTGGTCTTTCTGCGAAATTTCATATTTTGATTTATCAAACTTTAATTATAAAATGTCCTCCCCCTCAAACATGTTTGCTTTAAGTTTTAAGATAAGTATATTACCGATGAAGAATATTTGTCAGAAGTTGGACATTCTGAACATAGGTCTAAATCACTACAGAACAGGAGACGGAAGGTCGGATGAAAAATAAAATCGTTGATGGCAATCATTGTCTCAACAGCTAACTGTGTTTGTGTCTTAGAAGGGGGAGGGTTCTGCGGAAAGGTGGATGGTGTGTGCGCACGAAATCCGGATAACCACACCATTTGCTACTTACGTGGCAGATTGCCGTCCTTAGTCGGCATCGGTTGCCCTTTGGTCCCGTTTGTTTAGGTATGATCTTTTGTGTTTCATGTTTCTCTGATGTGAGTTGGTGTTCCTTGTCCTTTTTGTGTATTTTTTTGCGTGTCTGCTTCATGTTTTTGCATTGTAGTTTTGAGATTTTGCTGTGGGTGCTGCCATCGAATGTCGTTGGAGATCCCCTCCTTTCTTTTGGATTCGCAGAATAAAGTAGGTATAACCAAATTATTCAAAGCTTGTTGTTTTCTATTTTGAATTTTATCTTATTAATGTTACTTCATACTGTATGAAGTCATTTGTTAAGAAATTGATTTTTTTATAATGAGACAACTCGTCCCCTCCTCTAAAGCCTCATTAAAAATTCTTTTCACCACTAAATTCCTTACATTGACTAACATTGGCATATAATGAGTGAATGAAAGTAAAAAAAACCCACAAAGCCGAAACCATATTCTAAAAAACCGCAATCTGAAGGCTTTCGAATTTTGGAAAGAAATTAAAAATCAACATTCCCACGCGAAAAGAAGAATCTGACAAAAAGAGAATGACACAGTTGCAAAAAATAACATATAGGACATCTCTATTTCTAAGTTGGATCTCCATACAAAAACAATTCTCCTTACAAAATCTGACGTCAGCACTCACGGCGATAAAGGAGCATGTGACAAAGTATTGTGAAATTGTTCTAAACAGGAATGATGTAAACGTATTTCGGTCTATTTACAATTCAGGGTATGTGATTGACAAAATGAAATCTAGAAATTTTCAAGGCATTACGATTTCTTCATTCTCGATGCTCAATGCTCAATTAGGTGCTCTATTGTGAGTGCTGTTGAGATCATCGTCAGGATCTTCTTTAACTCATTCATACGACTTTTAAAATATGTACACCACGCTTCCATACGACAAAATGAATGATCAAGTTAGAGAAGACAGGGCACGACCACCTGTCCTCTCTGAATGCCAGGCGGATTCCTCGTGTGATAACATACATGAGCTCGTGGCGGCCGAGCACGGATTGTATTACGTACGCCCTCTTTTTATATCCATTTACATATTTATCTGTGTTGCTTGGGCCCCTACGTTTTGCGGTCTTGTTTGTGTGTGGTCATCTGACAATGAGGAGGTTGTTTCAAACCACAATTGTACGTTCTTCGAGACCCCTATTAGCAGATGGCCGTCCTAAGTCGGCACCAGTTGCTCATTGGTCTCGTTGGTTTATGTGTAGTCCTTTGTGTTTGATGTTTCTGTCTTGTGCGTTGACGTTCCTTGTCCCTTATGCATCTCTTTCTGTACTTGTCTGGTGTGTTTTTGCATGGGGTGTTTTGGGGTTTTACTGTGGGTGCTGCAGCCTGGTGTTGTGTGAGATCCCCTCCTTTATTTTATATTTGTACATCTGAATCAAAGGGTTTCTTTTCCGGAACAGAATACAAATCATACAAACCATGAGCATGTAGTCACCAGTGTATTACCTTGTCCTTCCTCTTGGACAATATTTATGTAAGATTTGGTGAGAGTCTCCACAAGCAGGTCATACGGATCCCTATGGGTACAAATTATGTACTTCTTGTTGCAGACTTATTTGTATACACGTATGAAAAAGAATTTATCCAAAATCATCAAAAGCAAAGACAACATGATGATGTGAAATGTTTCATTGGTACTTTTCGTGCGTGAACATCGAAGGCAGGTGCGGCTAGCCAAAAAGGGGATGCTCACTCCTTCCGGGCACTTGGCCCCGTCTCTCGCTTGATAGGGGTCCGATGATGCTCAATATTGGGCTCTATTGCGAGAGCTGTAGAGATTATCGTCAGGATTTTTTTTTAACAAAATGAAACTTGATCCGAGTTTCCTTTCGAAATAAACATCAAAGAAGTACCTATCACTTATTCAGTCTAAAAGTCGAGAAGGCAAAATCATTGGAATTTCCATTGGAACGATTGCGAACCTCGGAATGAAAAACAGTCCGAAATGAGACCAGGTGCCTGGGGAGGATCAGCGTCTCCTGATTGTATGCAACACCCGTCGCAGCAGCTCAATGAAAACTTGTCAAAGGAGCTGATAAGATAAGGGCTGTATTAAGTCCTGAATATCATCATATATTTCTTCTACACAACGTTCTGTATGCAAGAAAAACTTGATCTTTACTAAAATGTTATGTATTTGGAGATTCCTCATACAACTTTTGTTTTGGTAAGCTTATTTCTAGATACTTAAGTTACAGTCCAAACAGTAGGGGG
This sequence comes from Pinctada fucata, assembly GCA_028142955.1. Taxonomy (NCBI): domain Eukaryota; kingdom Metazoa; phylum Mollusca; class Bivalvia; order Pterioida; family Pteriidae; genus Pinctada; species Pinctada fucata. The sequence goes on from AP027108.1 coordinate 13,580,778, forward strand.
TAGCTATGTTGAAAAGATGCTAATATTGAGCAAAAAACGTTGAAAATTGAGAACTATCTGGCTAATATGGATATCTATAAACTTTAAAACAAAGTAATAGTCTAAACAAGATACTAGAAATCAAATTTAAAAGACTGGTCTCAACTTTATCCATAAATTTTAGAATCTTGAATCTGAAATATGGTTGTATTTTGTATTAATTGGCTAAAAAAATAGAAAATAGAAATAAAAAGCACGCTCTTGTTTATTTAATTCATTCCAAAATATTGTGCGTTTCATTTGAACATGTTCAGGATAAATAAATGAATGACTTTAAAAGGGAAAAAATGAAACTTTGATTATATTATGGCCTAAAACACATATTCGTAAAAAGCCCCCACACTCCCTTTTTCATTTTTTGTTTGGTCTCTGGGGCATCGTCCCCCCCTAGCTACAGAACCCCACTTTGTCAAAAGATGTGTTTTACTGATATACACCTTCTGTAAAAGTGGCGTTCTGGAGCTGGGGGGGGGGCAATGTTTTAAAAATCTGTTCCATTTTCCATTGATTTCTATGGAAAAAAGACATATTTTGCCGCAAAATTAAGGAAAACGATGCACGATAAATCTAATCCAACTGCTGATTATGATGAAACCAATAACTGGCATCAATTTTGTGAAAGAATTTTCTTGAATTTCCCATTTTGAAAATTCCACTTTTTCAGGGCGGATTTTGCGCTTTATCTTATCAGCTCATTGATGTATATGTAAATATTAAGTAAATACATGACGTTCTTGTCTGCAGAGGATGACAGTCATTCAATTGCAATCCAGAATGTCACAGATCATTCTGGAAAAGGGTATCAGTAAGAAATACTTCGGCTATCAACTACGGCGATGAGCTGACTGCAAAAAAAGAATAAAGAAAATAAATAAAATGACTGCAATAAATAATAAAAAAACGACTTTTAGATTCCTCATATATTTCAGATACTGAATCTTTATCATTGTTACTTCTAGCTAAAGTGATTGAGGAAAAACAAACTCATTTTGTAATGCCCCTTGTATCATTTCAAAGTTTCAGAAGACTTTTATGTCAAAAGTTGCACGACAGGCATATTTATATCAGAGAGCTATCGTATTCCTTGAAGAGTTTGTAAGGCTAGGGCAATAAGAAATGTCCATTTCATACAGCCTATAATGTTTCTATTGCTTTCATTTTTGGTGGCTCCGCTAGAAGCATCACTGGTGAGAATTTAATATTCGAAACACGTGTCTGGTGCATGAAAATTGGTTTGGAATTTTCTTCAAGAATGTATATAGTTGGAACCCTTCGACATTATTAATATAAACGCTTATTTCACGTTGCAGAATGGAGCACTTAAAATCGTTCCCCGTGGCCTGATGTTTGTCAAGTGTATTAATTACTTCTTTCCAGATCTGTCACCTGACAGAAGCTTTGTTTGTGGCCTTGTATCAAAGTGACATCATACCTATATTTTTTCACCGATAAATATAATCGAAGTTAAAGGAGTTAAACATCTTAGCACCATCCCTCCAATGCTATTTTGAACAAATATTTTATCTGGATATACTACTGAATTGACCCTACAGAAAATTTGGAGCCGCGCACTCTCTGTAATGTAAATGTACAAATCTAAATTCAAAAAATTAAAGAGGGCGCTACTGAAATGATTTTTGGTGGCTCCGCTAGAAGCATCACTGATGAGAAATTAATATTCGAAACACGTGTCTGGTGCACGAAAATTGGTTAGGAATTTTCTTCAAGAAGGTATAGAGTTGGAACCCTTCGACATTATTTCATCTCTACAGAAAATCGGACGGACAATTACGAAAAATATATTTCTGATAAAATAGACGAATATTCTAAGTATATGAAAGGTTAAGTGTAGGAAGGTAAAAAGTGACACAAATAAGAAAAAAGAAATGTTTGTTTTTGTTTCAAAATGCACAAAAACACAAACAAAAATCCGCAACTAATAATAGTAAACACGTAGTATTCTGATATTTCTACTAAAAATGTAAATAATTTTATGTCTCTGTGGTTTTTGGGGGCGCAGTGTTATTATCTAACATCTTAAAAACAATGACTTTTATGCATTCGTCAACATGCATCAAAGAGGAAAAGGCTCTGATTATGTCCCACACCTTCGATGTTTTACTGAAAAGATTACGACGGAAATGCAAAATAAAGGGAACCTTAAGGGTATTACTTATGTAAATTATCTTAATATCTTTTTATTGTTTGGAATAACGATACGGATCCAGAAATTTGTTTTTTATAAATCATAGAATAAAAATCATTCATAAGTTACTTAATTTTTATCTTTTTGTATAAAGCAATGTAACATTCACCTCTACCTGATTTTACCTTAACTTACGTTTTGTTTTTATGCACGTTCTTTTAAGATTGTTCGTACGCAATGCAGATCCTATGAGTAAATTTTCCCAGCAAAAAACATAACGTTATGACGCGCAATCGATCAACTTAATATGTAAATTTTTTTCTGTTATGGTTTCAATGGAGCGGTCAGTCATTCGTCATTATTCAGGGCGGACTGTTAGAACCACATATATTCACGGTTCTTTGTGAATGAAGTTTAGAAATCCATTTGAGCTCAATAGTGACGGATAACATTTTATTTTTCTACATTTTGAGGGGTGTAATTATTTAATCAAAGGTAAGATTGGCAAAATCTTGAAAATATCTTTGTTTTGATTAGGTCAAAAGACTCCGATATCTTATATATTTTGAAAAGGGTTAACACTTGTAAAATAATTTCATAGGGAAACAAATATTATCCGTCTAGGAACATTGATTCTGTATTACAAATTCAGTCAGAGGAAACTATAAACGATATTGCGATCGATAAACACGTGATCTATGTTTGATAGCTTTTTTTTAATTAATAGACAAATACGATAATGCGCTTTGATTCTTTTCCAAAAAAGTTCTTGGTTACAGTTGCATCCATCTTTTTAAAACTTTCGGATACAAAAAAAAAAATATATTTTCCTAACAAATCCTTCTCTAAAATTCAGTCTAAAATTATGAGAAAGTAAAATTTATGACATTGAGTTTTGAGATTTTTATAACTTCACTTTGCCTAGAATGAAGACTTCTATCGGACAGAATTAATAATTGTACGAATTCTTCTGCAAGGAAAGTTTATTTCAGAGATATGTCAATGGAACATTATAAAAGGAATTGTAATATCTCATTTACGGGCGTGGTGACATCAAAATATGATTCATCTTATCTGTCGCCTAATTTACATATTTTGTCTTCTTGTCATTAGTTAACGTCACATAATTGTAAACTGAAAACGATATTCGTGAAAATATTTTTATGGTTTAACAGGCAATCCTATATCTTTTTTTGAGCAGGAAGCCTTGCTTCAACCTTTTTTTCTTAAAGAAAGTTATTTAACAATCCCTGCATCAAAAATCTCTCAAAATATAACAAATTTAAGATACCGAAGACCAATTAAAGAGTTTATTTCTAGTAAAATATCAATGTAACATAACATTAATTATTATATATTTATCGTGTATTCCTATCGCTTTCCTAAACAAGCACATGCTGTCACTAAAAAGAATAAGGTTCTCCCTCCTCCCTGAAACCTTATGTCATTCCTTTTTTAGAGACTCACATTTGTTTCAAACGTTACGTCTTCAAATGGATAGCGTCATTTAAGAACATATAAATTTGCGGCATGGACCAATCGTGCAGGTTTCGATACTTAACCCTCGTAAGTGATCCACAATCCAAACAGTGAAATATGGTCAATTTCTGTGAAAAATATGTAAAAAAATATAATGTAAGACGTAGTTGGATGGATGGGATTTGATGCTACAGGACCCTCTTTTCAGAAATCGTATGAGGGTACGATCAACCGAAATTGATGGGACATGGCTACAATGTTCCTCTGTTGTTGCTTGTTTTGCGTTTCCCAAATTTTGAGTTTTAGTTTAGAAAGTTGTTTCCTGTAATTTTCGAGTTTGACTTTGGAATGTTTGTCTGACTTATAACTGGGTTTTTTTTTATTGTACACGCATTTATTATTTTTATCACGTATCATTTACCAATGACAAATAATGATAATGACTATGTCCATATACACAATACATAATCGATAATTGAGAATATCATAAACCGAAGACATACAAAATCAGGATAAAACAAGAGCCAAAGCAAAAAAGAAAACCTCCACCATACGAAAAGAAGCGAACTCCCAAAATGGGAGTGGGACCAGGTGCCCAGGAAGGGTAAGCATCTCCTGCTTGCATTAATCACCCGTCACTTTAATTCGATGGAATTGTCACATCTGGTTAATATATATATATATATATTATTTATATAAAATAACTCATGACAAACATTCTGGTGATAAGGTTGGCTCACTCAATTTCATAAACATTGCAAATCTGATTATGATTTCCAAACGTTTCTACAAATGTGTTTATTTTTCTATTTTAAGTCAGGTTGATTCTTACATTTAAATGGGTCCTGAGCATGATTCAGATTATCTTAATGTTGACTGAAATAGAGTTTTGAAACGTGCATGTCTGGTCCATGCTGTAAATTTATCCGGTTTTAAATGATGCTATTGAATTTACAGACGTTTAACATTCTTATTATCCACTGAGACCTAAATGAAGCACAAATATTGTTAAATACATACTAGACATTTCAAAAAATAGGATTGATCTTTTACTGAAGATCTGTAAACAAATCAATAATTTTTGACGAATGCAGGATCCATGACTAACATGAAGACGGTTTCTACACAGAAACTTCACAAATACATGTAAGACGATCTATTCCAGAGCCTATGATTGGCTTAGCTTAAATGTTTCCCTTTAATTAATTTTGTTTCCATTCAATTTCAGGTCAAGATGACCAATTTATGTATTTTCCTGTTATGCATAATATCATCATTTACTTTCGGTAAGTAAATACAAATAATATGTGTGTACAAATTTGATAAAGAATATACTTTTAAGTAGGTATATCTGCAAAATAAACTTGCTCTCATACAGATGCGAAATCCTGAAAATAACGAGCGAAATGCTAAGAATTCCTTCAAGGTATATAGTTGGAACCATTCGCACTATTTAACTTAAACGCAAAGCATTATTTCTCAGTTCGCACCATAATTAATCTATGAATAACAAAAGAAAAATAGAAAAAAAGTTTTAATATAACGACAGGAATAGAACGTTTTTAAAGTGGCTTTTTCTCAGATACTAAATTTAAAAACACCACCTTACCATCTTCGTTTCAGTTCATTCACAGAAGCTATTTCATTGTCGAACACCAGCGGAATCTGGTTGTCTAAATGGAGGAACATGTGACTTTGCTACGGGCAAGTGTAATTGCCAGGATGGCTTTGAGGGTCATGATTGTGGATTAGAAACAGGTAGAACAAATGAGATATTTCTTTATTGATCGTTATCAGTGGACAACACATTTCGCCGCATCGATTTTTTTTAAATGACTTACAATCATTCAAAATTACAAATTAGTCATGAGACTTATTATATTTGGAGAATGAAAACTAAAGATCACGAAAATCGCTCAGTATTTTCAAAATTATTATTAACAATCAAGTCTAAGCCTGGGTACTCAGAAGTGGTACATGTATCTAATGCATGATTCGTATTCATCTGGATGAATTATGACTGGGTGTTATTCAGAAAAAGAATATATTGATGGCAACCTCGCTAAATATTCATTTCATCGGACACATGGACGTAGTGGAAAATCTTGTATTTTGTATTCTATTAGAAAAAATGTTATCTTCTCCACAGCTTTGTGAGTTTAAACATGCTAAATGATTTGCATAATTTTTGTGTGACTTTTAATGTAAGCAAACCGAAGCTATCATGATAAGTGCTTAATAAATTAATTTGTTTGATTTCTTTCTTAGCGGCTAAATGTCCATCAGATGTTGACAGTCCCTGTGGTGAATTCGGAACTTGCTATGGAGACACGAGGCAGTGTTACTGTCAATATGCCTACATAGGGGAGACTTGCAATGTTCCTAGAGGTAAACATTATACACCATGATTGTGTTTCAACTCGTTAACTTCTTGTAGAAAATTTAAAAGACATTTTAATGCACCATACACGTCTTTCAGATAGTTAATCCTCATCGGTGGTACTTAATACCTTTCTTTGATGCCAAAATGATTTTCAGCCAAATTTAGTTTAGTAGCACCCCATAGTTTGATTTTTTTAATGTTGTGTATGTAATTAGCAAAAAAGAGCGCGGCTCCAGAATACATGGATAAAATAGCATGGAAAGGGTGGTGCTAGGTTGTTAACCTCTTTGAATTTCGATGATAGTTTTGGATGAAGTCTCACGTTTTCCAAGTAGCAAAATATTGTCTGTTATTGATAAAGGGCCAAACCATTTTTTCCGTGTGACAGAGCTGTAAAAAAGTAATAACACTTAAAGGTCTCTATAGCATGTTAGTTTTCCCGTTATCTTCTTGAAGAAAAATTTTAATGTTTTAAACGTGCTTTGGATATTAAATCCTCCTCAGTGGTACCTGATGCCGAAATAATTTTTAGAAAAAACCTAATTTAATTTAGTAGCGCCCTCTAGATTGACATAGTATACGGAATATAATTCTATCATTAGTAATATTGAATTCATAAAAAATACAACCAGAAAAACCTTTAAATCTCATTTTATAGGGCTTGTAACGAAAGAGTTTAAAATTTGTTCATGCAACATGATTTAGACTGAACTTTTGTATGTATTTACTTTAAGTATTCACTGACTGTATGGGGACTGGACTGTTGATGGAGGTGTCAGTTCCCGAAGCTTTTATTGGAGAAATATCTATGAAAAAAGACGGCAATGACGAAATTGTTAATCATGTAGCAACACCAGAGTGTACTTTTAACGAAGAAGCATCAGGTAATTGACCCTTCCGATTGCGGGAAAAAAATGCAAAATTTCGTGATGTCACAATGCTTTTATCTCGGACAAACAAGCTTCGAACCTCGGTCAAACATCAAAATTGCATTGTGACGTCGTGGAATTTCTCACATTTTTCACGCGTTCGGAAGGATAAATTCTTAGTTATTTAATCAGACGATATTGAGACATTTGCATGATTAAAATGATTCAAAACGTTTCTCACTCCTTGTGCTAAATCTTAACTTGGCTTTGACATTACGACATTTTTTTCGTGAAAATGAGAAATACAGTTAGATGTATATGTACATGTATATTCTATCAAATCATTATGATTTCACAACGTAATGTCTTTAAATTATAAAACAAATATTTCAGAATTTAAAACTTTCGAAGAAGTACATTTCTTCCATAATTTTGAATTATAGTCTCGAACACTACATTAAAGATTTTTGACGATTAACTACCTTTCAAGACACAATGTGTCATACAAGAATATCAACAAGTGAACACAATTTGTATGTTTGTACTTATTTGTAATTTCGCTGCACAATTTCAGACGTTCCGGGATTCAAGAAGCTGGTATATACTTTACCGTTCGATGGTTCAGGAGAATGTGATAACGCATCATTAACTATCCATGATGACAAACCTGATGTACGTGGAGTTTATGTTTTAATTAAAAATACATGTTTTTCTATTTCAAATCAGAAAAACAGAATAGAATGCAAAAACACATCAATTTGCTCCTTCATATTTATCTTAACTCTTTCAACGATTTAGTGTGAACATGATCTTGAATTTTTAAAAAGATAATTTTGACAAGCAAGAAAAATTTAGTCGAATAAAATATGGTCATTATCAATAGTTGTCATATCAATTGTTTATACATGTTATATTAACTGATAAATGAAATGATTTAAAACTGAAAATGGACACTCTCGTATTTCAGGCTAATGACATCACATACGAAACAGCTGCTGTTCAAACGTACAGTACAATTTTTGTGACACCGTTGGATCGCTATTTGGTTTTCTTGTGTACTCACAAGGCGTCCAACTTTACTATGTTTGCAAAGCTCGATGCTGTTAAATTGGACGAGAAGTGAGTCTTCATTTGTTAACATGTTTCTAATTTTTCAATAGAGTGAAGATTAAAACAAAGTCTGAAATATCTATGGTGCTATTGCTAATTCGAAGATGCTTGAAGCTAAACGACATTGTGATTTAATAAACAATGTACAAAGCATTCAAATTCCCTCTTTAATAATTCAAAGATGCAGTATACAAAACCTATATACTAACATATAAACACATGAGCAACTATATATAAAAGATTGCATTACCAATGAAATAAAAAAATACTTTGAATAACTTTCAGAGACAATCTGAGAAAGAAAGAGACGGACAAGACATACTCGCCTGTGAGATTCTCAGTTAATGACGACAAAGGAGAACCTTTAACAAAGGCATTGTTTGTGGGCGATCCATTCAGCCTTTTCTTCTACTTAAACGACGACTCTGGTGAGTTGTGTTTAACTTTTACAGGATCATGATGACGTGGTTATCACGTGTCTATACATGCGCATGTACCCTATAGTAGCTTCCCAGAAACTCAGCTTTTGCAAGTCTTGTATTCCATTCTGATCTACCATCACATTTAATGCCTTTTGATATTAACGTCATTCTTATTGTACGAAAATGGAACCCGGAATTAATTTTGAAAAGGGAACTTTTGAAATGTATCAATTTTTTTTTCAAGAGCTTACCGAAAGGTTTTCTTTTTATTATTTTCTTTCTGCCTAAATACAAATTTGGTTTAAAACTACTTGAATCACATGTATATTGTGAAAGCATATAGAGTACCGACTTCTGCTTGTTAAATTATCGAACTCAACACGAAATGATAAAATATAAGTAATATTGACATGAATCCGTAAAATTATATTATTTGAATAGAAACACTTTTTAAAAATAATAAAAAATAGTTCAACTACATGTACAATTCTTTAAGTCTTTAAATTGAGATACCAACAATACTTAAATAACATTTTGTGACATTCCAAAACAAGCACCGAAAAGCATACCTCTATTGAGTTCTTTTTGTACATATGTCAATCTTCCTTTTCGGGTTTATGATTTGAGAATTAATTCTCTAGTGAAAGTAGATTAATTTTTCTTCTCTCAAAATTCTTCATTTTTAAGTCATATTAGATTTTTCTTGGGTGTTTTCATAGAGGATGCTAGGAGTATAGAAGTAAGACCGGGGCTTTATTGGTCTGTGGTCGGTATGTAAGGCGAAAGCATTTATCATCTTAACCATTTATGATTCGAAGCACAAAATATGTTTATCGTCGTTAGTTGCACATTAGAATTACACCAGTCTGTCGAAGTAGTCACAAATTGAGGTACATTTTTTATTTCATCAACGAAACTTGAATCCCTTTTTCTTAGAAAAGAAAAAAAAAAGCAGAATTCGAAATAATTTCTTGGAAATATCACATGACTGTAAACAATAACTATTATTTTATTTAAGTTCGCCATTATTTCGAATAAAACGTTATTGACATTTAATCCTAACAACTACATGTACATGAACAGAAAGCCATACACAGGAAATCGTGCCTCATATGAAATTCATGTGAAATTTACATGAACTTTACATGAAAGTTCACCTGAAATTTATGTGAAACGAGCACGAACATGAAATTTACATGAAATTTTTCACATGAAATTCATGTGAAGATTTTTACATGGATGTTATGTGAATTCAGTTTCCTGTGAAGGTCACTTTGAAAAATTCATGTGAAATTCATGTGAAGGAAGTTTATGTGAAATTCATGTGAAATATTTTTCACATAAATTTTATGTGAAATTTATATGAAATTTACATGAACTCTCATGTGAAATTTACATGATGCTCATTTCATATGAATTTCATGTGAGGCACAATTGGCTGTGTAGGGATTAGCAAAAGACATGGAAACCATCGTTTACTACATTGCCTTTGAAATTATGTTAAGTGTTTTGGGTCACTTTAATGTCTCTTTCACTTAAGAGTCCCATATTGTGTTGGTCTATCGAAAATATGACCAATATTATTTTTATAACACGGTCATCGTTATGTTTGATTACATAGATCTTTCCATCCTTGTTTGCAATTTAAGGGATTAATAATATACAAAATTTGTTTCATATATACAGCAAGAAAAATAAAATTATTTGAGAAACTCTATAAACTATCTTAATATGAAAATTGAATGTTCCTATAAGTAACAAAAGGATCGGAGGAAGTAGAAGTAAATTTATCAAAAAATCTTGAAATTTAAATTATTTGAAATGACATTGAATGTGATAGTTACTTGGATAATTTATTTTATCACTTTTTCCATTATTCCTAAAGGACAACTCATAAAGGCAAAGGGGCACCTTGCATGTTGTAATTGTTTAAGCTTAAATTACAAAATTGCTTTTTTATGTTTTGTAAACCTGTATCAGCATTTGTCGGAAGAGATCTGCACGGCTTTAATGTTGATATACTTTTTCCATTTCCAAATATGTAGGTTAGTTCTTTATTGTTGACCGTGATTCTATATAATAACTTTCCCTATGTTGGTGAAGCTTGGATATATACACCAATCGTTTCTTTTTTTCAATCTTATTCATATTTCATTTGATAACGAATAATCACATAAAGACAAAAGAAAATTTTGTTAATTTTTAGATTACCATTTAACACAATAAAATTACCCAATTCAACTCAATTTCATTGTTTACTTGTACTCACAAAAATGCAATATTATCAGTATTGCTAGCATTACATACTTGCCATAATAGATTTACATTGTATTAGTATTGTTTACACAACCACGTTTTAGTACTTATGTATTTGTATTTCTTATATGTATTTAATCACCGATACTTCTCTTCCTTAATTAATGGGATAATGTACATGTCCTTTTATTTACTGTTTTCACTTCAAGTCGTTTTAAATTCATTTCGTTCTTATCTTATTTTCTGCTATACTCTCTTTTTACGGAGAGGGCAAATCTAAGTTAGACAACTTGTGCTCAATCCGACGCAATGTAATATTTGATTGCAAAAAATATGTTTAATCTAAAAAGTATATTTGTACACTGCAAAGTAATCGCCAAATCGGAAATACGTTGTCTTGTTAACATAAAAAGAAATGCGTACTATGACGAAATACATTTTCCGTAAAGGGGTATCATGAAAGTAATAACATTGAAAGAAAATCAAAACTTTATATATCTTTACGTAGTAAGATATACGTATGCAAGACAATATGACGTAATGTACACTGCGAACGGTCCGGATTACAAAGTAAAAAGCAAGATTGTTATGTTTTCTCCCAGTAAAGAATATAGATTACTTTATTATAATTTCTGTGTTGCAGTTTACAAGGCATTAAGGATCGAGGTGTGTACAGCTAACGATACTTCAGGTGCCAAACCAGTCGTTTTCAAGTTTATTGATCAAGGGTAAGAGTGAAAATTTCATTTGGATCGTTATCATTAAATGACCTTAGTTTTGTCTTTGTTTAACGTTTAAAACATGTTCATAAAAATCAATATCTAAATGTTCTAGTTCTCTACAATTGCATGCTAAAACAATCGTTTCTATGGGCATATACCATACTTTGATGTTTACTTCAATTCTTAAATACTGTTTATAATGTATGTAAATTTGCTATAACTAATCTTGTTCGTCAATCAAGAGAAAAGTAAAGAAATCAACATTTGCTGCTCTTTCAGATGTCCCACCATAGAGGCTGGGTCTATAATGCAGGATCCGTATGGACAGGTTCTGACCACCTATTCTGCACCCGAAGGAGCGACAACACCAGCATCTAGACTAGATCTACTGGCCTTTAAATTCAAGAGTGGACCTAACGTAGGATTCAACTGTAAAGTTAAGATCTGTAAAGCCGGAGATGAAGCTGCATGTAACCCGGTATTTATATTCTATACTCTAGTTTTGTTTGAAGATTCATTTGATTCTTTCGATAGAAGCGAATTATCTTTCATTTACACTAAATAGTTGACTGAGATCGAATGTTTGATAGGCAGCATAAAAGATAAGTTTAACTTATATCTCGCAATTGTACCAACATAAAGTGTGGGTGAAATTAAGCTGAAAACGTTTTTTTTTCTTATTTATTTTAGGTGCTGGTCCTTTTTCTTCTTAAAAATATTCTTTTTGCAATCTAGTGATGCAAACATGTACTGATAATTCCATGCTTTTCTAATCTTGCATATATAAACGTTAGTTTATAAAACAGTATGAATTAATGAGAGGAAACTTTAAAAAAAAATATAAATATGCTGTATTTAGAAATGCGTCAAATACAGGGTAAATAACACAAACAAGCATACTAAAGACTTAAAGAAGATCCTGACAGTAACATTGCATTTTAACAGGGATGTGGTCGACCAGAGGAAACACCTTCTGAGGCAGGTAGTCTGGCACCAGGAAATGAGGCAGGCGCTGGGGGAGAGGCTGCTGGCACTGAAGGAGGTGGTGAGGGAGGGACTACAGTAGAAGTCGGTGGAACAGTAGAAGGAGCTGTGAGGAGGAGAAGGAAGAGGCGATCATCTGGAACAGAACTAGAGGAAACATTCTCTGCTATACTTCAGGTGGTGGATCCATCAGAGGAAGCTCAGAAAGAACTCATCATCAAAACTCAAAATGGTATAATGCTGATTAACTTACGATGTTATCAAAACAAAAATGGGTCAGCTATTAACAAATGATTTAAATAAGATTCTGACGATAATCTCAACAGCACTCACAATAGAGCACCAAATTTAGCATCAACGGACCCCTAGCAAGGTAAAGGTGGGACCAGGTGCCCAGGAGGAGTAAGCTTCCCCTGTTGGATAGCAGCACCCGCCGTCGATGTTCATGCACGAGAATGATCACAATATATAAATGAGATACAATACATAAATTACCATGCCCACTTACTCTATCTATCATAGCGGAAAATCATGATTTTGTCATTGAAAACTGGAAATTCCAACACAATATATTTTTATCACTCACGTCTCACCTATGTAATTTTCATTTCAGATAAACCTCAGCCAAAAGCTCCGACCAGCTCAGAATGCTTTAGATCAGAAGATATTCTTATTGTCATCGTTGTCATGTCCGCTCTGGTCTTCATTTTACTAGTTGCTTGTTTCGTTTTATCAATTTCAATAATTCGAGCTCGAAATAGAGTAATTAAATATGACGATAATAGTGGATCATCGAGTCCGAGATTTTTCATTCCAAGAGCTATTGTCAAAGCATAAATTCTTAGAAAATTGTTTACGAAATGAAAATTTCTGCTTGCAGTAGGAAAGCTAAGATGATATGTGAAGTTAACTTTGAAATATCAAATAAATTGTTATTGGTGATGTACTCATGGTTATGCTCATCCCACATGTATTTTACTTTTGTACGACATAGTTATTCATATCTTTTGAAGTATATGCCATTATTCATGAATGTCTATTTATTTTCATAAAAATAAATTTTATATATCATCAGTTCTCTATAGTATCTTGATCATTATGAATCAACTCATTTCTGAAGTGCAATATGCATAGTTCTAATATACGTAAGTGAAGTATAATATGCATAATCCAATCAATATAAAATCATTTTTAGTCCAAAGTTTCCCTCACCTCTGGAGCACCTGTATGAGATTATAACTATCAACCATATGCTGTCCTGTGAGATGAGAAAATCCCACCCGAGGAGTCTGGTTCCTGGTCAGGGAACGAGGCTTGCCGAGTTCCCTGACCAGAAACCAGACCCCGAGGGTGGGCTTTTCTCATCCCACATGACAAACATATGGTTGATCGTTTTCCTCCCATTTCTAGGGGCATTTCTTGAAATTTCATGAAATCATGAAATCGTCAACTTTATCGAATTCGAAAAATAAAGGAATATTCGTTTTCAGCGCCCTTAAAAATGGTTTATTCTAAAAGAATAAACAGTAGTCCTTAGCCTTAATCGGTTTAGTAAGAATTAGACTGTGAAAAAAAGAGTTTTAAAACGACCTTTTTGTTGAGAGGTCGCCGCTTTAGGTACAAAAATTCATGACGTCACAATGGATAACAACGACGTCATAATATGGATACGGCCTATACGGCCGACGTCAAAAGTCACGCGAGGCACATGTGGGATACAGTGACCCTACATGACGCGTCGCTATTGGCAAACTCTATCCCACATGGGGACAAATGGGAGAAATAAGTAGGTACCCCTCATCCCCCCATAGTAAGCTCCTTGCTATGCGATATATAGATGTACATGTAGGCATTGAAGGTGTTGCAAAACATATAAAAACATAAAGGCAGACAAACCGACATGACCAGATCCGTCAATCTTACTTAACTATAACTTGCCCTGTCCACCAAACCTCTTTAGAGAAGACAGGGCCCCGACCACCTATCCTCCCTGAATGTCATAATCGTATAATGTCGTAATCCAGGATAACCACACCATTTGCTGCTTGCGTGGCAAATAACCGTCCAAAAACGGCACCGGTTGCCCATTGGTCTCGTCGGTTTATGTGTAGTCTTCTTTTGTGTTTGATGTTTGCATGTCATATGTCTCTTTTTCGTCTCATACTATGCTCGTCTTTTGTGTTTTTGCATCGGGTGTTTTAGTGTTTTGCTGTTGGTGCTGCAACAAGGTCTTGTCGGAGATCCCCTCCCTTCTTGCATTGATATATGCAACATGATTCAAGTGATATTTAATACATTTTTATGTTTTGATGTCGCGTTTGCGTTTCCTTGTCACTTTGTGTCTGTTTTGACGTTTGTTGTTGGTGCTGCAACCGGGTCTTGCTGGAGATACCCTCCTTTCTTCTTAAATGTGTGTGTTTTTACCTATTGAAACTACGGGGTTTTTACTGCTCCAGCCATAATAATTTCCATACGTGCTCTTAACACTTGAGATTGCTGTTAGATAAAGTTGTATTCCTTGTTTCTTCGTTCGATGTTTCTTATCTCATGAGAAAGTTCTGTTTTATAGGGAGCGTAGCTCCCGACCAGTTCGCAAAGCGACTCTATATATAGGAAAGTATATACACATAAGTAATTTCCTACTTTACATCCACTTTTTGAAGATACTAAACTTTCAGAAACTGCCTATACTGAAAGCCAATTTCTTTCTGTGTTCTTTCTGTCACGTCCGCCGGAAACCACAGTAGCCCAGCAGAAATTCATACCGTGATGAATGAATAAATATTTGTTTGAAATCAGTAAATCGATCAGTACTTATTCACTTTTAAATTTCCTTTAAGATTCTTTGTCATACACAGCTGAATAAAATTAAATAATGACGTAATGATGTCAATGTTCGAAAGAATATGACGTAAAGCATGACGTTACAGTATGTGCGACTTTGCACATGAAATCTGATGTTCGTGATCCGAAGAAATATCTTTATCTATAAATAAGGCTTATTATTTACGTGTACTAATGAAAAAATGTCGAATTGAAAATCAACTGAATTTGAATAAATTGGTTGATGATCAGACAAACGGGTGCTTCAAAAGAAAGACAATCACTTTGAAACATGCTACGGAATCTCGTAGGAAATGTCTAGATTCATATTATGTATATAGTTAAGAATGTGAAATCGTTTTGATTTTGATTTTTGGATTCTTATTTTGGGTTTGATTCACTGATGCATACTCCATAAGACCTTACAGCATGTAGTCACCTCCAATCTAGTGAGATATCATGCTAGAAATAAATCTTGTTTGGCCTTTAACACGAGTAGTTGTACATGTAAGACAAAACTCATAAAGTTCGTCAATTAATATATAATTTGCTTATAACATCAAGCAAGGCCGGCAAAAAGATTTTATCATGTAAGACAGAGCATTTGACAAGATGCCATACCAATGTTAAACGACTTCACATTCAATAGCATCATTTATAAACGGATAAAGGACCAGAGCCACGAACGGCAAAATCGGCCTAATTTGCCACAACGTTCATCTTTTATATTTTGATAATACCATATTTCAGCACTTCAGAACTGGCCAACTTTGTGATTTACGACCTTGCTGAAGCAAAATATTTTAATGTGAATTGAGGGTATGGTATATCGTTTGCGACGTCATTTGACGTCATTTTCACATAATTATGACGTCGCATAATGTCAGGACAAGTACCATGAATTACTAAGTATTAGAAATGATAAGAGATATTTCTACATTGAGCAAATGTGTGAAATATTAATTTAAAGGAAACATATTTTGAAAATTTCTATAAATACAATATGTGTACAATCTATTATGTACAATCCGTGTTTGTTTTGCCTTTGCTCGAAATCACAGGCTGAAAATGTTCGTCCTGGAACTACAGTATGCATGTCTTCACTGTAATACTTATACTTTTTGTATTCGTTTAAATTGCGTAAGATGTAAGCTGCATCGATCCACAAGAAATTGATGTCATTATTTATGATTATATGAAAAAACAAAAAACAAAGAAAGACTTCATGTTTACCATCTTCATGAATCACGGATCCGATACGTTCAAACTGTCCTAGAAGAGTGTTCGGCTGTATCAGATCAGACAAAGGAATACCATGTATGCTTCTTCATTTTTTCCGAAAATTTCTGAAATACCGTTAAATTCAAAGATTTTCTCGTAATAAAGTTGTCAGAATATCTCCAATCAAAAGTGAATACCCCTGTACAACATCAAAACACGGTTCTATATCTGCTGCAGATCTAGATAATTAAAGCATCCACTTAATTTTGCCGTAGATACACCACTGTCAGCGATGTATGAAGATGAACATTGATGTGACTCAATTTGACATCTATAAGTACTTCAAATTTGTTCCTATAAACTAGTAGGCTCAAATTACACGTATCAGTTTTGATCCAATTTCGCGGTCAGTTGCTGGACTAGACAGAGATAGGGAAAACCCCTTCCGTACACTTCGGTGCATATGAGTCAATGACTCAATATAAATAAGTACAGATAAAACTCGAGCTGAAAAAATGAAGTACAGGGAAAAAAATAATAGTATAAAAGGGAAATGCACGAATTTATCAAAACCAAGATACTAAATCGGACAATCCGGTAATCAGCGATGTCGGCGACAATCGCGTTTGATTTTCAACATCGATTGGAAATGTTCATCGCTGGCCATTCAACGACCGACAATCGATCGTCAGCGATAATAACTAAACTAGAATCCGTTGCCATGACTCCCATTCTGATACATTTTTAGTGTCATTTTGTGTGAAGAGAGAACATTTTTCAAAGAGGTGTATATCTATTTACTCCGATTAATCGATTCTCAGAGAAAGAATCGATAGTCGGCGAGTTGGATATTTTAGAGACGATAGCGACGATGGCTGCTACTATCGTTACAATAATACAGCGTGTATCAATGTGATCAAGATAGAGATCGAGGTATGGAATACGAATACATGTACGTAATGATTCGCGCTTAGAGGAATGAAAACTTAGGTACGTTACACGAATAGGAAAACCACTGATCCAAATCTGCCAGTACCATGAATGTGACAAAACGATGTCATAGATGCACAACATTATTAATTTCTGGATCGATGGACTGTAGCAAAGATGATTAATGTTCGAATGTTATGAATTGCAGCGTTCGCGTACTTTTTAAGAATCAAATTTTTTTTCTCACATTTTTGCAATATCGGATGATTGGCGAATCTAAAGGGAGGGATGAGGCCAGGGCGAGAAGGGGAGCATGTTCTAGACTCTCCCCTTTTTGCGGTCAACATTTTTAAATGATGTGATTTTTGTTTTCAGAACTTGATGATAAAGCTTTTATAACAGTACGGTGTCCTTGAAAATTAATTAATTTTACAAAATCTTTAAATGCAAAATCTTTCTTTTCATATGAAAGTTTACGTTCTCATTTGTATAAATTCAAATTTTCAGGCGAATCTAACGCATACATTCACTGCTATAGCCGTTTGAAAACGTCATTTTTAATTTGGGGTGCGCAGCTCTTATTCATTTCGCTGGCGCCACCTACAATGTATTGTCTTTTTATAACGGAGGTATATGGAGATTTAATTTTACAAATTCGACAATATTATGGTCGTTACTGCATATTTTCAAATAAAACTTTTTATGTCTCTTTTTTTTTTTCTCAACCCAGACCCGTCGGAATGAATTTTACGTTTTCAATAAAATTTATTTTCAGGAAAATGGTATCTTTGAATAAATTATTATATCACGGTCTCCTATCCCCTGTTATCCATTATATTGGGCGCTGGACTTTATATTACATCAAAATAAACGGACAGAGAATTGATCCAGCATAGTCTGAACCTCAATCAAAATTCGCTGGTTCGATATCGTTCGTCAATCATTTATTTCAAATTAATCATTTGATTTCAAGTTTTCTATCTTTTTTATTTTTTGTCTTCAAAAATCCCCACCTCCTCTTTAAAAGAATTAGATCATAAATGTTTCTTCCTGGATGTCGATCTATTTTGCTTCTTTATGCTGCATTCATATAACGTCTTTCTTTTATGTTTCGAATTCTCATTATTTCAATCACGTTTTCTCCCCCTTATCTTCTAATTTCTCTTACTATCGTATGGGATAATTGTAGAAAGCCGATGCATTTTTGTTTACATATTTTATTCCCGTTTTAGGAACATTTTAGGAAATAACATACATATATATAACAAACAAATGAACCGAAACCCCCAAAATCCCACATACATTATATATGCCTTCTTTAAAAGATTTTAAAATTATTCTCTTATTTTTTCCTCTCGTGTATACATGCCGATATATACAGGGAAGACATAGATTGGTTCAAAAGATTTAAGTATAACGAAAATATGCATCGTAACTACTCGAGTGCACAACTTGACATTTCAGGAAATTCATAAACGTCAATTTTGATGACGTCATTGGTATAAATGACGTCACAAACATTATCTACTATGGAGCAGTTTTCTGAAGGATTGGAATAATTTGAAATAGGTGTAAAAGTAATCAACAGCCAAATTTATAAAAGTTTACATAATTTTAAAAGCTTTCAGATCATCTACTACCTATCTTGAAATTTCATCGTCTGGGAAGTCTTTTTCATGACGTTCTAACCATCTTTGATGAACAATTTATCAAGAAATGTGCCAACAGAGAACTCATAAAAGTTTAATTTTCGACTACGACCGGACCTTCTACCAAAAAAATCTTCATCGAAATAATCACAGGTATAATCAAAGAATATTTAAATATAATGATTTTTTTGGTAGAATGTCCGGCCCTATACGAAATTATCGATCAAATTTCATGATATCCCACAAAAATACCGGAAATGCCAATCCTGGCTTGGTTTTGGGCTTTATATCTTCTTAAGACATGTCCGGAATCTCGTAACTTCGCACGTTTTCGAAAGACAAAATGTTCTCCTTTCCTTTTGTTGATAATTTAGAAACATTGTCTGTGTTTGAAAATATACGAAAACTTTAGGCCGATATCGCCGTTCGTGGCTCTGGTCCTTTGCAGCATGGACCAGACATGCACGTTTCGGGTACTCAACCCTCGTCAGTGATCCTCAATCTAAACAATGAAATATGGCCAAAGAGGGTGAAAATTATTATGTCAAAAAGGACCCAAATATGTAGCAGGATGGGTACGATATGACACTACAGGACCCACGTTTTTAGACATTTCAAGAATTTTAGTACCAAAAAGTTTTGAATGCGTTAAAGAGACAGACGATCGAACTCGGCTATACATGTGCCCTCGGGGGATCCTGGTCCACCAGCAATGACACTCACCAAGAAGTCCAAATGTTAGGTCATTGAATTCAATAGCATCATTTATAAACGGATAAATTTGTAGCATGGACCAGACAACGTTGATATACAAGCTGTGCAAAGATAAGAATTGGAGAAAAAATAAATCAGAACTGCCCTAAAGTGGACGAATTATACACCCATAGGAGTTTTTATATAAATCGGACCATTCATGATGGAACGTGGAAAGCCAAACATTTATAGTATGACAAACACTCTATGACAAACGTGACGACTTCAATTTTAGCATTACAAACTTTCCTTTTCTGAGTAGCAACATCCCTTCATCGCCTGCTTATGGCGTGTTCATATCTCAGTTGATACGCTTTGCCAGAGCAAGTACGTACCAAATATACGGATTTTGTTCTGAGAGCTAGGCGTCTTTCAGATCAGCTTCTCAGTCAGGGATATGTTTGTGACCGACTAACATCGTCACTGAGGAAGTTCTACGGTCGATATGGGGAACTCGTCATACACTATGTTGTCCCACTCTCCAGAATGGTGGATGATATTCTGTCATAGTCCATTTGAACCATCCAACCAAAGATTGTACTTTATGTCTTCCGAAATGGAAGTTACCGGATGTGACAGTTCTGCCGAATTGAAGCGGCGGGTGTTGCATGCAAACTGGAGATGCTTACTCTTCTTGGGCACCTGGTCTCACTCTCATATCGAGAGTCCACTTCTTTTCATGTGGTGGAGATTTTTGTTTGTTTGCTTTAAAAGCAACGCTATTAAAAATGTAGAAAATACTTTATTCTCTGAAAAATTTCTGCTTAAAACATTCGTCTTAAAGTCGTCCTTTTGTGGCATATATAGTCACGGTCCCCTAAGCTGAACAAGGCCAGCCTTTTTTGCTGAAGTTTGTGAGAGCCTGTATCCGCGGTTTTCAGTTACGTCGTCCACGGGCATGTCTCTCAAATTTTGTTCTTTTGGAATTGCAAAAATTCTTACATCGAAGGCAAAAGTAGGATTTATTAAACTTAGTTGGCAATGATTTCTTTGATTACATATGTTGAGACGAAATAGAATGATACATGTTATTGCTTATGATGACTTGAAATGACGTGACAGATGAAAAGACGTGTGCATTTGGAATAAGTAAACTTTGACCTTTTTTTGCTTGCCTTTTTGTAGGAGAGTGTACTTAAAAAAGGAAAATAATTACAAAATGAAACGGAATAGATTTTCATTAGATATTTTACTTCGTCCTTATCTTACGTGGAAAAACACACATGTACCTATACTAAATTCTTTCTTTTTCTACCTGTGTGAACAGCATTAGAGAGGTTTAGCTACAAGTTGTAGCGTACATTGTACGTACATGTACGATGTCGTCACTTTCTGCGATCTTTGATCAAATGACTTCATGGCGTGACATATAGGTACACGCTATGGCATGTAAACGACGCTGTATACGAAACAGCCGAACGAGTGACTTTTCTTTTTAAATTTAAAAACCTTTCTTTGATCGAACTTCCAGTTTTCTCTATTGAAAAGTAAGTTTAGGATTCTTACTTTCCTTACATCAATGTTTTACGAAGCTTAATGTAAATTTTACGCGGAATTAACGAATGGAAATGCAGCAAGCGTACTACAAATGTATACCTACACTTGTTCGTACTTAAACTACGTCTTTGGATTGAGACGTCAAGCGATGACGTGTACATGTACGTCATACGTATACGTTGGCAACACTTTTAACTTAACTTTTCTTCGCATGTAATCCAGAATAAACACACCATTTGCTGCTTGTGTGGCAAATGGCCGTCCAGAGTCGGCACCGGTTACCCATTGGTCTCGTTGGTTTTTCTGTAGTCTTTTGTGTTTGATATTTATATGTCGTATGCTCGTTTTCGTCTCTTATTATGCTGGTCGTATTGTTTTCGCATCGGGTGATTTTGGTGTTTTGCTGTTGGTGCTGCTAGGGTCTTGTTGGAGATACCCTCCCTTCTTTTCTAAAAGCGAAGAATATTTGAATAAAATCTTCATTATCGATCTGAAAAGAAGAAACAATTTTCTGTCTTAAGAAAGTGAAGAGTGGATATATACGTATATTGTCTTTTAATAATTTGATGTAACTATATGTTCAAATATAACATACAAATACTGGTGTTAAAATCTCGTTTGCAATTACTGATAATGCTATCTTGTTCTATCCACTTTTTCATATCAGAAGAAAATTACATGTCAACAAAAGAAAATTTTAATCAAAATGTGAATATCATTTTATATTATATACATTATAAACACTACACATAAAGCGATTTCTATCTTTATTGTTTCTTGATTTTTTTTTCTATGAATTAAATTTCACTTGTTATGTTATCCTCAGTTAATAAGAAGACCTTGCTGTTTATGTTTGAATATCTCTCCTGTCGGTAATGGCTTAGGATTCAATGATGGACAAGTCGGATCCTGGAATAGAAAATAGATACATTTGAATTAATTTTCCATCTTCTGATTAAGTTTTAGATTCAAATAAGGTATTATCAATTTCAAATAAATATTCTAAATTTTAAGAGTATGTCCTATTATCGGTGCTCGTCTTTGAAGTAGAGGAAATATACGAGCGAATTCTAAACATGACCAAACGCATTGACATAAAGTCAGTTATGTACAAAGGTAAAGGTAGGGTTTATAGTCTTGTTCGCTGAGCCTAACGCACCTTCTACAATCACCTCCCTGGCGAGACCTATACAATCTAGTGCATTAATTCTCAACTCCCTTTGGAGTATAAAATCAGAGCTGTCGTTTAGGCGCTAATGCTTTTTCATTCACATTACAAGCTCGTCTCACGTGCCAGGTACCCGGTTTACTCCTGGCTAGAGAGTGAAACGTAGTTTAAAGTGACTCGCCAGGGTTACAATGGCTTTGCAATGATCGGCGACGGTGAGATTCGACTGAGTTAAAGAAGATCCTGACGATAATCTCAACAGCATTCACAAAAGAGCACCAAATTGAGCATCGACGGACACTTAGCAAGCTAGAGGTGGGATCGGGAGGAGTGAGCACCCCCTGTTGAATAGCCACACCCCACGAACTATTGGTTCGTAGTCCACCGCGCTAAATACTACGCTAACAGCACTTCAAAGGTAAGCATTAGGGGAGAAATCCTTAGATTGGAAATATTTTAGAAAATTAAAAGTGAAGGAAGATTTACAAATAAATTCCAATGCACTATGGAACTACTGAAAAGAGGCACTATGAATGTAAACGTCTTCAAATTGAATAGCATCATTTAAGAACAGATAAATTGGCAACATGGACCAGACATGCACGTTTCGGATACTTAACCCTCAGATCCTCAAATCTAAACAATGTAATTTGCCAAAAAGTATGAAAGTTACTATGTCGAAAAAACGTACCGAAAGACGTAGCAGGATGGGTGGGATATGATGCTACAGGACCCACGTTTTAGAAATTTCAAGAAATTTTGATAACAGAAATTTAGAATGCATTGAAGGAACGATCAACCGAAATTGAACGAACTTGGCTACATGTGCCCTCGGGGACTCCTGGTCCACCAGCAGTGACACTCACCAAGTGGTATAAATGTAAACGTCTTCAAATTGAATAGCATCATTTAAGAACAGATAAATTGGCAACATGGACCAGACATGAACGTTTAACTACACAAACGAGAGACACTATGAAGCTACAAAAACGAGAGACACTATGGAACTACTCAAAAAAGAGAAAATATAGAACTACTCAAACGAGAGAAACTATAGATCTACTTAATACGAGATACACTATCAAACCACTTAAGCGAGAAACAATATGGAACTACTCATATGAGACACTATGGACTTTGTATGTAGGACAACACACATTGTACATAATGTAATAGCACCATTTCACCCCAACCGAGGGTGAAGTCGGACCGCGGGCTCGTTTGTTTAGTAATATATTATGCAAAGTTTTTCTTCTCCGCATTTTCCTCTCTCTGTGCGGGGTTGATTTCGACGTTTACAGCTTTTTCTTAAAACGTAGCATCAGAGAGTGAGAAGATATTCCATAATACCGGTGCATACTCTTTTACCGATAATTGCAATATAAGACAAAAAAGGTTTGTGAATGTTAAACGTCTTTAAATTTGATAGCATCATTTAAAACCAGATGAATTTGCAGCATGGACCAGACATGCACGTTTCGGGTACTTAACCCTCGTCAGTGATCCTCAGTCTAAACAATGTAATATGGCCAAAAAGTGTGAAAATTATAAAGTCCGAAAATGTCCCGAAAGACGTAGCAGAATGGGACGGATATGATGCTACAGGACCCACGTTTTAGAAATTTCAAGAAATTTTGTAACAGAAAATTTCAAATGCGTTGAAGAGACAGACGATCAACCGAAGTTGATCGAACTTGGCTATATGTGCCCTCGGGGACTCCTGGTCCACCAGCAGTGACACTCACCAAGTAGTTCAAATGTTAAACGTCTTTAAATTTGATAGCATCATTTAAAACCAGATGAATTTGCAGCATGGACCAGACATGCACGTTTCGGATACTTAACCCTCGTCAGTGATCCTCAGTCTAAACAATGTAATATGGCCAAAAGGTGTGAAAATTAAAAAGTCCGAAAAAGTACCGAAAGACGTACCAGAATGGGTGGGATATGATGCTACAGGACCCACGTTTTAGAAATTTCAAGAAATTTTGTAACAGAAAATTTCAAATGCGTTGAAGAGACAGACGATCAACCGAAGTTGATCGAACTTGGCTATATGTGCCCTCGGGGACTCTTGGTCCACCAGCAGTGACACTCACCAAGTAGTTCAAATGTTAAACGTCTTTAAATTCGATAGCATCATTTAAAACCAGATGAATTGCAGCATGGACCAGACATGCTCGTTTCGGATACTTAACCTTCGTCAGTGATCCTCAGTCTAAACAATGTAATATGGCCAAAAAGTGTGAAAATTATAAAGTCCGAAAATGTCCCGAAAGACGTACCAGAATGGGTGGGATATGATGCTACAGGACCCACGTTTTAGAAATTTCAAGAAATTTTGTAACAGAAAATTTCAAATGCGTTGAAGAGACAGACGATCAACCGAAGTTGATCGAACTTGGCTATATGTGCCCTCGGGGACTCTTGGTCCACCAGCAGTGACACTCACCAAGTAGTTCAAATGTTAAACGTCTTTAAATTCGATAGCATCATTTAAAACCAGATGAATTGCAGCATGGACCAGACATGCTCGTTTCGGATACTTAACCTTCGTCAGTGATCCTCAGTCTAAACAATGTAATATGGCCAAAAGGTGTGAAAATTATAAAGTCCGAAAATGTACCGAAAGACGTAACAGAATGGGTGGGATATGATGCTACAGGACCCACGTTTTAGAAATTTCAAGAAATTTTGTAACAGAAAATTTCAAATGCGTTGAAGAGACAGACGATCAACCGAAGTTGATCGAACTTGGCTACATGTGCTCTCGGGGACTCTTGGTCCACCAGCAGTGACACTCACCAAGTAGTTCAAATGTTAAACGTCTTCAAATTCAATAGCATCATTTAAAACCTGATAAATTTACAGCATGGACCAGACATGCACGTTTCGATATTGAGAGGAATCAATACAAGTACAAAAATAACAAACCCGCGTTCGAACTCCACCTAACCCTCATATGTTTGGTAGAATGTGGTGATTATCTTGTATTTTTTCGTTCGCCATAGCACCTTCTATATAGAAATGGCCTCAGACAGTGCAGTTCATGTTTTTTATTGTTTTCAGTTTCGTGCATGAACATCCGCGGCAGGTGCGGCTAGCCAACAGGAGATGCTTACTCCTTTTGGGTACCCCGTCCCACCTCTTGCTCTCTAGGGGTCCGTCGATGCTCAATTTGGTGCTTTATTAGAAGTGCTGTTGGGATTATCGTCAACGTTTAAGAATACCGTATATCGGGAATTTTTCGCGTGTGTCTAATTTTCGCTAAGTTCGCGAGCATCATCAAGTCGCGAAAAATGGACATAGCGAAAAAAGACACAAACTAACGCTTCTAAAGAGGTTCAGTTATATGTACAAAATGTAACTGTCCTGAGGTATTAGTGAGCACTCGTCTGATTAAGGTAATTATGATTATTATAATTGATGTTTACAGATAACAAGTAGTATTAACTGATTTAATTACCCAGTGCAAACATGGTAAATCAAACAATCACCGATATGAATGCACGTCGGCTTTTATTTCGAACCACCTGTTGTCGTTCTGTAATTATTCGTTTTATCTGTAAATTTCTCACAAGAAACTAAATCTAAACAATGATTTGGGGTTTAGAGGTATTTTTCGAACCACAAAACTATATGACTTAACTTACATGGGAAACAAGAAAATTATAAGAAATGGCATCGTTTATGCTTTGAACGAGTGAACTGTTTGATGTACATTCTTGTACATTTGTATTATTTTATACGCAGATACGTAAATCCAGCAGAAAAACACGTTCGCAAATATATAATCGTATTTCATTTCACATTAAATAAATATTTGTACAAATTTTAATTTTTGGTATTCATAGATTAGCGAAAATTAGACTCAGCGAAAAAAAGACACATCTTTTTAGGGTCATTTTCGCGAAATTTACCCGACGCGAAAATTACCCGATATACGGTATAAAACATCGTAAAAAGCTTGGTAATACGTCTTGGATATAGTTTATAGAAGAAGAATAAATGTTTCTATTGCACTAATCATGCTAATATTATGTGGATTCGACCTTTAGAGAACCTCTTTAGAGAAGACAGGGGGCCGACCACCTGTCCTCTCTGAATGTCAGTCGGACTCCTCGGGTGATTACTTACATGAGCTCGCTACAGCCGGCAGAGCACGGACTGTATTACGCATGCCCTCTTTTTATATCCATTTACATATTCATCTGTGTCTATTGGGCCTCTGCGTTTCGCGGTCTTGTTTGTGTGATGTCATCTTACAGTGAGGAGATTGTACGTTCTTCGAGACCTCTGGGTTATTGGAGAAGTGAGAGGGTTGTGCGCACGTAATCAAGGATAACCACACCATTTGCTACTTGCGTGACAGATGGCCGTCCAAAGTCGGCACGGTTATCTATTGGTCTCGTCGGTTTATGTGTAGTCTTTTGTGTTTGATGTTTACATGTCGTGTGTCTCTTTTCCGTCTCATGCTGTACTCGTCTTTTGTGTTTTTGCATCGGGTGTTTTGGTGTTTTACTGTTGATGCTGCAACGGGGTCTTGTTGGAGATCTCCTCCCTTCTTTGGACGGACATTTGACAGTTCGAAGCGACGTAGCAGTTGGTAGGCTAGTTGAAAAAAAAGAATAAATGTTTCTATAGAAACAGATTACGCTAAATTATATGGAATGTGGATTTGACCTTTGGATGGACATTTGACAGTTCGAATCGACGTGGCAGTCGGTACATGTAGGCTAATTGAAAAAAAAGCTATATTTGAAAGTGTCGGTGTTAAATTAACTGAGTATCTGTCAAGAAATGTAAGGTAAGCATCAGAATACATTTGTAGATTCAAATAGAGAATTATACAACATATATGAAATGTTTATTGTCCTGTACCAATATATGATATCACATGTGGGAATTTTCAAATGGGCGGTTTCACTATTCTATTTTCATTATCTTTTATTTCTTAGCATTGTAATTTATATGCTAGCTTTCATGCACAAATCTTTCTTTATATTCATTACTTGTGTGAAATTTTAAAGGATATGGATCTTGTTATTATAATCAATTTGTCTTTTTATACGAAAAAAACATCGTAGATCTATATTACATGTATTCTTGAAGAAAGTATCTAGGTCAGTTACCAAGATGGGGAATAAATATGCATATTAGGTCTTACCTTTTCACACACGGCTTTGTTCTTACAAAGTTTAAGTCTGTAGTTAAAAAAGTATTCTCCTGGTATGTTCTCAAAAACAGGAACAGCCGTCATAGGGATTCTTGCGCCATTCGGGGTTAACTCCCGTGGTGATACGGCGAAACCGAATGCCTGAGAGTTTTGTGTTGGGCAACTAAAAAAGAAAGTCATATATTCTTAATCTAAGAAAGTTATTGTTCGTTTTCAAAAATAAAAATTGAAAGGCGATATATAGGATACAAAAACAATTTAAATTAGACACAACTCCATAATGAGACTCGCGAAACATTCAACCATTGACACATTTGAATGTGATTTCGAATGTTTAATGTCTTCAAATTTATTAGCATCATGTTAGAGCAGATAAATTTACAGCAAGGACCAGACATTCACGTTTCGGGTATTTAAACCTCGTTAGCGATCCTCAATCTAAACAATGTAGTGTGAGCCCACAAAAACTAGGATATATCATTTACCACATCATTACTTTAAAAAAAAATCCATCAAAATTCCTTTGCACAAACGATTAATAGGTTCGAAACACACAAATTTGGCAGAGTACCTCGAGTTCTTGATTTCACAATAGAGTGTGGCAATATTGTACATTTAACAACTGAACAAACCCTTAATAAATCTTTAAACCACTTGTTTCGACGAGAAATATATCTGAAATTGAGGTGACGGGTGTTGTATGCCAGCAGGAGATGCTGACTCCTCCTGGACTTTGTCTCACTCCCGTAATGGAAGTATGTTTCTTTTCATTTTTGTTTCCTGTTTTCCCAGATTCTGAATACTTTCGATTTATGATTTTCTAAATTACCGATTTTGTACAGTGTATTGGGAAATGGTCATTGTCCATATTTATCAACGAATATTAAGGGAGGGCGCAACACTAAATATTTTCATCATCTTTGAAGCAAATCGGCTGGAAATGACAATGATGAAGATTGATTATACATGTACGACACATACATTTCTGGTACACATAATTCGAAAGTTTAAGCCCTTGGAGGTTCCTCTGCGGCTGTAATGTTTGAACCAATCTTTTTGCTGTAAGTTTTCGTGAAATTCTTGGTATGTGCAATGTTTGATGACTCATTGGTTCAACATATTGGACATTTTTCAAGTTGACGTACTTCGGCTTCGCACTCAGGACTTCGCATTTAGGGGTCATATTAAAGTAATCAGATGCAATTAGAAAAGAAAAATCTGAACACAGAATAAACGAAATGAAACTTGGGAGCTTCAATATGTATATGAACACATATAGATAAACAAATTCTCACACAAAGTAGTCTGGGTTCATTTGGATAACATTTACAATTTACTTTGGTGACATAGTCCCTTCAAAGTGCGGTGTCCGAAATGCGAAGTCCGAAAACACAGAAAACGTCTATTAAGAGTATGGCCTTCAGTATTTGGAGCAGGGGAAGCTTACTCCTTCTGGGTACCTGATCACACATCTAGCTTGTTTGGGTCCGTCGATGCACATTTTTATGCTCTATTCTGAGTGCTGTTGAGATTGTCGTCGGAAATCATTTGCGGAAGAGTGTAAAAAGTTATTCACGAAATGACAAATATGGATAATGACAATATCCCTGTATACAGCACAAATTCAGAAAATCAGAAACCGAAGGCATACAAAATCAGGATAAAACAGGAACCAAAGCAAACAAACAAAAACCTCAACCTTATGAAAAAAGCAAACTCCCGATATGGGAGTAAAACCAGATGCCTAGGAAGAGTAAACATCTCCTGCTTGCATGCAACACCCGCCGCTTCAATTCGGTAGAACTGTCACATCCGGTTACTTTCATTTTGGAAGACATAGAGTACAATCTTTGGTTGGATAGTTCAAACGATCTATGACAGAATATCATCAACCATTCTGGAGAGTAGGACATCATTGTGTATGGCGAGTTCACCATATCGACCGTAGTTCTTACCGTAGAAAATCAGACACCAAACGAAGAATTACGACAAAAACGCTGAAAAAAACCTTCGACGCAGATTAGCTTACCAGATTTCATCAAGAGATACCATATACTTACCCATCTTTCATTAATGGGATAGTGATGATGTCACCCCATTGTTCTGCTATCATATACATGTCAACGTCTAGCACTTCGATTGCCGTAAAGCCGGCTGAAAACGAAAAATATATTAAGACATTTTACTTTTGGCTGTTGATATCAACACTCTCTAATATAATTTTATCTTTTATCATTTCAGACTGTAAGCTGTTTATGCAAAAGGTACATTGTTTGTTTATTGTTATTAAATTATTTGAATATTTCATTTACTTATGAAAATTTATTTCTGTTGTTTCTTGTTGACTAATTTGTTTTCGTAATGTGTAACCAGATCGCTGTCCGTAACCACATGACACTGTGCAGTATTAGGATAGACTTTGATATAATGATGTTTTATGTTGTGAAGGTGGCTGTAGCATTTAACTTCTTAATGAAAATATACAATTGATTAAACGTTTCTTTAAATACCTGAATTAATTGATTCATACCATAAGAAAAAAATTACAAATGCGTTGTTATAAAAGAGGTTTAAGATACAATAAAAGCCATCTTTACCTGGGAGTTGAACAATTTCAAAGTTTAAATACAGATTTTCGTTTGCCTGACGCTCTCTTACAGGATTATTATCGACATCCGTTGTTGTCATGGTAACCATACCGTCATGATTTGTCACATCTGTCACTATAGCTTGCTCCCTGTAAAGATTTCTTCATTTCATTGCGTGTATAAGGTTAGCTATTCTTATAAATGAAGATGTCAAAATGGTAGATGACAACGATGTTAAAGAATTCAGCCCTCTTAACTTATAAAAATACTGGTTCAAATTTATATCTCGTCAAAATGTATGAAGAATGACGAATCATGTTCGAAGAAGGAACAATTGCGCACCGTTCATTGATACATGACTATGGTGTGATGTTGATTTATGTGTAGTATTTTCAGCTTGGGTGTTTTGTGTTTTGGCTTTGGTGTTTTGGAGTTTTGCTGTGGGTGCTGCAACCGAGTGTTGTTGGAGATCCTATTTGAAAACGAAAATTTCTCACCAAAATAAATCAATATGATCCTAATCTACCCTGTCAATAATATAAATGATCACCAACCAGACTCGGTTGCAGCACCCACAGCAAAGCACCAAAAACAACTGATGCAAAAACACATTGCAGAGAAGCACAGGAAGTGAATCAAAACCGAAATCCGACAAAGACACATGAAACAAAAAAAGACTACACATAAACCAAGCAACAAATATGAATATGTAAATGAATATAAAGGGGCGGGGAGTTCAAAGTACAGTCCGATCACTGCCGGCTGTTGCCTACTCATTCATATTATGGAGTCCAATCGACATTCAGAGAGGATAGGACGTCGGTGTCCTATCTTCTCCAAAGAAGTTTGTACAGGGACCGTCATGGAGTCCCGTTGTCACAGTCAGTCAGAGTGCAATGTTTGAACATATTTACTAAAACAATAGCGGGTCCAAACATATTTCTAGCGAAGTATTGATACTGTGAACGATATGAGGAAAGAACCAACACGATCTCAGATGGCAAAAACCATGGGAACGAGCCATGTGAAAATACCTATATATATGTGTTCTCTAGATACATTATGACTTAGTTTCCATGACAACTAATACTTGATTTGAAAACAGAAGTCATTTAGAGTATACAATTTCCTTATTATATCTAGTTAAATTGATAATAAAAGAGACGCCGTAGTGGGTCACTAGCAGTAACACCAGAACCATCTTCACTCTTCCCACAACCCTCCAACTTCTCACGTTGCCCAGGGGTCTCGATGAACGCACACCTGTTGTGTATTATTGGTTCCTAGCTGTAAGATAACCATAGGAACAAGACAGCGAAACACAAGAAAGGTGGGGATCTCCAACAACACCCGGTTGCAGCATCTTCAGCAAATCCCAAAAACATCTTCAGCAAATCCCAAAAACATCCTGTGCAAAACACAGAGCAGACACGCACAGAAAGAGGCGCAAAAGGCACAAGGAACACCAAATCACATAGAAACATCACACAAAAATGACTACAGGTAGTAAGCATAACTATCGAAAATGCGTCAGAGTCATCAAACGCCTTTTATACCGTGGATATGATCCTAATGTCACCAGACGGACACTAAGCTTGTTACTTGACCAATCTACCGTCTTGTACGAGCGCATTCTTTAGACTTGCACTCTGACTAACTGTGACGACAGGACTCCATGACGAGCCCTTTCCAAACCTTTTTAGAGAAGACAGGGTCCCGACCACCTGTCCTCTCTGAATGTCAGTCGGACATCTCGGGTGATAACATATATGAGCTCGCTACATCTGGCAGAGCACAGACTGTATTACGCACGTCCTCTTTTTATATCCATTTACATATTCATCTGTGTTGGTTGGACATCTGTATTTTACGGTCTTGTTTGTGTGTGGTCATCTAACAGTGAGGAGGTTGTTTTACACCATAATTGTGCGTTCTTCGTGACCTCTGGGAAATCGGAATAGTTGGAGTGTTGTGCGCACGTAATCCAGGATAACCACACCGTCTGATATTTACGTGGCAAATGGCCGTCCTAAGTCGGCACCGGTTGCCCATTTGTCTCGTTGGTTTATGTGTGTTCTTTTATGTTTAATGTTTCTTTGGTGTGAGTTTGTGTTCCTTGTCCCTTTTGCGTCTCTTTCTGTGGGTGTATGTCTGTATTATTTTGCATTGGGTGTTTTGGGATTTTGCTGTGGGTGCTGCAACCGTTTATTGTTGGAAATCCCCTCCTTCCCTTACACATAAACCAACGAGACCAATGGGCAATCGGTGTCGACTTAGGACGGTCATCTGCCACGCCAGTAGCAGATGCTGTGGTTATCAGATTGCATCAGAGCCCTCGATCTTGCTTCCTGTAAGGTTTTTTGAAACTCCGTGCAGCGGTTGCAGAGGAGATTTCGAAAATGTGTCAGCCAATCAGAGCCCTGGGCGGCCATATTTGTTGACAGATCGGCACGAAAAACACACATTTGGTAGAGAACCTTGAGTACTTGCTTCACGTAAGGTTTCGTGAAATTCTGTGCAGAGGTTGCAGAAGAAAAGTCGAAAATATGTCGGCCAATCAGTGCGCTCGGTTGCCACATTTAATGAACGATCGGCTCAAAAAACACAAACTTGGCAGAGGACCTTCCGTAATAGCTTCCTGTAAGGTTGAATGAAATTCTGTGCAGCGGTTGAAGAGGAGAATTCGAAAATGTGTCAGCCAATCACAGCCCTCGACGACTATATTTGTTGACTAATCGGCACGAAAAAAAAAGCAAAAAAAAAAAAAAAAAAAAAAAAAAAGAACATATAATTGATTGAGGACCGTGAGTGCTTGCTTCTTGTTAGGTTTCGTGAAATTCTGTGAAATATTAAGTTGCGGTTGCAAAGAAGATGATACATATGAGTCAGCCAATCAGAGCCCTAGGCGGCCACATTTCGACCAATCACCACTTGTACCAATTTTGACGGATCATGACAAAAGTAAACCAGGACCATAAGCGTTTAAATCCTGCTAAGTTTCATCGATTTCGCTTCAGTTGTTCTAAAGGAGAAGCTGAAAATGTTAGAAGGTACGACAGAAACGAACGACGGACAAGGTAAAGATCGCTATGACTATAGCTCATTTGAACCTTTTCAAAACATAGAAATTTGAAGATTAAATGTTGTTACTACCAGACTGAGTTACAAATGTAGCTATGGAAATGGTACGATGGCAATATTATATAAAAATATGGCTTATTTGACAAGACTAGTGCTTTTTATCAGTGATTTGAATAGACATACCTCGTTTTACATGGAAACAGAATTGTTCTCGTAAAAAAAAATGGCAATTTTGTATTCAATGCATTACAATACCAAGTAAAGAGAAAAATTATAAAATCCATTACAATGTGTTTACAAAATACTTTTGGTATTATATATAATTGATATCAAAGAAAGGGGACAGAAATGTCGTTAACATTCAGAATTAACTTAATATATCGTGTATTTGTATTCAGAATTGAAATAACAAGCGCTGTTAGAATAAAACAAATTCTTATCGCTGGATCCCAAATTCAAACCAAATTTCAAAAATCATAGTACTGAATACCAATGGGAGTGAGATGTATTTTACATGTACCTAGAGCCGTAGTGACAGGATACTGTTTTCAGACCATCATACATTCCGAATTGTCCCTTTCTGTGTACGGTAGACACGTTTACAGCAAAGTGAGCCTCACCAGTCTACAATTAAAAACTTTCTGTCAGATACTGTGAAAAATATTTTGGATAATAGTGTTGAGTGTCTCATTTCATGAGATTCAACAATGTTTCTTTTGCATGTTTCGACGCATACGAAAGTTGTTTTGTTTTGATAATATTCTGGTAATATTGTATCCAAATTGCGTATTAAGGGACACATACAGAAGTCGGGGATGGATAGAAGTACACAATGTATTACAAAATGTAACTGAGGCACTTTTTGCCTACAAAGATATGATGAAGCAAAAAATAAACGAAACTTAAGTTTAGATCAAGAGACGACGTAAACGTTGGAATTTACAAATATTTTGGACATGTTGCACCATGAAAACTATTGAAATATGCAGAAAAATATTTCATAAACATAATTGACATGAACGTATCAATAAAAAGATAAGATAAATAAGATGTTGATATAAAGGTGAAAAGGTGTAAAGGTATGTACATAATATAGCCCATTTAATTATTTTTTTACCATTTTGTCGATTGTCTTGTGCAGCTTGCAGGGTCCCGTCGATTCATGAGGTACATCAAGTTCGTACAGCTTGTACCCAGCTATTGATGGTTGGACTTCTTGAACATGTTGAAGCTTACATTTAAACATGCTCTCCATCGTGAAAATCTCACCGGTGAATTCTATAGGTCTGTATGCCTTTAGTTTTACACTTGTTGCACCACATTCTGCATAATCTAAGAATTTCAAGGTAAACGACAGTTAAACCAATGATATCTTATACATCCTTTGGCTTCATCCATTGTGGAATACAAATACTTGTAATCATTTTATGAATATTCATTATGATTTTTTATGACAAATTCAGGGTTGGAATCATTCCATTGTTTTCCAGATGGGCAAAAATTGAGTCTCTGGATCCATAATGAAATTGGCTTTGTTTAACATGGGCACACAAGCGGTAGAATGATTTTTGCAATTCTAATATTTTGCTTGTAAGTATAATTTCTTTTAGAAAAAAAAACTTTATTTAATTTTTCTGATAGAATTTTAGATTTCATATGCATAGCGATTTTTGTAAAACTCAATAGTTGTGATAAAAAGCTTTCA
Organism: Pinctada fucata; assembly: GCA_028142955.1. Lineage (NCBI taxonomy): Eukaryota > Metazoa > Mollusca > Bivalvia > Pterioida > Pteriidae > Pinctada > Pinctada fucata. The sequence goes on from AP027108.1 coordinate 13,615,779, forward strand.
TTGATCTTTTTTTAACACCACAAACACAGACAATGCAATATACAGACAACGACAATTTTAATATATAACAATGAACTTAGAAGAGTAGTATATGTCGGCCATCCCGTGGACCTAGTGAGACTCGAACCAGCATCCTTTCGGTCACTAGCCCGACGCCCTTACCACCAGACCAGGGCACCGACTAAAACTTTTTGAACTTTGAACAAAGCATTTGATTAATTTTGGATTACAACTTTTACATTGAAAAATCTGATGATGAGAGTTTCATACAAATTTTTATACTGAAAATCCAAAAGACTTACATGATGTACATGTAAAAGAAATGAGGGGATCTCCAACAAGACTCAATTACAGAATAGGCAAGCACAACATTAGACGTAAAAAGGGACAAGGTTACCAAATATGACAGAGCAACATTATACACAACGGAAAAGGGACGAGGTGTAGAAGAAAAAAAAACAATATGTTGACTAACGAATCAAAAGAATTTAAGCTTGTAAAATATTTTGAACTCTTTGGCAGAGCGGTAAGCATAATAACATTATCTGTTTCTCTTTTTATATTCTCCGAGTCATAGTTATCTACAGTAATATGAAAAAAAAATCTTGTTTATCCCACAATATCATCATGAAATAACCAATGTTTGTTTTATCAGCCAAAGAATTAATTCTGAAATGTAAATGTGAATGTGACAATCTGAAAATCGTGTGAGTATTATACTATTATACTTGATCTTTATTACCATATGCCTGTTGGCAAGTTGGGCCCATGTAGTCTTTAGTACAGTAACATTGATTTCCGTTATAGCAGATTCCTTTGTTGTGGCATTCTATTGTACAGGTTGCGGCTATTGTACCTATATCAAAGAATGATCTATCTTAAAGGTGCGTTGCTACAAGAGAAATGTATGTACTGCATATATATATTCAAATTATTTCGTTTTTAGATACTAGATAAATTGTAGATGTAGACAATTTTATTAAAACAAATCATACTTGACACTTTTAAGATAAAAATCGCAGATACATATTAAACAATTATCAAACAGATCGATGTTTCTATGATTTCAAGGTATTCAACAAGGTTTCAGCGTGTTGAGCGTTTGATATGACATTGACCTACTTGAGTCAAGTCCACAATTAAATCCCCGGAATCCACTAGTGCATGTACACTCCCCATTATACTGACAAGTTCCACCATTCAGGCATGGGTAACCAGGGTTTGTACAATAGTAGGAAAAAGCTGTAGATAAAATTTAAGAATTTAGATCACTGAAAATGTCAAATATTTCATTCAGTTGAGTTTTGTGGTTGATAATTGAAAAGGACAAAAAGAAAATACTGTTTACCTAAGTTGACACACGTTGAAAGAAGAAGGACCCGTGAAAGAAATGACGGCATCTCTGAAATAAAGATAAATGTACATAAGATTGAACTTCTTTAAAGTTAGAGACTTGGAGCCGCGCGCTTTCTGCAGCGTAAATGCATAAATTTAGATTCCAGAAATATAAGCAGAGGGCGCGCGCTACTGAAATACATTTTGTTGTGTCTTATTATCACTTCCTCATTAAAAATACCACTGATGATAATTTACTATCCGAAACGCGTGTCTGATGCATTAAAATGGTTTGAAATTTTCTTCAAGAAAGCAAGCAGTTGGAACACTAACGTAATATCATTTGTTTTTGTCGCATTTGTCACCGGAAGAGACGTATGTGTTTGTGTTGTAGGTTACGAACGATCAATGTAAACGTCTTCAAAATGAATAGCAACATTTAAGAACAGATAAATTGGCAGCATGGACCAGACATGCACGTTTCGGGTACCTAACCCTCGTCAGTGATCCTGAAATCTAAACAACGTAATATGCCAAAAAAGTATGAAAGTTACTATGTCGAAAAAGCGTACCAAAAGCCGTAGCAGGATGGGTGGGAAATGATGCTGCAGGACCCGCTGTTTTAGAAATTTCAAGAAATTTTGATAACAGAAATTTTAGAATGAGTTGAAGAAACGATCAACCGAAAGTGATCGCACTTGGCTACATGTGCCCTCGGGGACTCCTTGTCCACCAGCAGTGACACTCACCAAGTGGTATAAATGTGAACGTCTTCAAATTGAATAACATCATTTAAGAACAGATAAATTGGCAACATGGACCAGACATGCACGTTTCGGGTATTTAACCCTCGTTAGTGATCCTCAAATCTTAACAATGTAATGTTTGGCGATCACGGATTTGACATTTGCAGGTATAATACACCACCAAAATTTCAATTCAATTTTTCATGTGTGCCGCCATTTTTGACCGGAAGTTCATTTTGCAAAGAATATGCCATACACATGCTGAACTTTTATGAATCTATCTTTATTAAGTGTGCTGCATTTTTCAATTGTAGTTTTTAAAATGTTCTCTGATACTAAGGAAATCCTAATGCGGCGATAATATGATAATGTGACAATTTTGTACCATTGTCTTTTCGTGAAAGAGGTCACAACGCAATTTTTAATCAATTTAATATTTAACTATTAATTTCTATTGAAGCAAGGCTTTGTTTGAAAATTTCGTTTGTTTTTTATTTTCCTCCCTCCCTCGTAGGTTTGAAGATTGATCTGGGATGTTAAACGTAGAATTTATCTAGGGTGGCCTTAAGGATTCCCAAGCTAACTTTTCAGAGGTGGAGTAATATATTATATTTATTTATTATAGTTAAAGTTTCTTACATTTGTGTAATATCCTCTCACTTGCTACTTATTTGATTATGAGGTGCGACTAGATTGGTGTAGTGAGGTTCTGAGGCAAAAGGAATCCTTCGAAGATGTAATTTTTGTTTAACGAAACCAACGTTGAGATGTCCTCTTGTGGAAGAATATTTTTCCACAAAGCAACTTCAGACATCCAGATGCTATCAAGTCGAAAGCCAAAGCCAAAGCATTCCTACAAGGTAATTTTTGACATATTCTTGCTATCTGCAATTAAATGTTATTTTTACTTTGTTTATTCCAGACCAATTTGGTTCTAGGTACCTGGGCAAATGAAATTCTTTTTTAAATATTTTATTTTACACTTTGGGACAAACTCAAGTATGAAGGTCAAAATACATGTATGTAACAAGTAGGGGTTAATAAAGATTTTGTTATTTTTTGCAAACATGTCAAATGCTTGATTTTCAATATCTGTAGAAATCCGTGTAAGAATAAGATGAAGAATACCAACAAGTGAATTCAGGGCCCTGCACCATAAACAAAGAATTGACTTGAATCATATTCTAAAAAAATAGATATATACATGATATAACAGATCAGTGAAAATTTGAAATATGCAAGTTCGTCTATCCTATTCTACTCTGAAAATAAAAAAAAATTCTTTGTATAATTTCAAGTCATCACTAATACTGTAGTATATCGAGACAAAAGGAAATTGATATTTAGACTTAAGGCATTAGGGGTATAATACTCTACTTTCGGTTGTTTTGGTAACAGAAAAATTAGATTTCAAGAAGTTTGCCGAAGACGCACGACTTCTGAAATGTCTTCGGCTTGGCTTCGGCAATGTTTGGGACCTTACATTTTCATGGTGAGTTGCATGAAACATTGAAAAATATCAAATATCTGAAATTATTATGCTTCCAGTGAGTTTCTTCTGTGATAGGTTCTACTCTACCATATTGTGACAGAGAACGGTTTAGGTGTACACTATCACCTTTCTTGGTGTGCACTATCACCCTAATAGTGCACCCCTGTCTTTCCACAGTTAACTGTAGTGTTCTTAACATAAATGATGCTGACCTGTTTGTATATAGAGACATGTCGTTTTCATACAGGATATTTAGTTAAATTTGTTTGCATACCCAAGCAAATGTTCCTAAATATTTATTTTTTCCTTTAAAATTAATGCCAAATTTATGTTGCTATATTTTTCTTGTTAAATAATGCCTGTACTAATCGACCACACTATAGATCTTTTACAGTCAAAGAGGGGTAAATCCAGAATATACACAAGGTTTTTTGAAAGAGAGGTAACTCGTACAATCAATATTCATAACATATATCTTGAAAACGTTTTCTATGAAGGGAATACAGTATCAAAAACAAATGTTCCTAGATAATTATTTTTTCCTTTAAAATTAATGCCAAATTTATGTTGCTATATTTTTTCTTGTTAAATTATGCCTATACTAAACGACCACACTATAGATCTTTAACAGTCAAAGAGGGGTAAATCCAGAATATGTTTGTCTGTAACACAGAGTTTTTAAAAAAGAGAGGTAACTCGTGCAATCAATGTTCATAACATATATCTTGAAAACGTTTTCTATGAAGGGAATACACTATCAACAGTCAGCATAATAATAACAATAGTGTTAGGTTTAGTGTTCACTATGCCGAAATAGTAGTCAGGGTTCTGGCACATAGTGCACTCCCCTTCGGGTCGTGCACTATGTGCCAGAACCCTGACTACTATTTCGGCATAGTGAACACTAAACCTAACACTATTATATAAATATGTAAGATATGGAATGACATGCTTTCTATCTTATAAACGATATTGTTATCATACCCTGAATACCTTAAGTCAATTCTTACTTTATGGTGTTGGGCCCAGAAATGACTTTACTATAAATGTAAGCTATTTTTAAGGCTGGACAGTGTGTTTGATTTAAGATTTTAACAGCTTGACTTTTATTTCAATGGCATAATTTGTTGATTTCCTAAATATCCTTAGTAAACATGGTAAAGCCCACTTGGGTCTTTTGTAATTATTTCACACTGCATACTGTGTAGGTGTAATCTAGAAAAATTAAGAAATGACTGTCATTACAGGTATATTTTACATTTATTCTTTTTATCGGTCATCTTTACTTGCATGTACATTGCACATTTTGACGTATCTCATAAACACAGAAGTGTTTCAGTAAAATAAGACAAGCATTTGACAATATATTCTGATCTCTTTGATGTTAGTGCCCATGTCAAAACGTAAGGAGAACGACTCTGTCACACCTCCCTAGTTGATAAGAATGTTTAGGCGCAGGTTATATACATCGCCAAACAACATGTCTAATGCTTTACTTAAAGCTGTATCTAATGCTGCACCTACACTAACATCTTTCATGGCTACCTCACCCGAGTCTATAACATCTTGTGCACCAACTGTATCTGGTCCAGCTGCCCAACCCTTTACACCACATATACAACAGCAATCACAAAATATTGTAACAGACCAGACCTATGTAACAGGGCATGCATTTCCCAGTATCATACCATCTGTATCCACAGTGACCCCACCCATGATTGGTTTAAGTGGATTCCAACTGGCAGGTGAAGATGGACAAACCGTTGACTTCACCCACCTACTACTATCAACCATGACTTCCTTAACACTCCTAAATCCTCTTACAGTAGCTATGGGCCCAATCATCAACAATACCATACAGTCTGCTACTCAGCCACTGCTTAATGAGATCAAGAGCCAGAAAGCAGTGATTGATAAACAAGATTCTGCTATAAACCATCTTACTCAGAAAAACACACATCTGTCTGACATCACAAAAGCAGCATCTTCTTTGACAAAAATGCAGTCATTGAAATAGTTTATTTGGCATATTTTCAAACAAGCATCTATGCATCTAATAAAACAGGGAATAAAACAAATTAATAAAAACATCTACCACATGAAAAGAAGCGAACTCCCAATATGGGAGTGAGACCATGTGCCTAGAAAGAATATAAGAATCGATATAATCATGTTGTCATAAAAGCAAAGACATAGATACATGTATGCATAAAATTATGCTTGTTTGAAAATATGCCAAATAAACAAGTTCAATAGCTACAATTTAGTCTGGTTTAGAAAGTCGTGCATACATATCATTCATCGTGTTTAAATCTGCCTTTCTACAAATCCATGTGTCACTATTGTCAAGCAGAATGACGGTTGTATCGACTTGATTTATGTTAGCACATTTTAATATTTGATTTAAAGTATATATAATTTTAAGTTAAGGAGGTTTAAGGAGGGTCTTTTTAGCCTTTGCTACTTTTCTCTCCCAATTTGACAATTTGAAAGTATGACAAGAGGCTAGTTTACCAGTATAAATTTTAAGAACCCATTTTTCATTTGAATTTTGGGATAAGTTGATATTGTATAGGCTGAAAAATTATTACCAAAAAGATATGAATGGTTGTACATAGATATTAGGTTTTATCGTACAAACATTGCAATGTTTAAAATGTTCAATTTCTTCTAAAAACCGACCAACATATCACTTAACCTCTCAAGAACAGAGACCTCGAGATTTGACATCATGCTTATATGCTATCAAGCTATTGATAAATCCTCGGAAAGGAAGAAACACTAAAACATTCAATTCTTTGATCATGTTTACTTCAAGGTAAAAGCCACTCGATATTACGTCAAGGTATCAAATAAAAGGTCTTCTTGTTAGAAATCGACAAATGGAATATGGACGATCTACCCAATGATGTTAAAGACATACATCTGTACAGCAAAGATAACAGTTTTTATGTCGCCTGCAAAGCATAGCGACCCTAAGGTATTACTTTGTCCGTCTGTCAACCCTGTGTATGTCACAATTTGGGTGTCACAGACCATACCTTTTGATTGGTAAGTGAAAGGACTTTGTTTTATTTCACATGTGTTTCCTGGTGACAAGACCTTTCTACATATACCCTATTTTTTACCTAGTATCCTTGACCTAGATATTTGACTTCCTTAGAAAATTAAGATTGGATATATCTTTTGATTTGTAAGTAATATCACCTCCAATTGTGCCTCATGTGAAATTCATGTGAAATTTACATTAACTTTACATGAACGTTCACATGAAATTTATGTGAAACGAGCACTAACATGAAATTTACATGAAATTTTTCACATGAAATTCATGTGAAGATTTTGACATGGATATTATGTGAATTCAGTTTCCTTTGAAGATCACTAAGAAAAATTCATGTGAAATTCATGTGAAGGAAATTTATGTGAAATTCATGTGAAATATTTTTCACATAAATCTTATGTGAAATTTTTATGAATTTTACATGAACTTTCATGTGAAATTTACATGATGCTCATTTCATATGAATTTCATGTGAGGCACAATTGGCTGTGTAGGGATTTGATATTTCACATGTATATTACTTGTGACAAGACCTCTCTACGCAGACCATCATTTTTGACTTATTGACATGGACCTAGATAGTTGAATTATTTTCCAAAAGAAGTGCAGATTGGCTATATCTTGTGATTGGTTAGTGATAGAGCTTTAATATTTCAGATGTGTATTCCTTGTAACAAGACCTTGCTAAACATACCGTAAATTTTGACTAAGTAACATTGCCCTAAATATTTGACCAATTTTCAAAGAAATCAAGACTGCTTTAATCTTTTAATTTGTAAAGCACACGGCTTTGATATTTCTCAAGTTTATTTCTTATAAAGAAACCTTTGCGGTTTTGTTACGTAGTGATCATTTTTCTTTACGTATTGATGTAAACGTTTTCAAATTGAATAGCATCATTTAAGAACAGATAAATTGGCAACATGAATCAGACATGCACGTTTCGGGTACTTAACGTGACCTTGACCTATATGATTTATCCTATTTTCTGAAAATTTTACATTGATCATATATTTTAATCGGTAAGTATGAGGTCTGATATTTCACATGTGAATTTTATTTGACAACACTTTCCTATTTATACCAATAATTTTAAACCAAGTGACCTTGACTTACATTTCTGATCATTTAAAAAAAAATAAGCCGGCGACACAAGCATTCCTTGGATTGTTATTTTTGAAAAGTAGATCACACTTCAACGTCGATGTCAATAAGTCAAAATATGAGGGCTCATATGAAAAGTCTTGTCACACGGAATTTACATGTGAAATAGAAATAGCAATATGTATACCTGTTACGGTTCAAGACATTGACGAAAGATTCAATTGTTTAAAATGGTTGAAAGAATTCAAATAAAGGCCACAGGTTAAAAGCTCAAGGTAAAAATTGACACACACAATTCGGTTTATTTTATCATAATTCATCTTTTGTCAATACTCCTTGTAAAATTCTTTCTATTGGCATAAACACAAATTGTGTATTTGATATATCAAAATAAAAGAAAAGGTCAAAATGGTTTTCTGTGTTAAATTGTCTCATCATCAGCGTCTAAAGTTATAAGTGGATACTCCAAACAGTTTCCCTAACAGACTCATAATATTGAGTCCGACAGACGAAATTACGGACTTTTCATTTCATAGAACGGATTTTATTTGTTATCCGGCCAAAAATAATCATGTTATATGCAAGTATATACATATTTTTGTCAATTATAAGTTTATAATTATTGAACGAAACGCGTACGAATCATTAATATTATATATATATATATATATTATAATATAAAAGATAAGTTTAAATACTTACCAAAATGGTTTAAACTGAATCCAAACAAAGCTTGATGTTTAAACGGAAATGTAAAACAGTATAGAAAATGAGAATGAATAATTAATTTGAATAGAAGTTCACATGAAATTGTTCAGAAATATGACTTCTCTCATAAATAATGCGTGGTGTATTTTCCTATTTGCATATTGACAAAAGAATTTACAATCACATATCTGTTTTTTCTTTCCTATTTCAGCTATCAATCTAGGACTTAGTTTGTAACTTATACAAGTAAGTAGACTCTTATCATTCTGAATGAGGTGGTAGATGATTCTTTAACTATATGACATTTTTTTTATTATCTTTTATGTCATCAAAAACCACATAAACTGCGAGTCTTTATTTTCATACTAGATTCTTTAGTATACCGGATTCCTACAATGCTCAAACAGCGATTCATAGCTGGGTCACCCAGGTGTTCTACAGAGCCTCTATCTACATTCCTTACGAAAATTCATACTCACATCAGAGACGGTCTTCAGAAGTATTGTGCAACGGCATACTCTTGAAATGGCGTCAATCAGGTCTGAATCCCTAAAATTTCAAAAGAACTGCTTAACCATCCCTGCGAATTTCATCTAACACGCCGATTCAGAATACAAGTTCAATCATCAAGATGCTGGAATTTTGAAAGACAATATCATCGTTGTTGTTGGAGGCCTAGCACTCCGACAAACTGTTGAAATGTCAATGTGCACAAACTATGTCCCCCTTTTAGCTGACCTATTCCTATATTCGTACGAGCCAGAATTAATACAGTTTCTGCTTTTAAACAGCTAAGGGAAGCTAACATCGCAGTTCAAGAGGACTTACAGATGGATTAATGACGTACTTTTCATACATTATCCAGCTAGTTAGGATAAAAATTGACGCTATACTAGTATATCCAAGTGAAATGGAAATCAAATAAATAATTGACCCTTCCGAACGCGGGAAAAAATTTGAGAAATTTCATAACGTCACAATGCAATTTCGATGCTTGATCGAGGTTCGAAGCTTATTTGTCCGAGGTAAAAGCATTGTGACGTCACGAAATTTTGCATTTTTTCCCGAAATCGGAAGGGTCAATTGAGATCATCACTTGACCTTCCTAGGTAGACATTCGAACACCTCTCTTACGGATAAACGTGAAGATCAGCACAAACGTTTCCTTCATGTACAGCAACAATATCTTTTCGCCTGCCTATGGTGTATTCAATTCCAAATAACACCTAATGCAAGAGCAAATTCTAAGTATGTTATGTTAAGGACAAAGAGACTCGCCAGTAAGCTGCATGCTCAAGGTTAATTGGGGGAACGGCTTAACAATGTTCCCCAATTCCCATGAAATGACATATATTGGTAGAGACGAAATAAAACCTTGCCGAGTGGTTTGGTTGCAATGGTAACCAACTCAAAGTAGGACAATGTTAAAGCCTCGCTTTGTCTCATACAAATGGTTCATAATTTCAATCGTTATCAAATTCAAAAAAAAATAAATAAATAAATTTAAAAAAATGCTATCAGATACTTAACCGTATATTTATCTTTTCAGATTGTGTTTCTAGATATGGTTACCATGAGACTAAATGTTGCTTATTATGACAAAATCCTTTAAGTTGTCAGATTCAATTTTCTGTTTTCCAATACTTTGAAAAAAAATGAATAGCAATTTTATCTAAGGATTTAAAAGAACAAAAGTTTAAATATACACTAAAATAAGAAGAGTACAAAGGACCTATGTTTCCATAGCAACCGTTTCCATGGGTTTGAAATATTGATAAATTGGACATTCTTAGTTTGATAAATCAAAATATCCACTTGATTTTCAAAATGTGATAACATCTTAATGTAATATATAATGCATTTTTCGAAAACTAAAACAGAATAACAATGCAACGAACCCCAGAGGATCTAGGATTGATTTCACATAGTCTCATTGAATACTTTGCCGTTTGTACACTTGATAAAGGCCAAGGGGCCGGACATTTGTGTAAACGAGTGCTTGATTTTTTATTTTAATAAAATAGGTGGGAACCATTTAAAAAAAATTGTCGAATTTAAAAGTAATATCGTTGTTGAAATAAAAATTTTCATTCTATAAGAAATAACTCCATCGCGATTATTGATCTTGATTTAAAAAAGACAAATTGTATGCTTACACTGAAAAAAGAACAATTTACAAATTCTTTTTTATGTCTTCGACTTTTTAAGTTTTCGGAATACGATTCTTATAAAGTTAAGATGGAAAAACATATGTGACATTATTAAAGGTGTCTTAAACTTTTTATAGCGCAAAAAGTTCATTCAATCATTTTTTTAAGGAATGAGTGTCTTATCTTTTGCGTTCATGGCTTTTACACTCTGGTTCGACAGGTGCAAATCTCGTGAACCTTATATTTACATTCAGAAACATTCAGATGCAAATGACAAATATGGATAATGACAATATCCCTGTATACAGCACAAAATAGACAATTCAGAAAATCAGAAACCGAAGGCATACAAAATCAGGATAAAACAGGAACCAAAGCAAAGCAAAACAAGGGCTTCAAAAATATTGTTCGACCGTATGATCTCGAAGTGGTATCAACCAGATGTGGATTTTAAAGAATTCGAAGGAACTTTTAGAACATCTGAAATCCACTCATTTTAGTAGAGTCCATTCGATCAAAGCCTTTGATTTTTCGACACTTTACACTACAGTTCCACATTCTAAATTGAAAGAAAGACTCGTAAAAATTATAAGTAATGCGTTTACAAGTAAGAACGGTAATCGAAAATACAAATTTATTGTTGTTAACTATGACAAAACCTACTTTGTAAAAGAAAAGTCCGATTCTGAAAATAAGCACACTGAAACAGATATTATTCAGATGTTAAACTTTCTGATCGGCAACATTTTTGTGGTGTTTGGAGGAAAGGTCTTCCAGCAAATTGTCGGAATTCCAATGGGGACCAATTGTGCCCCACTCCTTGCCGACATTTTCCTTTACTCGTACGAAGATGAATTCATTCAATCTTTGGTCTCTGAGGGGAAAAGATACTTAGCTTCAGACTTCAACTTCACTTACAGATACATAGACGATGTGTTGTCCATCAATAATCCAAAATTCGCGGATTACCCGAGCAGTATCTATCCTTCGGAGCTTGAAGTCAAAGAAACTACAGAGACAAATAATTCAGCATCCTATTTGGACATAATGTTGTCCTACGACACTGATGGTCACATGATCACCTCACTCTATGACAAACGTGACGACTTCAATTTCAGCATTACAAACTTTCCTTTTCTGAGTAGCAACATCCCTTCATCGCCTGCTTGTGGCGTGTTCATATCTCAGTTGATACGCTATGCCAGAGCAAGTACCAAATGTACGGATTTTGTTCTGAGAGCTAGGCGTCGTTCAGATTAGCTTCTCAGTCAGGGATATGTCTGTGACCGACTAACATCGTCACTGAGGAAGTGTTACGGTCGATATGGGGAACTCGTCATACACTATGATGTCCCACTCTCCAGAATGGTGGATGATATTCTGTCATAGACCATTTGAACCATCCAACCAAAGATTGTACTCTATGTCTTCCGAAATGGAAGTAACCGGATGTGACAGTTCTACCGAATTGAAACGGCGGGAGTTGCATGCAAGCAGGAGATGCTAACTCTTCCTTGGCACATGGTCTCACTCCCATATCGGGAGTTCGCTTCTTTTCATGTGGGGAAGGTTTTTGTTTGTTTGTTTTGGTTCCTGTTTTAACCTGATTTTGTATGCCTTCGGTTTCTGATTTTCTGAATTATCGATGTTGTGCTGTAAACAGGGATATGGTCATTATCCATATTTGTCATTTCTTTCTATACTGGCTTTTCTTACATGTGTTCATGTATTGTGCTTATTTACTGTGTTTCGTACATGCATTCATGTATTGTGCTTATATTTAATTGTGTTTTCGTACATTTATTTGGATGCTGTGCTTATTTACTGTGGTTTCGTACATGAATTTGTATGTTTTACATGTACTTACTGACTTTGTTTTGGTACATATATTTAGGTGTTGTATTATTATATATTTTTTCGTACATTTATTTGTGTGTTGTGCTTATTTGTGCTCAAACAGTGCATGTATTTGATATACTTTCATTTTCGTACATGAACATCGACGGCAGGTGTGGTTAGCCAACAAGAGATGCCTACTCCTTCCGTGCACATGGTCCCACCTCTTGCTTGCTAAGGCCCGTCGAAGCTCAATTTTGTGCTCTATTGTGAGTTTTGTTGAGATCATTGTAAGGATTTTTTTTAACCCATTTGTGTCACACTTATGCCCTTTGCCGTGTGGAACTCGTTAAAAAGTCCCCGCGAGGGGTTTGACAGTAAGTGTTTTGAATATTTACTGTGTTTTCGTACATGTATTTGGTTATTTACTGATTTTTCGTATATTTATTAATAAGTTGTGTTTTTTACTGTATTTAGGTACGTGTATTTGGGTGCATTTTGTGCTCGTTTACTGTGCTTTATTACATGTATTAGGGTGTTGTGCTTATCAATTGTGTTTTTGTACATATATTTGCCATTTGGATTCATGTTGTGCTTATTTATACTGTGTTTTCGTACATGTATTTGGGTTTAAGTTGTTCTGGAAAATATCAGTCGAGGTTCGGATTGATCAAGTCCCAGTCTAGGCGTAAGCCGGGGTTGGGACGTTGATTCATCCCACCCGTGACTGATATTTTTCGACCAGGAACTCAAATGGGGTGCTTGATTTCTTTTTCTCGCACATTGAAACCTTAAAATTCCTCTTGTTTACGCATCAAAATGACCTAACCTAACGCATAATGTATGTATATGTGGAATGACATGCGTCATATCGTCTTTGTCGTCATGATGAACAATCAAACAGTGCCGAGTAACCTGTGCCTGATCGAGTTTTCCAGCATTGCTGAAAAGTGGAATCAGTCTTTTTCATGTGCAAGAAAAGAAGGCAAGTCTACATTAATGAAGAAACACTACAGTTTAAAAGTACAAGGGCTGATTGATATGTTGTAAGCCTCGGTTTTCTGAGTTGTAGAAGGTAGTCTGCTGATAGATTATCTCCGAAAAGGACAAATAATCAATTACACATAGGAAAGCTCACCAGTTAAAGGTGTGTTCTTTCATCCGGACAATGCTCCTATTCAAACGTCTGTCACTGTCATGACTACCATTAATGATTCACCTGATTGCTTGTTTGTTTTGTTGGAGATGATCTTCGATCTATAATTGATGTGTACCAGTATACACAGTGTAAATGTTCTCTTTTGATGGACATTATTTATGTGCCTCCAATGAACGCTGTGTTGATTTAATAAGGAACTGGTTTTTTTGGTTCGATGTAAATAAAGACCTAATATTTTTTTCTCTACGACTAAATAATCTATAATCTATTTTGAGTTGTAGAAGGTAGTCTGCTGATAGATTATCTCCGAAAAGGAGATAATCTATCTCTGGTATATCTATCTCTATCTCTATCTATCTCTAATCTAATCTATCTCTCTATAATAATCTCTGGTCTCTGAAGGGAAAAGATACTTAGCTTCTGACTTCAACTTCACTTACAGATACATAGACGATGTGTTGACCATCAATAATCCAAAATTCGCGGATTTCCTGAGCAGTATCTATCCTTCAGAGCTTGAAGTCAAAGAAACTACAGAGACAAATAATTCAGCATCCTATTTGGACATAATGTTGTCCTACGACACTGATGGTCACATGAACACCTCACTCTATGAAAAACGTGACGACTTCAATTTCAGCATTACAAACTTTCCTTTTCTGAGTAGCAACATTCCTTCATCGCCTGCTTATGGCGTGTTCATATCTCAGTTGATACGCTATGCCAGAGCAAGTACGAAATATACGGATTTTGTTCTGAGAGCTAGGCGTCTTTCAGATAAGCTCCTCAGTCAGGGATATGCTTGTGACCGACTAACATCGTCACTGAGGAAGTTCTACGGTCGATATGGGGAACTCGTCATACACTATGATGTCCCACTCTCCAGAATGATGGGTGATATTCCTTCGTAGACCATTTGAACCATCCAACCCTAGATTGTACTCTATGTCTTCCGAAATGGAAGTTACCGAATATGACAGTTCTACCGAATTGAAGCGGCGGGTGTTGCATGCAAGCAGGAGATGCTAACTCTTCCTGGGCACCTGTTCTCACTCTCATATCGGGAGTTCGATTCTTTTCATATGGTGGAAGTTTTTGATTGTTTGCTTTTGTTCCTATTTTATCCTGATTTCGTATGCCTCGGTTTCTGATTTTCTGAATAATCGATTTTATGCTGTAAACAGGGATATGGTCATTATCCATATTTGTCATTTCAATTAATAGCAATTCTCTGTAAGCATTTAAACAATTTCGGCACGCATGGTCTCCGATTTTCATGAAATTTCACACATAAGTAGGGACCAATGAAAAATGCAAAATTTGACAAAAAAAAATAATTCTAGGTCATCTGGTTACCATGGCAACGGCCTTTAAAGTTGAAAAATTGGCAAAATTGAGCTAATTTGAAGCTCTATAATTTGGTCCATATGTGACATCAATGGAAGATTTTTTATGCATCCTAAAGATGAGGACATAAGATTTTAAATAAGCTCACTAGTAGTGTCTGATATTGTAAAAAGGCTGGTTACCATGACAAGATAATTAGCTAATTTTGATATATTGATTTCAAAATGCTGTTTGTATTTTCCAATTTTTCTTCTCTCTTGATGGGTATATAATAAGGAAATAGGATTTATTTTATAAAATGAGCAAAATCAAGATAAACCCACTTCTTGCTATGTACATAAGTTACCTTGGCAACGGTAACTATGGTCTTTAATATTACTTATTTTGCAACTTCAGAGTCATTTAAAAAAAAATTTGCATCATGATTGGAAATATCCAACACAAAGAGCTCTTTCAAAAACCGTGAAAAAGCTATGGGGAACATATGTTACCATGGCAACCATTTTTTATTATTTTCATAAAACAGTAATTATTAATCCTAGGAAGTTCAAATTTAATAACAATAAAGATCAAGTAAGCCTCTATCAAAATATAATAAAAAAGTTTCAAATAATTAATGGTTGCCATAGTAATTTGGCCATACATTACAAAAATAAGCATTTTTTGTTGTTTTTCAAAGTCTTTTCCTCAAAAAACGAAACAGGCTTACACAACCTTTTTTACATATTAGATAAAGCAAAGTCTAAACTTTATTTTAGATTTAAAAAATTTCAGATTACTTAACTTTTGATGCCCGTATCCAAGGACTCAAAGTGGGTCTGTGTGCAATTTTACACAATCATTCCCATAGCAACGGGCTATTTCCTGAACATTTTTAAAAAAAAATTCTTTCGTGTAATGAAAGATCTACTTAAATACATTAATTAATTTTCATCACTTTGAATTAAAATTCAATGATCTAGTAAAAAAATGACTCTAAATATTGTCCAAAATAGCTTTCATTTTTGCGATTTGAGGTCATGTTGCCATAGCAACGAACAGAAACTTTGTCCCAATGTAAATGCTCATGTCTTATTGGCATAAAAAACTCAAAAATGTAAGTAATTTATCGTTGAATTTTGAAAAAATGCCAAAAATACTATTTTGATAGGGTACCTGTGTTGTTGCTATGGAAACATACAGATAAGACCATAAACCCAACACTATTATTACTCAACTTGAAAGAGCAATGATAGGGTACTGATAATTCATTAGTGTTTGTTTTAGATTATGCTGCATAAATTATGTATGTGACTTCAAAAACGCCCAAGAATGCATTTTTTCAATATTCAAAGTCCGTTTCCATGGCAACCGGATGTGATATTAAGAAAATTTTTAATAAATTTTTACTTTTGGGTCAGACCCAACCTTATGTACAAATTTTATCAAAATCTGAGACATGCCGTGCCATGGGTCCTTCATAAAAGTGCAAATGCTTACAGAGAATAGCTATTAATACTTTATACTTTTTAAAATCTGTTTGGAAAAAAATCGTGATAAGTCGGTAAGATGTGAGAACGCTACATGTATCTTTACCATCAAATTCCGTAATGTAAAATTTGAGTTGTATTCAGATTTTAGTTTAAAAGAAATATATTTTCGTAGCGCTGGGTCATGGTGCTTATTCTAATTTTTTTTTTCTCAAATCATTCCCCGTGACTTGATGTTTGTCAATTGTATTAATTACTTCTTTCCAGCTCTGTTGCCTGTAAGAAGCTTTGTTTTTGGCCCTTTATCAATGTGACATCATATCATCGAAATTAAAGGAGGTTAATATCTTAGCACCATCCCTCCAATGCTATTTTGAACATAGATTTTATTTGGATATGCTACTGAATCGACCATACAGGAAATTTGGAGCCGCGCACTCTCTAAATGCAGAAATTTAAATTCTAAAAATAACACAAGAGGGCGCTAGTGAAATTTATTTGGTGGCTTATGAAAAACACTTTGGCTGGAACCGTCACTGATGATAATTTAATATTCGAAAAACGTGTCTGGTGTATAATATTTTCTTCAAGAAGGTGTAGAGTTATTATTATTTCCAGCTCAGTGACAGAACCTACATGTGTAATTTCTGCGATCAATTTGAATGTCCCTTCCAGTTTGTTTTAAATCTTTAAAGCTAATTAAGCATTCATTTTTCAATAATTTTCTGCGTAGAGGTGATCTTTGTGTTGTTAGTTAAAGATGAAATGACGTATGAAGCTATATCTATCATAAACAAGTGATTGATGATATCTAATTTATTCAGAATTGCTATTGACGAGTAGAAAAGTGAAATTTCAAGTTAGTTCACATACAATGAGATTGTAATATATTTTCATATCGTTTGCAAGAAAAGATTAACAATACAAAAGACATAAAAAGGATATATCTTTATTTGTTTTGCTAGTTTATTTTCAAGTAAAAATTGCACTGGTAATCTAATTATAATCATCAATTAATTCGAAGACCTCGTGGTTTATGTTTGAATATCTCTCCTTTTGGCAATGGCTTAGAACTCCACGATGGACAATTTTGAGACTGAAAAGAGAAGAGGATAAGGATTAGCATAACGTTGACCCCTGATGGATTATTGACCTTTATAAGACTTAGACCGACCAATAAAAAGAGAATAACAAATAAGTATTATAATTAGAAAATATTCCACAGTAACATCTAAATTTTCATAGAAAAACAAATTTTATGTATTATTCAAATAATATCAACAGTTTAGACTGATATCGATTAAGGCAATTCAAAATTGAAATGCTGATTTATTTCACGTGTGCCTTTACAGACAGTCTTATATAACAATTTGAATTATTTAGATACACAAATGAGTTAAAAAAGATAAGGTTTAGATACAGAAGTGACAGTATCAAGATAATAAGTAATTAATCTTAAAACCAAAAATACATTAACCAGAAAAAACCAGATAAGAAAAGACAGTGGGTACTATAGAACAGTAAAGCGCATTATGCGTTGTCAGTATCTCTTACCGGTTGACATCTGGATCTGGTCGTACAAAATTTAAGTCTATAGTTAAAGTAGTAAGGTCCTTGCAGGTTCTCAAATATAGGTACAGCTTTCATGGGAATGCGAATCCTACTTCTTCTTTGCTCTTGTTGTGATATAGAGAATCCTAATGCCTCCGCTTTTTGTGTCACACAACTGAAAAAAAAACAAAGATTCTAACTAAAGACATTAGTTGCAGTTGTGTTCTGTGTCATAAAAAAGGAATAACGTCTAGAAATTAGTTCGTATGAACTAAATTATGCCATAGGGGATTGATCGTTAAGAAATAGATTTTCTCCATAAGTAGAGGATATAAAATGCTTCGCGAATTGATACAGTTTTCCGTCCAATTTGTCGGGTGCTACCTGCATCAATGTAAGATTCATTTCTTTTAAATTAGATAAAAAAATGGTTGGAAACGGATATTTTGATTAAGCTTACACTTAATATTTTTATGAATTTTAAGCTGATAGAAATATACATGAACCAGCTTCAACGAATTACTTTTTATGACCGTAAACATTTTACAATTGTTAATTTTAGAGGTAAGGACCTTTTGTGACAATATAATTGCCAAAGCAACATGGATCTTTGCGTTCTAGATCCGTATAATGATTTGTAGCGCTACTGAAGCATACATGGACAGTGTCTCAACTGATGACTTCTGCTACTATTTTCATGATAGATGACCTTAAGTTCTTCCTATGGGATTTCATTAAATTCTGTTTAGGATTCCTAAGGTACAGACGAACGTATCAAATTTCTAAGCACGCTAAACGAACACCAATCGCCGCGCTTTGACAATATCTTACTTTGTGCTCTTGAATGAGATGAATCTAACTGATAGTTATCAAATAAAGCCATTTACTTACTCATCTTTAATCAAAGGAACAGAGATGATGTCGCCCCATTGCTCTGCCACCACGTACACTTCAAGGTCCACCACTTTCATTCTTCGAAAACCAGCTAAAAAAGTGTACAGTCATATGATGCGCCATTTTTTATTTAAACATATTTTTATCTGTTATCGTTTTATGGACTCAAAACAGTGCAGATTATTTGTAGTAGCATGGAAAGAGTTAATACTCCATTTCTTGTATAAATGAACATAGAAACTAATAATTTTAATGTATGGTTAGTGTTTCCTGATTGTCTTGTTACACTACTTGTAGGTATGATAAAAGGTATCATAACTTATAGAGTTTATTGTTGTACATTTGCTTTATTACATGTATCAGTGTACTCGATTAGATGACTGTTCCTGTTAAACTTTGTGTTTTGATGCTTTAAGCTATGAAAAATAAAATATATTTTAAGTGTTACTTGAGCTTGACTCTTCTACAAATGAAATTATTTGAATACTTTTAATAAAAAACCCATACTTGTTCGTCTTTACAGAAAATTCACATAATCTTCGAGAAAAAAAGAAAAGAAAAGGAAACAATAAAAACTAGTTTTACCTGGTAGGTTTACACCTTCAAACTTTAAAAATAGGTTATCGTGAGGTGGTAGGTCTGTGACAGCATTACCATTACTATCCTCCATTGTCAAGGTAACAACCCCGTCATGATTTGTTACATCTGTCACAACAGCTTGTTCCCTGTACAATATTCTTCATTTTATTAAATTTCATATAAAGGTTGGTCATACTACAGTGTATCAACGAATTACCATATAAGCAGAAATTTACACGGAGTTACGAATGGTAACTATTTTCGCGAGACAATTGAAAACGGGAAAAATAGTTTTCGCAAAACAAAAACTGTACTCCGAAGAATTTTGATAGAATTCGTCTTATTTTGTAACTAAACGTTATGAACATCCACAATAACAATTTCAAAATGGATTTATCGTTGCCATACCTTTCCTCTTCTTCACATTTTGATGAAGAAGAATGTACATTTCATATTATGGGTACATGTGGGTAACGGGTATCACGAACATTTTTCTTTCAAATCATTTCGCTTATACATATGCATAAGTGCAAAATGACAAGTTCTCCTCAAGGAAGGAGATAACTAAACCGTTCCTTGATCATTTTGGAATTTATGAACTTGATCATTTTGGAGTTTATGAACTTGAAAAAAAAAATCAATGCCTCATCAGCAATGCGCAAGAACGTAACAGAGCAAACCAAAGTTTGAATATTTTAGAACCATTTTTTTATCTTAAATATGATCGGAATATATGTGATAGCTGTTTGTATCTATTTTTCATTTTGAAAAAAAAATCTTGAAGAATTGTTTTTGCTGAACATGGAAGTGAATTGTATTTTACCTTGAGCTGTAATGACAAGATACTGTTTTCAGACCATCATACATGCCAAATTGTCCCTTTTTGTGTACGGTAGACACATTTACTGCAAAGTGAACGTCTCCAGTCTATAATTAAAGCATTGTATTAGAAATAGATAAAGATAAAAGAAAATCATTTCGCTCATAGTTGATGTATATAGGAATCCATCTTTCGGAGAGAATCATTTTTGTTTTTGTTTTTCAGAATGGAATATCCACATTTTTTTACCTTTTATATTGATCGTAAATAAATCTGTATATTTGAGGAGCCTTTTCTCCATTAAGTGCTGATTTAATTTTACTTCTGTTAATTCTCAAGACGATTTTCTCTTTGCCTGATATGATTTGATGTGGTTACATGACCACGCTATGATAGATTTCTCAGTATTCCTGATATTCTATTAACGTACCAAAATCATATATTATAAACTATGGAGATGCACCTTTTCATATAGATACTTTACCTACATACTTTAGAAAAAAAACATTTATTAATAAAAACATTAGGTACAGGTCCAAGTAAGGATCAGGCAATTGAAAAAAGAAAAACTTAAAATTTTGGAAGAACTTTTTTCTCATGAAATGTGTTCAGATCACCCTCCATATGAATGTTCTGAAGGAATTTTCCTCTTTCCTGAATGGTGAAGAAAGTTATAGGTAGCAATGACAAATATGGATAATGACCATATCCCTGTTTACAGCACAAAATCGATAATTCAGAAAATCAGAAACCGAGGCATACGAAATCAGGATAAAACAGGAACAAAAGCAAACAAACAAAAACCTCCACCATATGAAAGACGCGAACTCCCGATATGGGAGTGAGACCAGGTGCCCAGGAAGAGTAAGCATCTCCTGCTTGCATGCAACACCCGTCGCTTCAATTCGGTAGAACTGTCACATCCGGTTACTTCCATTTTGGAAGATATAGAGTACAATCTTTGGTTGGATGGCTCAAATGGTCTATGACAGAATATCATCCACCATTCTGGAGAGTGGGACATCATAGTGTATGACGAGTTCCCCATATCGACCGTAGAACTTCCTCAGTGACGATGTTAGTCGGTCAAAAACATATCCCTGACTGAGAAACTTATCTGAAAGACGCCTAGCTCTCAGAACAAAATCCGTATATTTGGTACTTGCTCTGGCATAGCGTATTAACTGAGATATGAACAGGCCATAAACAGGCGATGAAGGGATGTTGCTACTCAGAAAAGTAAAGTTTGTAATGCTGAAATTGAAGTCGTCACGTTTGTCATAGAGTTAGGTGTTCATGTGACCATCAGTGTCGTAGGACAACATTATGTCCAAATAGGATGACTTATTTGTCTCTGTAGTTTCTTTGACTTCGAGCTCCGAAGGATAGATACTGCTCAGGTAATCCGCGAATTTTGGATTATTGATGGACAACACATCGTCTATGTATCTGTAAGTGAATTTGAAGTCAGAAGCTAAGTATCTTTTCCCTTCAGAGACCAAAGATTGAATGAATTCAGCTTCGTACGAGTAAAGGAAAATGTCGGCAAGGAGTGGGACACAATTGGTCCCCATTGGAATTCCGGCAATTTGCTGGAAGACCTTTCCTCCAAACACCACAAAAATGTTGTCGATCAAAAAAGTTTAACATCTGAATAATGTCTGTTTCATTGTACTTATTTTAAGAATCGGACTTTTCTTTTACAAAGTAGGTTTTGTCATGGTTAAGAACAATAAATTTGTATTTGCGATTACCGTTCTTACTTGTAAACGCATTACTTATAATTTTTGCGAGTCTTTCTTTCAATTTAGAATGTGGAATTGTAGTGTAAAGTGTCCAACAATCAAAGGCTTTGATCGAATGGAATCTACTTAAATGAGTGGATTTCAGATGTTCTAAAAGTTCCTTCGAATTCTTTAAAATCCACATCTGGTTGATACCACTGCGAGAATAAACTGTCGAACAATATTTTTGAAGCCCATATTTGATTTCAGATAAAACTTTGGTGAGTAAGATCGATACAGATTTGGTAGAACATTTTGAGGAACCAGCGATGAAACGTTGTTTGTACGGATTCTTATGCATTTTAGGTATGCAGTATAAGTACATTTTTGTGGTGTTTGGAGGAAAGGTCAACATTTTTGTGGTGTTTGGAGGAAAGGTCTTTCCTCCAAACACCACAACATTTTTGTGGTGTTTGGAGGAAAGGTCTTCCAGCAAATTGTCGGAATTCCAATGGGGACCAATTGTGCCCCACTCCTTGCCGACATTTTCCTTTACTCGTACGAAGCTGAATTCATTCAATCGTTGGTCTCTGGAGGGAAAAGATACTTAGCTTCTGACTTCAACTTCACTTACAGATACATAGACGATGTGTTGTCCATACATAATCCAAAATTCGCGGATTACCTGAGCAGTATCTATCCTTCGGAGCTTGAAGTCAAAGAAACTACAGAGACAAATAATTCAGCATCCTATTTGGACATAATGTTGTCCTACGACACTGATGGTCACATGAACACCTCACTCTATGACAAACGTGACGACTTCAATTTCAGCATTACGAACTTTCCTTTTCTGAGTACAGTCCTGCAACCCACTTGTTTGACAAAAAAGTGGATAGGGTAGGATGTAGGATGCAGGATGTAGGATAGAAAGTGGATAGAATCTTATCCTATCCTATCCCATCCCATCCTATCCTATCCCATCCTATCCTATCCTATCCTATCCTATCCTATCCACCTCAATCCTATCCACCTCAATCCTAACCATTTCTATCCCATCCTATCCTACATCCTATCCTATCCTACATCCTATCCTACATCCTATCCTACATCCTATCCTATCCTACATCCTATCCTATCCTACATCCTATCCTATCCTACATCCTATCCACCTCGTTCTTCAATCTAATATTTTTTTTTCTTAATTTTTAAGTTATTAGGAGACAAACATATTTATTTGATTAAATTCGAAAATTTCCATTGAAAAATTTCACTTGACTTAATGGGTAATATAAATTTTATTTCAATAAAAAAACAAACTTGGAGGTTTTAATGTTATATTTTTGTTTCTTTCACAGCAAATACAAAACTGGTATTCAATCATCTAAATAATTTTCATTTTATAAAATCCAAAAAACAGCAGTAATTACAGATAATTTACTACTTATGCATGACTTTGTATCAAGTCATTAAGTTTTAATCATAATATCGCTAAAGGTGATGAGAAGTAGATAAAGGTGGATAGGATAGGATAGGATGTAGGATAGGATGTAGGATAGGATAGGATAGGATAGGATGTAGGATAGGATAGGATGTAGGATAGGATTGGATAGAAATAAATTTGAATAAGGTGGATAGGATAGGATAGGATGGGATGGGATAGGATAGGATAGGATAGGATAGAGTGGATAGGAGGTGGATGTAGGATGTAGGATGGTGGATAGGATAGGATAGAATTGTCAAACAAGTGGGTTGCAGTACTGTAGCAACATCCCTTCATCGCCTGCTTATGGCGTGTTCATATCTCAGTTGATACGCTATGCCAGAGCAAGTACCAAATATACGGGTTTTGTTCTGAGAGCTAGGCGTCTTTCAGATAAGCTTCTCAGTCAGGGATATGTTTGTGAACGACTAACATCGTCACTGAGGAAGTTCTACGGTCGATATGGGGAACTCGTCATACACTATGATGTTCCACTATCCAGAATGGTGGATGATATTCTGTCATAGACCATTTGAACCATCCAACAAAAGATTGTACTCTATATCTTCCAGAATGGAAGTAACCGGATGTGACAGTTCTACCGAATTGAAGCGACGGGTGTTGCATGCAAGCAGGAGATGCTCACTCTTCCTGGGCACCTGGTCTCACTCTCATATCGGAAGTTCTCTTCTTTTCATGTGGTGGAGGTTTTTGTTTTTGTTTGCTTTGGTTCCTGTTTTATCCTGATTTTGTATGCCTTCGGTTTCTGATTTTCTGAATTATCGATTTCGTACTGTAGACAGGGATATGGTCATTATCCATATTTGTCATGGTAAATTTAAATCTAAATTGGTAGTGTTGAAGCCAAAGAAAGCAAAAGCTGATTTGTGGTTATCTATTATTTCAGAGGTAGAAAGGTTTGTTGGTGTGTAAGTGGGATTTCCAGGTGTCGAATTTAAACCCAACTCTTTAACTAAACTGTCGAAATAGTACTTTTTGCAAGTAAATGTGTAATTATTTGAAGCTTTGTCAGCTGTTGTGATAACATAATGTTCTTGGAGGTAGGTAAGCTCTGCGATAACATCATGGTCTTTAAATATAGACACGAATCTGGTGTTCACAGTTGATTTTAATCGGTTAATTCTAGATAATTCTAAATCTTGTTAATTCTAAATTTGGTTGAAGTGTAAAGAGAAAATGTTCCCGCCATTTTCCCCTCATAATCCTTTATAAATTACTGTAAATTGGTTTTTATTCGTCAGGTACCAATTTTCGTCATTTTCGTCAGTGCCTCCCTTGACGAAATTACGTATCGACGAATATAAATACTCCTGACAAAATATAGAGTAGAAAGGGAAAATTGAATCTTAAGAGTTAATACGACAGGCAAATGATAAATCAAGGAAAACTGAATACTTACTCAAAGTCGCATATAATGTACTTCTACTTACCAAATGATATGTTTTCACAACAAGCTAGGTGGTATACATGTCACTAATTGTTTGTTTACCAATAATTGTTAAACAAACAATGAAAACAAACGCATACGGCCTATACCTGAATGTTAAGTTGGCATTTGAACAGACAAATTGATATTTTAGGGACCCTTGGATGACGAATTTACGTACTGACGAAATGGTCATTTTGAAGAAATTGACGAAAATTGGTATTGACGAAAATAAAGCAATTTACAGTATGAGGTGAATATCTCGCTTCACCATAGCTACCTAAAGAAATGAAAATCATATGTTTGATTATGTCTCACAACAGAAATGAGGAATTTTGCAAAAAAAAATTGATGTATCACCCCTGCCTGATTCTTACGTTGACCTATGCTCATGTCTAATTTGTCTGAAATGGAATGGCGTGGTACAAATAAGGGTTAAGGCTTACCGTTGTGTCTACTGTCCTATGTAGCTTACAAGGTCCCGTCGATGCATGAGCTACATTAATCTCATACTGCTTGTACCCAACTATTGTTGAATTCACTTCTTGAAGCTTACAATTGAACATACTATCTATCAAGAAAATCTCTCCATTGAATTCTTTTGGTCTATATGCTTTTATTTTTACGTTTGTTGTACCGCATTCTGCATAATCTGCAAAATGAACGATAAAAAAAATATAAGTAATCAGTTAAATGGCGATAGTATTTTTTAGAGTTTACTCTTCCTTCAATAAGCCTCACCAGTTTTGTCAATAAATTCTATGGTCTTATCTAGTGATGAACAAATTGTCGCCGACGATCGATCGTCGATCGCTGAAACTCTTTCGATTCCGATTATCGATTTCAATTTCTTACAATCGATTGTCTCTTACGGAAGGTGCTTTTTTTGTCGTTGAGGAATTTATTTTCATCTTTTCACATGCCTCATAAACCGCTACTTGTTTTCTTACCTGTAAACAGGCAGGCAGATACTTTGAATTTGAATGCTTTATATTTTGTTTTCAGCAAAGCCTTTTTGAATTTTATGCCGCAAAAAATCTTCTGTCTTTTATGTTCTACTTTTCATGGAATATTGTTTTTCCGATTAAAATCAATAATCGATCGTTTTACACCTTCCGATTATCGATTCTTAAAGGCCTTCCGATGTACAACACTAGTCTTATCTCATGCCGAGAAATTACATATAATAAGCATGAGTATTTATTGAAGATTATGCGACATTAGGAAAATGGTCTTATTCTCTCTCAGTACTGCACCATTTTGTTTTCAAATCTATCCTTATCTCTCAAAATTTCTCCTTCAAATTCTGTCACTCAACCATCAGATCCTATCAAATGTCAGCAATTTTAATTCAATCCAATCATATTCACAACAAATGAAATTACATAGAAAAAATTATGATAAAAATGACTTGATTAAAAACCACGACAGATTCTTGTACTATCGAAATGATTGGGCTGCAGATGTTACTCATACGATTGAATTGAGGTGTATAGGATAGGATAGAATAACAAACGATAGAAAAAGATAATCCACATCATTTTATATCCTACAACCTACGGACTCATCCCACATGCTATCCACTTTTTTGTCATTCGAGTCATATAGTTGGATTATGTCATTATGATCCGACGAAAACGCAAGGTGCTAAATTAATGAAAGGAAAATATGTTTTATGGTTTTGTAAGAGTATGAATAGTTCTTCAGATGCGCTGGTTTGTGACTAAGGTAAACGTCTTCAAATTGAAAAGCATCATTTAAGAACATATCAATTTGTAGCATGGATCAGACATGCACATTTCGGGTACTTAACCCTCGTCAGTGATCCTCAATCTAAACAATGTTATATGGCCAAAGAGTGTGAAAATTATGTCCAAAATATGTACCGAAAAACGTAGCAGGATGAATGGGATATGATGCTACAGGACCCACATTTTAGAAATTAAAGATTTTTTAATAACAGAAATTTTCGAATGCGTTTGAAGAGAGAGAGAGAGAGAGAGAGAGAGAGAGAGAGAGAGAGAGAGAGAGAGAGAGACGATCAACCGAAGTTGATCGAACTTTGCTACATGTGCCCTCGGGGACTCTTGGTCAACCAGCAGTGACACTCACCAAGTAGTTCAAATGTTAAACGTCTTCAAATTCAATAGCATCATTTAAGAACAGATCAATTCGAAGCATGGATCAGACATGTACGTTTCGGGTACTCAACCCTCGTCAGTGTCTTTGATTTTGGTACATTATTTCTTATTGTTCATAACAGTCGTGCAGTTCGTATTCTATGTAAATGTATACCGGTTTATTTATCAAAATCTTCACTATCTTCTCAGAATGGTATCAATTACATCTTATAATTTGTTGATAATCGAGGTTTTCTCTTTGTTCTGGTTAGACTCTCTAATAGAATAGATTATAACCAAAACATAATCATAGAGGAGAGCTGATCCATGTACAATGTAGCGTTGTTTTCGTTGATGAAATAACATCACTTGAGTTAGAACTATATAATTTAGCATAATAAAAAGCAAAACCATACTTAAAAATGTTCCCATATCTTACTTAGTAAAAAACACACAGACATATAAATAAAATGATAAAAGAAGGACAAATAGAGCAGCCATATCTGTTAAGTCATTTTCTCGAAAACATGACTACTGAAGAAAGAGCACAACAGTTCTAAAGATGTACTGTTTTTTGTTTATGTCACTGTCACAAAATATCGGGTAACAATATAAATTTCACAATTCTCATATCGATTCTCATTTCTTGCAATCAATATGGCAAATGCCAAAAATATTAATATTATCACGTCAACACCTTTCGGAATAAACATTTTTATCATTATTACCGTAAGCCTGTTGACAAGTTGAGCCCATGTAGTCTTTAGTACAGTAACATTCATTCCCGTTGTGGCAAATTCCTTTGTTGTGACATTCAACTGTACACTTTGCCGCGAGTGTATCTGCATAAAAACCATTGTATTACTTTCGGACAAATGATAAATATAATATACATTATGTAAACGTGTCAACATCTTTAAAAGATATTCTATTAAAAATAAGAAATATGGCAAAAATAAGACAGATGGCAAACAAAAACTTCACGAATTTTTTCAGTAAGGTGAAGATGATAAATATGGATAATGACCATATCCCTGTATACAGCACAAAATCAATAATTCAGAAAATCAGAAAGCGAAGGCATACAAAATCAGGATAAAACAGCAACCAAAGCAAACAAACAAAAACAATAGCAATCAGTTCATAGAATTTGTACATGGTTTATACATACTTGAGTCCAGTCCGCAGTTGAATCCCCGGAATCCACTAGTGCATTTGCACTCCCCATTATACATACATGTTGCGCCGTTCAGGCATGGGTAACCAGGGTTTGTACAGTAGTAGGAACAAAAGACTGTTAAAACATAGAAAAAAATATAGACCATAAAAGATTTAACCAACAAAGGTTGATTATGAAATTCAACTTTTGTTAATTGATAGCATTGAAAGCTAGGAGAAAATATAGAAAAATATATTCACCTAAATCAACGTAAAGTGAAAGCAGAAAGATCCGTGACGGGAAAGGCGGCATTTCTGAAAATAAAAGGCATGAAATTAAGAGTTTTAGTTAGATATATTTCTTTTATTTCGTAATTGATATCTTATACCAAGAGAAGCATAGAGATAATCAAAACGTAAGTGCTTTAAGGTTAGTACTTGAGAGGGTTGCGCGCACGTAATCCGGATAATCGCATCGTGTGCCACTTGCGTTGCAGATGACCGTCCTAAGTCGGCACCGGTTGCCCATTGATCTTGTTGGTTTATGTGTGGTATTTTGTGCTTCACGTTTCTATGGTATGAATTGGTGTTCCAACATGACAGACATTCCTACCATAACACAATGAAATTCCCAATGATGCATACTCTGATGCCAGAGTTGTCCAAATTTTCAAAAGAAGTTCTAATGACAAATATGGATAATGACCATATCCCTGTATACAGCACAAAATCGATAATTCAAAAATCAGAAATCGAAGGCATACAAAATCAGGTCAAAACAGGAACCAAAGCAATTAAACAAAACCCTCCACCATATGAAAAGAAGCGAAACCTATTGTAAAATTTCCAAAACGATTTTCTAAGTTTATGATATCTAAATCCTTGACTGATAAGAAATTTTTTGTGATTTTTAAAAAAATTTTATCATGAAAGTACAAGACAAATTAATCTTAAGCATACAATGAGTTAACATTGAAATCTATCCATCTTGTATCAATATTGTTTCAAAAACGAAAATAGTTTATAATTTTCCATCTATGACTGTTTATAAATTTGATGAAATCAAGGTGAATTTCTTTTTTTTTTTACTTTAGGTAACACTAAACTGTCTTTGACTTCTATAACATGTACAATAAGTAAAGTTTAACGTTACAAAAAGGAACATTCGTTGCATGATGATTATAATTGTTCGTTATATCTTTTCAGTGTTGCTTGAAAGTAAACATTGAACAATCCAATGCATGGATCTTAGATTAAGACCCCGCCCAAGAAAACATATACTTTCCGGACAATTTACAAAGGAGTCGTATAAATCTGATTTTGCAAGCTTAAAAGTGCATCGAAACAGAAATGTATATCGAAGTGCATGAACTAGCTTGGGCAAATACCAGGTGCCAAAAGTATTAAAAAATGTTTTGCAGCATTTCAAAGTATACATTAAGTTAAGCATAGAAATATTGAGAAAAATGTACATTAATATATGTTTCGTTTCTTTCATTTAATTTATGAATGGACAGAAGTTTGCACCCCTAGCCTGGATAATTGCACAATTTACATTATTGAGATTCGGTCCCATTTCTTTGTCTGATCATTTTTGCCTTGTAATCTAGTACATATGTTTATTCAATAATTGGTGATTTTGTCCGAGCGCTGTTCGTAATTGATTTGGTTTTTCCAGCATGACGTTGTCTTTCTTAGCATTAACATTTTACCATATGAAAATTGCTATGATTATATTGTCATGAAAGTGAAGGACATGACAAAGGATTTTTTTTGTATTTTACCAACGCTCATGCTTCGGTGTCAATATGCCGAATATAGGATACCTGAATGGCTACATTTGTGTCTGGTATAGGAGATCGTGCATGCATATCATTTATGCGTGTATAAATGTGCCTTTTTACAAATAAATATGTCACTATTGTCAAGTAAATGAAGGTTTTATAGACTTGATTTATGTGAGCACATTTCATTTTTTGATTTAATGAATATATACAAATTTCGTTTATTAACAAGGTGGGTCGTTTTAGCCTTTGTAACCTATTTTTTTTTTTACATTTACTTTGACAACAACATGATTTCTAGATCGTTTAACTTCACTTAAAACTTGAAATTATTAAATTTTGAAAAGAAATGTATGAATCTTTGGTATTAAAATAATGTTTTTTATTGATCTAATCATTTTTGTATGGTGTTCAATATATGACACACGATATATGCAAGACAGAAAAAAGCTTAAGGAAAATTCACGATTTAAAAGAAATGAAATTCTACCAAACTATATTGATGAAAAATGTTTTAATTGTATTTGTAAAATCGATTGAAATGATATCTAGTGACGCTACGTTTTGTCGGTCAGTTAATTTCACTTTTTTAAATAGATGATACGAGGTATTCTATCTATCAACCAGGGTTGAGTACCCGAAACGTGAATGTCTAGTCCATGCTGCATATTTATCCGTTTATAGTTGATGCTATTGAATTTGAAGACATTTAATATCTTTGACTAGCATACATGTATTTTTATGTCGATTGCAAAGGATAGCGACACATAGGGATCACTTTGTCCGTTGACCATCTGTTCGTTTTTCTGTCCGTCTGTCTGCCACACTTTGGGTGTCATAACTTTCGATTGGTAAGTGATAGGGCCTTGATATTTCACATGTGCATTCCTTGTGACAGATACGTTTTACACATACCAAAAATATTTTACCTTTCTGACCTTGACCTAAATATTGTACCCAGTTTTCAAAAAGGTAACCATGGCTATATCTCCTGATTGGTAAGTGAAAGCCTAAAGCTTTAATATTTCACAGGTGTATTCCTTGTAATAAGACCTTTCTACACATACAATGTACCATAATTTCTGACTAAGTGACCTAGACCAAGATATTTGACGTACTTTTAGACAAATGAGATGGTTTTCATATTTTGATTGGTAAGTAAAAGGGCTTTAATATTTCCAATTTATCTTTCTTCTCATGACACCTTTCTTCTGTTATCAAAAATTTTAACTTTGTGACCTTGATCTAGATGAATGATCTTCTTTTTTTTTGAAAATTTGAGATTGGTAATAACTTTTAATAATTTATACGTAGTCTGATAAGTTACATGTCACATTCATTTGACAATACTTTTCTACTTATACCAATAACTTTGAAAAAAAGTGGCCTTGACCTACATTTTTATCCATATTTTAAAAATAAACCACTTCGCAGGCGACAGAAGCACCCCTTCGATTGTAATTTGAATAGCAACATTGAATCGTTTTTATTTCATCAAATTTACATATAAGCATACTTACAGTTTTTACATTGAATGAATGTATCTAAAATGCACCAAATTTTCAATACAAGCAATCAATTATGGCAAATATGTGCATGCTTGATAAGAGGCAGATCGCATCATTGAGAAACAGCGCCATTTATTCTTTCAGACTGATTTATTCAATCATCTAAAGTCGATCGGGCCTCATACTATATATCGGACTAAATGAAGATACTATGTCATTTTAACCATGTTAGCGTGCTTAGCGAAACACGTGTCTGGTGTAGGAAAAATTGTTTGGAATTTTCTTCATGAAGGTATAGAGTTGGAACACTTCCGTATTATTATGTATAAGGCAGTGGCGTATTCAAAGGGAGGCGTAGGTGCGTACGCCCCGCCCATCCCCCTGAAATTTGCAAATCACAAGTAAAACGATCATTTTTCATCTGAAAAAAGTAAATATCAGTTAATATCAATTACCTGTTAGTTGATATAATTGTCAAATGCATCAATAGAGTACATTTACGAATATGAGTTCTTAAAGGCTAAAATGCATGAGCTTCGGGGTGACACGATCCATATTACGGAGGTTGTTATGGAAATAATCTCGTGATGTCACATGTTTAACCTGACGCTTGAGTGTAAACTTACAACTTGGCGCTTAAGTTCGAAGATACGAAGAGGAGACAAGTGGAGTTCTGGCCGTATCATTGATATAAAAGCTTAGCAAGGTAAAATGTAATTGGCGATCGTTCAGTTTTACCTTAGATGTTGGAGTCAGACATAGTCATTAATCCCCTGGAAAACTAGCCGATTCCTGCAGGTCATATTCCGAATTTGGGTCCCAAATTTGTTATATACAAGGCACTGCGACCAACTCACCCCAACCAACCAAATAGTGCCATTTCCCGTTTCTTCGGCTACAGACATTCATGTTTCGGATATTTTAACCCTCAGTATTGTATTTTCCTGACGTGGTGACAAAAATATATTTCATTATCTTTTTATCATAAATTATCGATCATATTCAACAAATATGAATATCTTTTTATGGTAAGCAATAACAAATCATCATCAGGTATTCTTATACAGTAAGATAGTTTTCAATTTACCCTGCTGCTGATGGTATTTTGTATGAATATGCAACTGGGGAAATTAACTGTAAACAAGGGGATCACACCATTCACTTGAATTGTGTATAAAGGGCTGAAACAGGTCAATTTGGAATTGTTTTATAGTTGCTTCTTGTCAGCTTTCTATGCATCAGGTACGCAGCCTCAGCCAATCAAAGCCCTTGGTAACCGTTTATTGATTAATTGGCTGGAAAATCATAACTTAGTAGAGTACTTTGAGTACTTGACTCCTGTAGTATTTTGTGACATTCTGTGCTGCACATACAATTGTGTAGGACAATTTGAAAATGCTTCGGCCAATCAGTGCCCCCTGACAGCGATATTTGCTGACTGATCGGCGCACAAACAAAAGCTTGGAAGAGGACCTTGAGTACTAGCTTCTAGGTTTCGTAACATTCTTTGCATCTTTGGTTGTTGAAAAGACATCAGAAAGGCTTCGACCAACCAGTACTTGGTGGCCATATTTGTTGACCGATCGGCACAAAAGAAAAACATACTTTAGAGACGCCCTTGAGTATTAGCTACCTGTATGGTTATGTGAAATTCCGTGCAGCAGTTGCGGAGGTAATGTCGAAAATACGTCAGCAAAGTAGAAATCTTGGTGGTCATAATTCATGGTTCATACTGTTATTCTGTACCAAAGAATTCCTGACTTTTAAAAGACATTTCCCTGTTTCAAACAGCAGCTTTCATAACTCCAAAGGCAGAAAAACTACTAATCACTTCACTGATATGATGTAAAACGAATCAAATGAACCTACTCCTCTTCAAAAATTCTGCGTTTTGCAATGCTTTGAATCGATTATCGGAGATATTTACACCGCCTGGAAGACCAGAAATCGGTTGATAGTGTAATTCCATGACTTCCATGCTTACTCCTCCCGGACTAATGGTCCCACTTCTAGCTCGCTAGGGGTCCGTCGATGCTTAATTTTGTGCTCTATTGTGAGTGATGTTGAGCTTATCGTCACGATCTTCTTTAACTCATTTTAAGGACTTCACACCAAGTTCCATAATAGTTCTCAATGCTGTACGAATTGTTCAATAACTTTTCAAAACCCAGGAAAACTCCATGACTCGAACGCACCAGTAGTTGTTGACCAATCGGTTCAAAAACACAAACTTGGTATTGGACCTTGATGGCTTTCTAATAGTTTTTGTGAACTTCTTTGCAGTGGTTGGAGAAAAGATGTCCAAAATGCCTAAGCAAATATGAGCCATTTGCGCCCATACTTATTCATCGATGGGCTAGAAAAATATATCATGTACAGGACTTTGAGTACTGGATTCCTGTGAATTATCGTAAAATCATGTGCAGCGGTTGCAGAGGAGATGTAGGAAAAATATGTCAGCCAATCAGAGTTCTCAGCGGCGATATTCGTTGACCGATCAGCACGAAAAACACGCGTTGTTATGCTGTGCAGCCATTGCATAAGAGATGAAAACACTGTTTAAAGTTAACGACGGACGGTGAGATGTGGCAATAGCTCACATGAGTTGCACTCATAAGGTAAGCTATAAAGGGGCATGTAGAATGATCCTTCCATTTCATAGATACGGATTTGCCAATTGAACAATAATCCCCTCCATTGTTTTGTAGTGGGTGTTCTAGGCAAATCGGATATTTATTCTCCTTTTCGTTTTCTTAGATTACTTATAGAATGAAACAAAAGCAAAATCGTAAAAAAATTATAGGTCCGATCTTATTTAAGTGAATTATCATCTATGGGAGTTATAACAGTTGCCCTGGAAGAGTAAGCATTTCTTGCAAGCTAGCAACTCCCATCACTCTGTTCAATGAATACTAAGTTTCATACTCTCAGTAAATACGAATTTGTTTTAACGTAAAGAATAGACGTAGACAGCGTGACCTACAAGTTGTCATGCTAATTCAATTCCAGGAATTTTGAATGAGTAAAAGAAGATCCTGACGATAATCTCAACAGCACTCACAATAGAGTACCAAATTGAGCATCGACGGACCCCTAGCAAGCTAGAGGTGGGACCAGGTGCCCGGGAGGAGTAAGCATCCCCTGTTGGCTAGCCGCACCTGCCGTCGATGTTCACGCACGAAAATGAAAAGAATATATAAAATACATGCACTGTCTGAGGCCACGTCTATATAGAAAGTGCTATGGCGACTATGTCCGGGAAAAATATTCAAAATACTTACTATCAAACCTCTCGCGGGGAACTAATTTACGAGCTCCACACGGCAAAGGGCATAAATGTGACATAAATGAGTTAAAGAAGATCCTGACGATAATCTCAACAGCACTCACAAAAGAGTACCAAATTGAGCATCGACGGACCCCTAGCAAGCTAGAGGTGGAACCAGGTGCCCGGGAGGAGTAAGCATCCCCTGTTGGCAAGCCACACCGCCGTCGATGTTCACGCACGAAAATGAAAAGAATATATAAAATACATGCACTGTCTGAGGCCAAGTCTATATAGAAAGTGCTTTGGCGACTATGTCCGGGAAAAATATTCAAAACACTTACTGTCAAACCCCTCGCGAGGAACTCTTTTACGAGCTCCACACGGCAAAGGGCATAAGTGTGACATAAATGAGGTAAAGAAGATCCTGACGATAATCGCAACAGCACTCACAACAGAGTACCAAATTGAGCATCGACGGACCCCTAGCAAGCTAGAGGTGGGAACAGGTGCCCGGGAGGAGTAAGCATCCCCTGTTGGCTAGCCGCACCCGCCGTCGATGTTCACGCACGAAAATGAAAAGAATATATAAAATACATGCACTGTCTGAGGCCACGTCTATATAGAAAGTGCTATGGCGACTATGTCCGGTAAAATATTCAAAATACTTACTGTCAAACCCCTCGCGGGGAACTTTTTTACGAGCTCCACACGGCAAAGGGCATAAGTGTGACATAAATGAGTTAAAGAAGATCCTGACGATAATCTCAACAGCACTCACAATAGAGTACCAAATTGAGCATCGACGGACCCCTAGCAAGCTAGAGGTGGAACAAGGTGCCCGGGAGGAGTAAGCGTCCCCTGTTGGCTAGCCGCACCCGCCGTCGATGTTCACGCACGAAAATGAAAAGAATATATAAAATACATGCACTGTCTGAGGCCACGTCTATATAGAAAGTGCTATTGCGACCATGTCCGGGAAAAATATTCAAAACACTGACTGTCAAACCCCTCGCGGGGAACTTTTTTACGAGCTCCACACGGCAAAGGGCATAAGTGTGACATAAATGAGTTAAAGAAGATCCTGACGATAATCTCAACAGCACTCACAATAGAGTACCAAATTGAGCATTGACGGACCCCTAGCAAGCTAGAGGTGGGACCAGGTGCCCGGGAGGAGTAAGCATCCCCTGTTGGCTAGCCACACCCGCCATCGATGTTCACGCATGAAAATGAAAAGAATATATAAGATACATGCACTGTCTGAGGCCACGTCTATATAGAAAGCACATAGGCTTGGTTACATGTAGTTACAGTTCATACAGATAGGAAAACTCATTATGCTTACTAGAAAACAGTTATAACCTCACATTAAAAGGGCGTCATTTAGAGTATAAAATAAAGGAAGAGAATTCTTGTTGTTCCTTAATACTGAAATGTATCAGAATCGGAAGAATTATAATTTGGATATCAACGAGTAAAATATGAGTTTTAATGCTTACCAAAAGTATCAAGCCACGATCTATTCACAGCTTTTGCTCCTCGGTTTGTAAAGGGAAATGCAAAACAGTATAGAAAAGAAGAATGAATAATTAATTTGAATAGAAGTTCACATGAAATTGTTCAAAGATATGACTTCTGTCATAAATAATGCGTGATGTATATTCCTATTTGCATATTGACAACAGAAATTACAATATACCACTTTAGTTTCCTTTCAACTTTCGATCTAGGACTTCTTTGGAAACTCATATACAGTAAGTAAATTTATTTGATCATTTTTGATACTATAGTAATTATGTATTTTCTTTACATTGAATCACTTGATGAATGCGTCATTGTTATTATTTCTGGCTAAGTAATAAAAGTATTTCAAAACATTACAACGGTACATGTAATTGGAAAGAAGAAAGGGGATATCCAACCAGACCCGGTTGCAGTACAAACGGCATAACACTAAAACTCCATATGGAAGTATAAATGGAAAGAGGTGAAGTGAAAAGAGTGCAGCAATGTTTCCATAACATATGCCAAAGTGTACGGTATATTTCTTGCACTTCAGATGTTCAAGTGTAGCCAATTTCTACTGTATTGATACAAAAGTATCAATATTTAGTTTTTGGATAAGGTAAAAGGTCGTGAACAATATAATTTCCAGGATATTCCAGGGAAGGAAACATTTAACAGATTGAAAAGATTCAGAACTCAAAAGGGCCATCAGCATTGTCAAACGTCGTATGATCATTCCTTGAATATACCATGTTCGAATAGCAATGAGTCCAAGCGAAATCAGCAAAGCAATCCAATGCGCAAGACATGTACATGTTTAACTTAACGTTGATATTTCAAGGTACCTTTAAGTTAGTATGTCATGTACTTCAGCTTTATTCATAGAGTTTACGCCAATTTCGGAACAGAAGATACTTGAATATAGGGTTATTAGATAACGATGATAATTAGTAACAAATGTGGCGTCCGGAATTCAGAAATATCAAAACGCAAGTTGAAAAATTCTATTGCATATAAAAACACATATTCAAACATCAAGTCCTTCATCTGCTAAAAAAAACCCCCAAAAAACAAACAAACAAACAAACAAACAAAACAAAACAAAAACAAAAACAAAAAAACCAGAAGGCACCAGAGAGGGTAGTAAAAGAATCCTTTGTTGTACGTTTGAACTATATCTGTAATCATAACTAACCATTTGGAAATCAGTTAGTATTTGTGGTAAATGACATTTATGAGACTATAGATTATAAATATTTACGCAGTGCTCACTGTACGTATTAGTTTATTTTCCCTTAACAAATGATAATATTTCTCTTATTGTTCGAGTCGTTCTCTAATTAAACTTTGGATAAAAAATAAAATGGCAAGAAAAGGAAATTTATAGTTCGTTTAAGAATAATACACAGCCACGTCAATGTGGTTAGAATTCCTTTCGTGCTCGTAACGTCAGGATATAAAGTTAACATGAAGGTATATAAGAGTTGTATTGTTTGTAAACTATACCTTTTTGTCACTCATTAGTGTACATGCTTAATGAGATGGTTTATCGAGATTCATTCATTTTGAATATACTTGAATATACTCTCAAAAGAGAAAGCCGTCTCGAAGATTTCGGACTTTCTATGAATTCCACGTGACGAATGTCAACATTTTTCGCCCATCATTAATTCAGTATACTCACGATGCATTAAAATTTAAATGTACACCAAGTCGAAACATGTAAATCATTTTCTAATGATTTTTATATATATGTTACTTTGTCAGTCAAAATCTTATGACATAGAATTAAATAAAATCGCATTGCATATCTTTATGAATTACACAAATATGTCTACTGATTTTGATTACACAAAAAGCACGTGCTTTATATTCCAGCGTCACGATGATCCGCCTGTCAGCTCTCGTGACGATTGCCATCACAGTGTCATTAGGTAAGTTTTGCTATTATACCTACGAAATTCAAATTAGTTGAAATTTGAAAATACACTAAATTGATTTTCGTAACATCTTTGGTTTGTAACAAGTTTGTTTATACAATTATCTTCCTTATTAATTTGAAAAGTACGATTGTGTCATTGCATGACTATATCAAGTTTATACGCTTAATGAAAACAACAATATCAGCTAACGGAAACAACATAAATATAGAAGTTATTACCAAATACATGTACATTGTGGTGTTATACATTTTGACACTTCGGTATAAACCGAAAAATTACCCATCTTTATATATCCATAGGACAAAGCAGTTATTCAATATATATTTATTAAGTTCCCTCTAGTACATATTGCAAATTATGAAACAAAATCTATATCTGCTACAACAGAAAATTCTCCAGGTTTCTTGGAAAATCTACAAATTTACAAACCGCAAATTATCAAGTATCAAATTCATCGCCCTAGCTTGTACTTCTTCTGGTTTAAACAATCAGTATAGCTATGGTTAACAAAGTTGACACATAAATATTACATTTTCAAGAATTGCATGGTAAAGCTAGTTTAATTATATGCAACAATTTGTGAGGTTTCTTGAAAATAAGTCGTAATTACATACAGCCCCCCCCCCCCCCGAAAACGATACTAAAATGATACAAACACCCAAATACACAGATTTTCGGACCCTTAGCCTTTATCCAGTGTATAAAAAACGACAATGTAAAAAAAATTAATGTATTTGATTCGTTGTGGTTTTATTTATATCATCCTTACCCTCTGGAAGAATTGTTTCATTCTGATACTAAATTGGAAACATGACGACATCACTATGTTTTCAGGGAAACATGAATAAAGTTATATTTGTCTTGTTTAAAATTTCAGAAACTTTCATCAAAATGATAATAAGTATTCAATTAAACGTCATGACATTTTGTTTAGTACGTTTTATACATGTTCTAAGCTATATATGAACTCATTTGACTCCTATGTAGATATGCGTCATTGAGGTTTTTTTATTCATTCAGTAACAGTTTTAAGATATTCATGACACTATTTAGAATAAATTATTTTTCCTAAAGAAATGATATTATCAAACGTATTTACCATAATTAACATAGAAATCAAATTGAAATGCCCTCTCATGAATATGAATGTGGTACAATGAATTTAAGTCAGATAAATGTTTATAAATAGATACTTAAAACGTACAAATTTGGAAAAGTTCCCTTAATGACATGTAATAAATAGATAAAAGTGAGTCTAAATGTGATACATCTGGTCTACGATTAAATGTGTGATATTTCAATTTTAGAAGGCATGAATACTGAGTATCTACGTTTAATTAACCTTTTCCTCATTTCTATTAGAGTAAAAAGTATTCAAAATTCTAACGTGATGACAATTTTAAAACACGAAAACTCTGATTGCCTGATTCAAAGTATTTAAAATTACTCGAAATGAAAGCAAATCATGTCTTCAAGTGCAATGTCTAGTATTGTGGATAAAGATGTCTGTTTGTATCAATCAATTTCACCCACTTATTGCAACTGGTATTCGTATACGGTATACACAGTACAGATTCAAATGTCGATCTTGGTTACACATTTTCCTACGACGCAGTGTTTAAAGTGTTTTAGATTATGCATCTTTACTTTTTTAAATTCAATTGCTGTCTCTATCCCGACTGCGTTGTTGTGTATTCTCTAATTTACTTATATCCCGACATTCAATTTTCTGTTGTTGTTTTTTTGTTGTTGTTGTTGTTTTGATGTAGTTTATACAAAAAGTCATTTCCAAATGAATACTCGAAAATCAAAACCTTAGGATGAATTTTTCTTAGCTGCCACATACATTTTCGCTTTTTGTACACTTAATGATTTGGAAATTTGTAAAACCGAGTATTATTCCATCACAATTCTGTATCCTTCTTATGAGAAATGAATACTTTTTGTAGCATTTCTTTATTACGCAATCTGCTCATTATTGTAGAATACTCCTTTCTCACATATATGTTCATTGCAAAGTGTTCTTTGTAGGTATGTATGTCGCAATATTGGACCGCTTATAACTTATTTCTTAAAATTCTGACTGTTTTTTGTAGTATCATGTTCGTTTGACTGCAATAACCCTGGCTACAGCTGCCGACAAGGAAAATGTCATTACTTTGGTGTTTGTGAGTGTCCAAATCAGTTTGTTGGTGTTGACTGTAGCATACCAAGAGGTGAACACTTTTCCTTATATTCCAATTTTATAAAAAATGAATAGGTTAATGTAATTCATAAAAAATTAAAAAATTGTTAGTCTTAAACAGATAACGAATAAGAATAGCGCAGGAATTCACTTAAATTTGAATTCGGCTTATAGTGTGAGTATCAAGGGAACAATTTTCTTATTCCGTTCAAATATTTAGTTGTCCCTTAATTTCTATTTTGCTTTATGCAAACAGAGGAAGCATTTTTACTGGATCACTAATAAGTAATTTTCGGTGATCTCAAATGATCTTGGATGTATATGAAATCATGCCTTTCAGAGCAAAATAGTTTGATTACTTTATGTAAAGCATCATGCTTGTCGGCGCCGTAGAGGTTGAGGAGATCAGAATGAACGTTATGTAATGTTATAATTTGCATATTTCTTTCTGCAAATATAGCGAACGTGACAACAGGAGCAGCCTGTAGTGTAACGTGTCATAATAACGGTATATGTTATAATGGAAACATGTGTGCCTGTACAGCTGATTACACTGGTGAACTTTGTCATCTTCAGACAAGTAAGTCAACCACAGCACGAAGTTAGGAAGAAAGATGTGATACAAAGACAGAGTGAATAAGATTCATTACAAAATGCACAAACCGAACCTTAGGCTTCTATCGCTCGCATGATTCGACAGGAGACGCTGACTCTCCCCGGGCACCTGGTCTCACTTCATTATGCTGTTTATTCCTAGGTTTGCAGCTGTTCCAATGGTTTTTCTGATACTGTTTTCCTTAACTTCTTGATTAACTGATAGGTACTTGTTTCATGTTTATTTGACATTAGACACATAACTTGACACATAAACAACTGACAGAATGAACACAACATTAACTGTAAATTGACCCTCCGAACGCGGGAAAAAATTGAGAAATTCCATGAAGTCACAATGCAATTTCGATGTTTGACCGAGGTTCGAAGCTTGTTTTTCCGAGGTGAAAGCATTGTGACGTCATGATATTTTGCATTCTTTTCCCGCGATTCGGAACGGTGTTACAAATTTTTTTCTATATTTTCAACATTGATCTGATAGAGGCATAAGTGTAATTGCTACAAGTGTGCATTACATTTACATTAAAAATGAACCTGTAGAAAAATTAAAAACTTTTCAAAAATAGAAAAAATAAACTTTAAGATTAATTGCAGCATGACGAATATAAACGTTTCTTCAACATTGATATTAGTAAAACGTTTATAGTGTATACTAACGTGTCATTTTTTTGCAAATATTTTTTTATAAATGTTTACCTAATCTATCATAATGATGTATTTGAGAACGAGGTTTTTCTTTCTTTCTTCTCGAAAGACTGAATGTAATAAGTCTTGAAATTTATCGCATCATTTATGAATGACATTTATTTCTTTTATTAATCTAGCTGGTGCCAGGTGTACGTTCGATGCAGTAGTATATGAAGCGTACAGACCAACTGGATTTGAGGGTGAAACGTATCTGAAACAGAGCAGGAGTTGTAAGTTGTTAGAGACCCATTCTGATGTTCCTGGAATGAGAAAATTCGAAAGAAAAATATTCCACGCAGACACATCTGAGTGTGCCCCACAAAAAGTGTTGGACTTACCTAACGTAGGCATTTTTATTTAGAATTTTTTTTCAGTCTACAATTTTCATTTGATTTAAAGCTTTCTTGAATTTAATAAAGAAATTCCAAAACACTTTTATGTAAAGCAGATCTATATATTTGATTCTAAAGTTGCAGACTGTTCTGCGAAAGTTTTTTTTTTCAATGTGCTATTTGTATTGTTAAAATTTTTGATCTCTGATAAGTGTCGTATTTCGCATCTAATGTTAATTTTATTCTGCTTTTTTGTAGCCAGGTGACGTGACATACGAGGCAGATTTAATTTCTTCTTACAAATATAACTCGTGGAGTCTGAGGGACACTGTGGACAATGTCAAATGCCAATCAAAACAAACGTAATGAATTGAATCATATTTATCAATTTATCGTCAAAACAATACGATGTTGAAAGGAGAAGTTATTCCACTTTAGATCCATAACAACTCAAATATAATGGCACTAAACGTTTGAAATTGTATTTCTTATTAGATTTGGTAGCAGTCTAAGGAATAGAAGTTTTATCTTTTGTAAGATATCCTTTGTTTCGTTGTTTTTTAGTTCCTTTTTCTTTCCCGTTTCAAGAATTTTGGTAAAACGCTCTTAGTTTTGTTGTGATTTTGTACTTACTTGAAATGTACTTGAAATGTATTTTATTCTCTTTTCTATGTTGTTTATTTCGGGGTTCGCAACCGTTCCGATGGGAATTTTCACGATTTGGCATTGCCGTCTCGTCATTGAGACTGAGTAGTACTTCTTTGATGTTTATTACTCTTCCTTTTTTCGATTAATATTCAGCGATATGAAGGATTTGCAAAATTATTTTTCCCGCAAATTATATTCACTATTTGATGTTTTTATGTACATTTAATGAAAAAGTTTCTTTTTTATTTTCTTTACTTAAAAAAAGTTATGTTCATCGTGCATACGGACCCAAGAGACTTGTGGGTTCAAATCCCGGCACCGACACGAGAATGTTTTTCTTCCTTTTTCCTTTTCTCATTTTGTCAGCTTTTCGTGCATTTATTCCCATTTATTGAATAATGTCATACAGCAAATTCGAAATGTATTTATCTACATTGTATGAAAAAGTTTTATTTTTTGGAATTTAAAAATCTTTTTAAATCTTTGTAGCTCACCCGTTCAAAGCTCAAGAAAGCTTTTGTCATAGTGAGTTGTCCGTTGTACTTTTAATTCATATTCTCATTTACTGTATATTTTTTTACATTTCCGTTACAGCTGATATCCCTGACTCTGTCAGACATGTACATATTCGGGCTGTTTCTATTATTTACTTTTTAAAGGTACAAAGTACGATTTTTGCACAGGTATCATGTGATTCAGTTGAAAGTTATGTCTACATTGAGATCTTATTTAATTTCCTATTCTTTCACACAATCATTGCAAAAAAACTCTACGACTTTTTGTTGACATGCGCATATGGTGCATGTAATTTATTAAATTAAATGTTTACCGTTTCTGGTTACATTGTAACATTATGGTTTTATTAATTGTCAATATTGAAATATGTGTTCTATAGTACCAATTATATTGTACACTTGTTTCGGAATCTTGAACCCTCATCAGTAGTACTTCATGCCAAACAGTTAAAATAAAACCAAAGTGAATCGTCCTTTCGCCAATAACAATCCAGCATTTAATAAAACAACCCAAACAAACTTGCTTATTAAGGAGGCTCAATAATCGTTTGACGTCATCATATTCCCGGCGTCAATACTGGTTCGAATAGAACCGAGTGCGGTTTCGGTCTTCAAACTCCTCTAATTCGCTTGTTTCTTGGCGGATTTCGACAAGTTTGGTATCGATGGAACCAGAAAATTATCATCCACAATCTGAGTGTAATATATATATAGTCAAATGCATCGTTAAATATATACATTAAAAAATATCCCGTAAGTGAGACACCCTTGCTACTGCCGTAAACGTATTATTTTTATAACGTCATCATCGGAAATTCAACCGTGTATTGCTTAGCAATAAAATCAAGTAGAAGAACTAAAGTTTAATTATCAAACAGGATATTTCTTTGAGATTTTAGCAATATAATAGATAAAATATTTCAAGTTTGCTATCTCTAATTATCTTAGGTATTACAAATTTTTCTACAATTTTGTGAACTATCGTACTTTGCAGCGAGATGTTATCGAATAAAG
The DNA here is from genome assembly GCA_028142955.1 of Pinctada fucata. NCBI lineage: Eukaryota > Metazoa > Mollusca > Bivalvia > Pterioida > Pteriidae > Pinctada > Pinctada fucata. The sequence goes on from AP027108.1 coordinate 13,659,970, forward strand.
TTTCTCTATTTAAAAACTTTGAGCGAGCGAATTTTAGTTTTAACCCTGCTTTGTTCAAAGATATATCCATTTTACCAATGAGTGCACGTATTGTCGAGAACGAGGAGGTTAGTGACGTCTACTTATTGACCTTGAACGTCAAAATGTTTAAAAACGCTTCCGTTTACTTTTTCTATTTCTCTTATTCATATTTCCGTATCTCTGACGCCCGGCGATCGTTGTGCTTTGAAAAAAAAAATACCGCTTATTTTACATTATTAACGCCGTTTAAAATATAACTAAATCTAGAAATTTCATCATCTGAATAACTTATTTCAGAATCGCCCCCTTCTTTAAACATTATTGACAACCCTACCCCCCACCCCCTTAAAATCGTTATTATGACAACCAAGTATTTTGAATCAGGATGAACGAAAACATGTACTTTTTTATAATTAATTTTTAAGAACAGAGTTTGTCGTTGAGAAATATGTAAAAGAAAATAACTTCTGACAAAGACTTCTTATCACTTTAATGACAAATATGGGAACTGGGTACTTTTTTTTAGATTTTCATTTTGGGTGGGGGTGCACAAAAATGTACGTTTCGGGAACAAGTTTAGCTATTTTACTCTTTGAAAGCATTATCTATAAAGAAATAGACATATTTGATTATATCATGGTGAAAGTAATCACAAGAATGGTTTTAATCTGAAATTATTATCCCTATGTCATGTATTTATCTATCAAAATTCATTGTTTTGCGACAGATATCGGAATTGATTTACACATGTATATTCAGAGGACCACGTAGTCAATCAAATGAACGATGATATGTAATCTTACTTACTAATATAAATCATCAGACATGTATGTCAAATAAACAGAATAATTTTTTTGACTCTGACAAAGAATTCTTGGATTATTGAGCCACCTTAAATAAAAGTCTACGGTAATCAAAGTGGATACCCTTTGCTTCTTTCATCTTTGAAATCGGTATCACTGTTCTAAGATGTTCCAGTTCCAATAGTATAACTTAAGCGATAATGATATATAAAGGACATCTGATGTATTCTGTTAAGTCTGTACAGTTCAATTGTTCTTACCCGATCATTGAAATAAATGTGCGTTTAAATCTACTTTAGGAAATGCAAATGAATCTTCAAATATGCACAATTTCTTTTCATTTATTTTTGTTGTTGTTGCGTATATAGGACTTCAAAGGATGTTTACTGGCTGTTCTATCTTGTCATTTTGTAGACTAGTAGGAAGTGTATAGGACGCTCCTGATTGGCAGCGTTATTTTCTTGTTCTAAAGCCTAGATGGAAGATCAAAGGATGTTTCTGATTGGTTCTTTAATCTTACTTTTGTAGCTTACTAGGAATATCAAAGGACGCCCCTGATTCGTTGTTTCCTATCAAGATGTCAGCAAGGGACGGTTCAAGCAGCAATGTTCAGGCTACCACACAGAACGCACCGATTGCTCTATTGTTCGCTCCACAAAATATTCCAGGTACAAAACATATACATAATTGCTTTTTAAAATGATGAGGGCTTGCCAGAGCTATATTGAAGATTGCACTTCTAGATCTACTATTGGAATAAATTCATTTTATTTCCTCTAAATAGCTTACGTAACATAGAAGCATTCCCTTTTCATTTCTGTATGATTTGTTTATATCCCTTTTTCACATTTGTAATGATGCGGAAGGGTTCCAATTCAATGCCTTCTTGGAGAAAATTTGAAACCTATTTATAATGCAACAGACACGTGTTTCGAATATTAGATTCTCATCAGTGATGCTTCCAGTCAATTTTTTTTTCGTAAGCCGCCCAAATTCGTTTCTCTAAATTAAGTTCTCTTGAGTATAGTTTTACGAAATTGATTACATTTGTATGTTGTCTGATTTTCGTCTTTTTTTTTCAAATATCTATTCACATACGATATGTATATTGCACGACACCATTACATCAGCCTAAATTAGACTAAAATAATTTTTTAAATGAGTTAAAGAAGATCCTGACGATAATCTCAACAGCACTCACAATAGAGTACAAAATCAAGCATCGACGGACCCCTAGCAAGCCAGAGGTGGGACCAGATGCCCGGGAGGAGTAAGCATCCCCTGTTGGCTAGCCGCACCCGCCATCGATGTTTAAACACGAAAATGAAAACAATATATAAACTTCATGCACTGTCTGACGTTATGTCTATATAGAAAGTGCTATGGCGACAATGTCAGGGAAATATATTCAAAACACTTACTGTCAAACCCCTCGCGGGGAACTTTTTTACGAGCTCCACACGGCAAAGGGCATAAGTGTGACACAAATGAGTTAAAGAAGATCCTGACGATTATCTCAACAGCACTCACAATAGAGTACAAACTTAAGCATAGACGGACCCCTAGCAAGCCAGAGGTGGGACCAGGTGCCCGGGAGGAGTAAGCATCCCCTGTTGGCTAGCCGCACCCGCCGTCGATGTTAAAGCACGAAAATGAAAACAATATATAAACTTCATGCACTGTCTGACGTTATGTCTATATAGAGAGTGCTATGGCGACAATGTCAGGGAAATATATTCAAAACACTTACTGTCAAACCCCTCGCGGGGAACTTTTTTACGAGCTCCACACGGCAAAGGGCATAAGTGTGACACAAATGAGTTAAAGAAGATCCTGACGATAATCTCAACAGCACTCACAATAGAGTACAAAATTAAACATCGTCGGACCCCTAGCAAGCCAGAGGTGGGACCAGGTGCCCGGAAGGAGTAAGCATCCCCTGTTGGCTAGCCAACAGGGGATGCTTACTCCTTAGCTAGCCAACAGGGCTAGCCAATGCTTACAAAAAGTTGGCTACAAAAAGTTGGCTACAAAAAGTTGGCTACAAAAAGTTGCTTACAAAAAGTTAGCTGTTGGCTAGCCAACAAGGGATGCTTACAAAAAGTACACTATATTGTAGTAGTTGTAACTTTAAGTTAATTAAGCTGATCATTAGATACGGAATATACCTTTCATTTAATGTTTCACATTTACGTTCGTCGCATTAGTATCAAAATTTTCTATAATTATTTGCAGTTTATTGAATAAATAACGCCAAATAAAATATTTGATAAAGGGTATGAAAATCTACAAAAAATCCAGTTTTTTCTATGTTACTTTGATTTAAATGTTTCCATTTTTCAAAATAAGAATGTGAAGCTTACTGAATAGAAACGTTACATAATTGTGCATTTCAAAAATCATAGGAAAATAAGCCATTAGTAATTATCATAATTTTCATTGCTCTAACTTAAAACATCCGAAATAAGTTTCATGTAGAACATTTGCAAACTTTTTTTTTAGTTTATTCTTATAAAGGCAAATACATGGACGTAACTCCATTTTTAACCGCAATGATGAATATGATATCTTTCTGACTAATACATGTGCCATTGGAAATGTTTGATCAAGCATACACAGCTTTTTTGTATATTTAAACAGATGTCAAAGGAGCATTGGTGGACTATCTAGAGGTCTATAGTATCAACTCTACCTCTAAGGCAATGAAAAGCGTGGTCCTCGTGGATAACGGGTAAATCCATATACAACGCCGCGATTATATTAATCATGGTAGCGAATTACGGGATATGCAAATAATGTCTTGTACGGGAAATCCCCTTCGATTAAACAAGGTAAAACTGCCTAAATCTACGATATATGAAACTATGACAAATATGGATAATGACCATATCCCCGTCTACAGTACAAAATCGATAATTCAGAAAATCAGAAACCGAAGGCATACAAAATCAGGATAAAACAGGAACCAAAGCAAACAAAAACAAAAACCTCCACCATATGAAAAGAAGCGAACTCCCGATATGAGAGTGAGACTATTTTAGGCCTATCATATGTGCATTATTATCATTTTACGATACTGTAGTTATCTCTTTGAGTCAAGAATAGGGGCATATTTAGATCACACTTAAACATTTTTTTTACATGTTATGATATGGTGCACGAAAAAAAAAACAAACGTTTCTTTTTACGTGTTTTCTGGATATACCTTTATCTTTGACCAGAACAGATTACCATCATACATGTACAATTCATAATTATGTTCGTATGATAGGTCTAGAATAAATTATTGAATTTAGATTTAGACCGTTTTCACCTTGTTTAATCGAAGAGTATTCCCGGGCAAGGTATTATTTGTATATCACGTGACTCGCTACTGTGATTTATAATGACTGATCATAATCAGTATTCCTTTGATTCATTCACTTAACAAATATATAGTTGTTCATGGAATTCAAGAACACATTTATTATATGACAAGTTAACGTATACCAAACCGTGATAAAACATGATCAATGGTTTGCAGAAAGAGAATGTACCATTTGTTTCCCTCGGTACCTGGTCTCACTTCGGAATGTTGTTCATTCCGGGGTTCGCAAACGTTCCGATGGGAATTCTTAAGATTTGGCCTTGCCTTCTCAAATTTGACACTGAATAATTGTTAGGTACTTCTTTGATGTTTTTTTTTTCAAACGTTTGATTCTACTAGAATATCAAATCCATCGACAAGTCTTTAACTGATTTTTGGTCAAATTTTTCTGACAAAATTTCCTTCTAGGTGTGCACAACCGAACAACAAATACAACGTGGGAGTGAGCAACCTGGATGAGTTAGATCCGGCCACAAACATATGGATAGGTCTTGTAAAAATGCAGGCATTCATTATCATTGAAAACGAGCCTCTACTTTTCAATTACCGACTGAGATTTTGTCCAGCTAGGTGTACAGCGGTAAGATTTTACCTTTGACTCATCGTCAGTGAAATCTTTCTTTGAATATGCTAAAAGTTTGAATAGAAAAAAAAAAAAAACGAAATCCTTAAAGTTTTTTTTTGTTCACGTGTATATTCAAAAGATATTTCCTGATGAACATTAAAGCATGTGAATTATTGATGGTATTGCTATAATATCTAGCATTACAACTTTGCACTGACTCTCACGAACAAAAAAAGTCCTCCAGATGTTAATACACAATAAATGAAGACAAAAACAACAGGGAAGAACCTATTGAATTGAATCACATAAATACGAGGCACCAATTCAAACGCCCATTAAGAGATAAAAAACCAACCTCAATTTTTTCGAAAATTTGCCATTTTCTGTGTGTCCACTATTTTTGTATTCGATTCATTAAGATTTGTTGTTTTTGCTGTTTATCGTCGGTGCCTCTTGTTAATTGAAGTTTTTCTTATCACATTGTTTGTAACATAACAATGTGTGAGTGTTCCGCTGTGGTCAGTACAAGGTTGTATTGCTGGAGATCTTATCCATTTCTGTATCATGTTATTTTTTTTCTTTTAGCCTACATGTTCCAGTGCAGCCGCACCACCAGCAGCTAATCCTCCGGTATAAGGGATGTCATCCATCTTTGTATATATCTACATTCTGTATTGATGCGAACTATGACTTTTTTATTTCGTCAAACGGAAATGAAAGGATAAGATCGAATCATATTAATGGACGGAAATGCAGTCACTTCATGTCAATTTGAACAATGTGACCATCAATAATATCATTTCACAAATGACCCATGTGGGCGTGCCTGTTATAAAGCTTAATAAATGTCTTTTTATTAATTTGAGGTTGTTTCTCCACTTTATTAATATTTTCAATCAGTCTGCTGAAAATCTAAAAACGTCGAGGTCATTGTATTGAAGATGAAATTGAAAATCCATCACTAAATTTTCAAACATCAGTGGACGAAGTCTTGCTGACAATTGTTATTCTATTAAGGTGGGTACCTACTCATAGATTTAACAGATGAAATTTGTATTTTGTGACACAATGGTCCAAATAAGAAATAAAACACAGAGATAGATAATTATGGAATTTCTTTTCATCAAAGATACCATTGCACATTACGATTGAGGAGTATCAAATATCCAGAATATGCTTTTGAATCCTCAAAATTCAGTAATGGTAATAATATGTTTACTTGTTTTGTTTTATTTCATGATAACAATTCCTATAGAACAAATGTTTCACATGAAATAATATTCAAACCTAAATCTGAGTATGATGAGTCTCCAAACATAATGGTTCCCCCTTAAAATTCCATCACATTTATGACCAATAATATATACAAAATGCAGCTTTTTGCAGAAAAAACGGATGATTTTTTTCGTACTGCAATATTTCATATAACTATGTATGTAGTTGAGGAAAAAACCACACAGTTTTATGAATGATCAAGATATGGATCCAAACATAAGGGTACCCCCTTATGATTTCATGGTATTTTCAACTAAGAATAAAAATTTTATCCCACTTTTTGCATAAAATACTTGATGGAAGTTCTTCATTTTGCACTATTTTATACTATAATGTCTATAGATGGTGAAAAAAAAATCACAAACAGGTATACCGTTTTATAAATTATCAAGACATCGCTCCAAACATAAGGGTACCTCCTTATAATTTCATCGCTTTTTCAACTGAAAATATACCGGTATACTATATCCATCTTTTTGCATGGAATACCAAATGAAAATTCTTTATATTGAACAATTTCATAAGAAAATGTTTACAGATGAAGAAAGAATCACATACAGGTACATGTATACGCTTTAATATGATCACGATATCGCTGAAAACAAACTGCGTAGAAGGAAAACCCTACAACGGTTCGAGTAGGGACCCACCTTAAACCGTGAAATCAAAGCGTATGGCATTATAGCAGATACATTACATCCAAATATGCATCATATTAGTATTAAAAAGGTTCATATTTTAAAAACAATCAGAAGGCTATGTATCGATGTATGGTTTTCACACAGACTTAATAATGTTGAGTCCTATTTCTACAGTTGCTAAGAGTATGACAAAAAACAGCATACGTTTTTCGGCCACATTAAGATGAAGTGCGATTTTTACATTTTTACAGTGCAAAATTAGTATAAAAGATACCGTCTCATGGTTGTTTCATAAAGATTTCCTCCCTTCTTTTTGAAAATTATCCATGGAAGATCAAAAATTAGAAATTCAAATTAAACCTCTTTTCAGCTATTTCTTTTTACCTAAACTCCATTGAGTTTTCTTCAGGAAGAGTCGATCGTCCATTCATTTTTAAAATTTTCATCATCATCACACCGTAATTTATATTCTTCTTACATCTAATAAAATAGCAATCCAAGGAATGCTTGTGTCGCCTGCGAAGCGGTTTGATTATTATTCTAGAAAGTGGATCAAATTATTGGTATCAGTAGAAAAGTCTTGTCAAATGAAATTCATTTGAAATATCAGACCTCTTAATTACAAATTAAAAGATATGGTCATTCTCAAATTTTCAGAAAAGATAATCATCTAGGTCAAGGTCACTACGTAAAAAATGGTAACAAAAAGGTCTCATCATAAGAAATATAAAAGACCTATCACCACCTACCAATTAAAAGATATATACAACCTTAGAAAAGAGGGTTAAATAGCTAGGTCAAGGTCAAAAGGTAAAAATTATGGTATGTGTAGAATGGCATTGTTACAAGGAAAATACATGTGAAATATCAAAGCCCTATCACCTACCAATCAAAAGATATATCCAATATTACTTTTCTTGAAAAGTAGATCAAATATTTAGATCAAGGTCAAAAGGTCAAATATTATGGTCTGTGTGGAGAAGTCTTGTCACAAGGAATACAGATATGAAATACCAAAGCCCTATCGCTTACCAATCAAAAGATATATCCATTCTTAATTTTTTTGAAAAGTAGGTCAAATATTTAGGTCAAGGTCAATAGGTCAAAATAAATCCTTTGGCTTCCTTTGGCTTCGACACTACCAATTTAGATTTAGATTTACCATACTTATACTGCATACCTAAAATGCATAAGAATCCGTACAAACAACGTTTCATCGCTGGTTCCTCAAAATGTTCTACCAAATCTGTATCGATCTTACTCACCAAAGTTTTATCTGAAATCAAATCTGGGCTACAAAAATATTGTTCGACAGTATATTATCGCAGTGGTATCAACCAGATGTGGATTTTAAAGAATTCGAAGGAACTTTTAGAACATCTGAAATCCACTCATTTTAGTAGAGTCCATTCGATCAAAGCCTTTGATTTTTCGACACTTTACACTACAATTCCACATTCTAAGTTGAAAGAAAGACTCGCAAAAATTATAAGTAATGCGTTTACAAGTAAGAACGGTAATCGCAAATACAAATTTATTGTTGTTAACTATGACAAAACCTACTTTGTAAAAGAAAAGTCAGATTCTGAAAATAAGTACACTGACACAGACATTATTCAAATGTTAAACTTTCTGATCGACAACATTTTTGTGGTGTTTGGAGGAAAGGTCTTCCAGCAAATTGTCGGAATTCCAATGGGGACGAATTGTGCCCCTCTCCTTGCCGACATTTTCCTTTACTCGTACGAAGCTGAATTCATTCAATCTTTGGTCTCTGAAGGGAAAAGATACTCAGCTTCTGACTTCAACTTCACTTACAGATACATAGACGATGTGTTGTCCATCAATAATCCAAAATTCGCGGATTACCTGAGCAGTATCTATCCTTCGGAGCTTGAAGTCAAAGAAACTACAGAGACAAATAATTCAGCATCCTATTTGGACATAATGTTGTCCTACGACACTGATGGTCACATGAACACCTCACTCTATGACAAACGTGACGACTTCAATTTCAGCATTACGAACTTTCCTTTTCTGAGTAGCAACATCCCTTCATCGCCTGCTTATGGCGTGTTCATATCTCAGTTGATACGCTATGCCAGAGCAAGTACCAAATATACGGATTTTGTTCTGAGAGCTAGGCGTCTTTCAGATAAGCTTCTCAATCAGGGATTTCTTTGTGACCGACTAACATCGTCACTGAGGAAGTTCTACGGTCGATATGGGGAACTCGTCAAACATTATGATGTCCCGCTATCCAGAATAATGGATGATATTCTGTCATAGACCATTTGAACCATCCAACCAAAGATTGTACTCTATATCTTCCAAAATGGAAGTAACCGGATGTGACAGTTCTACCGAATTGAAGCAACGGATGTTGCATGCAAGCAGGAGATGCTTACTCTTCCTGGGCACCTGGTCTCACTCTCATATCGGGAGTTCGCTTCTTTTCATATGGTGGAGGTTTTTGTTTTTGTTTGCTTTGGTTCCTGTTTTATCCTGATTTTGTATGCCTTCGGTTTCTGATTTTCTGAATTATCGATTTTGTACTGTAGACAGGGATATGGTCATTATCCATATTTGTCATATATGGTATATGTAGGAAGGTGTTGACACAAGGAATACACATGTGAAATATCAAAGCCCTATCACTTACCAATCAAAAGATATAGCAGATCTTATCTTTTTTTTCAAAAGTAGGTCAAATATCTAGGTTAAGGTCACAAGGTAAAAAATTATGGTATGTGTAGAAAGGTCTTGCCACAAAAATTGCACACGTAAAATATCAAAGTCCTAACACTAATCAAAAGATATATCCATTCTTAATTTTTTTAAAGTAGGTCAAATATGTAGGTCAAGGTCAATGGGTCAAAATATATGGTATGTGTAGGAAGGTATTGTCCCAAGTAATACACATGTGAAATATCAAAGCCCTATCACTTACCAATCAAAAGATATAGCGAATCTTATCTTTTTTTTTCAAAAGTAGGTCAAATATCTAGGTCAAGGTCACAAGGTCAAAAATCTTGGTATGTGTAGGACGGTCTTGTCACAAGGAATACACATGTGAAATATCAAAGCCCTATCACTTACCAATCAAAAGTTATGGGCTGTGACACCCAAAGTGTGACAGACAGACAGACGGACTGACGGACAACGGACAAAGTGATCCCTAAGTGTCGCTATGCTTCGCAGGCGACACAAAAATGCAGCCTATAATCTGAGTGATTAGTACGTGTAATTACCTAAAATGTATCATTTGCCGACACATTCAATGTCATCTGATTAGGATAATTGAAACAAAAACTTGTTTGAAACAAAAATTATCTTTTTATTCTGATAAACTGGATTGTTTGAAATTTCTCCACGTGAGCCTGAAACAGGGACTCGAGGTCAGATACAAAAATAATGTCTTTTAAATCCATTTAAGAATGTATTTGTGTACCTATTTTTGACCGTAACACACACGATTGCTGCAGAAAATTTAAAGAGCGAGACCGGATCAATCAATCAAAACTGATTGTGATGGATCTAAATCACTGATGTTTAACGTCTTCAAATTCATTAGCATCATTTTAGAGCAGTGAAATTTACAGCATGGACAAGACATGCACGTTTCGGGTACTTAACCCTCGTCATTGATCCTCAATCTAAACAATGTTGTTAATATGACTGAAATCTGTGAAAATTATGTTCTAAATATACCAAAAGACGTAGCAAAATGGCTGGGATATGATGCTACAAGACCCAGGTTTTAGAAATTTAAGAAAAGTTTGTAAACAGAAATGTTCAAATACGTTTGAAGAAGCAACCAAGTTGAACCCAGATTGATCGAACTTGGCTACATGTGCCCTCGGGGACTATTGGTCCATCAGCAGTGACATTCATCAAATAGTACAAATGTTCAACGTCTTCAAATTCAATAGCATCATTTAAGAGCAGAAAAATTTACAGCATGGACCAGACTTGCACTTTTCGGGTAATAATCCTAATCAATATCAACAATGTAATATGGCCAAAATTAGTGAAAATTATGTCCTTAATATACCGAAATACGTAGCAAGATGGTTGGGATATGATGCTCATAGGGCTGTCACGACTGACCGAAAATTCGGTTAACCGCGGTTCCAGCTTGGTCGGTTCGATTCGGATCGTACTTTACGGATTTTGGTTCGGTCCTTTTGTTATACCTGGTAATCAGTAGTATATCAATTTTGTATGTTACACAGACTGTGATTGGATACTTTATCGTAGTTCACTCAATGTTGTTTCACTTCTTAACTTTAAATGTGCACCTGTTTGTTTGACAGAAAGAGTCTAAGAAGTCTTCTGACTGTTCTAGTTTGGTAATTTTGTTGAATGTTGATAAAATCTCGAAGAAAAATGCTTTCAAAGCAGAAAAACGAAAAAGAATCGTTTTGTTATTCTTACTATTATTTCACTCATTTATGGAATGAAACAACAAACGCAAACCAAACCAAAAAAAAAAAAAAACGAGAACCGCAGTTCAATTGCCTGAACTGAACCGAACCGACTTAAGGCTGAACCGTGAGAACCCTAGATGCTACAGGACCCAGGTTTTAGAAATTTGAGAAAATTTTGTAATTAGAAATTTACAAATGCATTTGAAGATACGACGAAATTGATCGAACTTAACTACATGTGCCCCCGGGACTCCTGGTCCACCAGTCGTGACACTCACCAAGTGGTACAAATGTTAAACGTTAATTAAAATTCATTTAAGAGCTGATACATTTACAGCATGGATCAGACATGCACGTTTCGGGTATTTAACCCGACGCATTTTCTACATACCTCTTGCAAAATGAAAGCAGTGTGTGTCCAAAGGGACTAAATTCAAAATCATTACCAAAACCTTTAAACACCATAGGACTTAATACAAGACTTCACGTAAACCACGAGACGAATGTACGACTGGTGCTGAATTAAAGAAAGTCATCTGCCCTACTAGTATTAAGAAGGGAGGAGATCTCTATCCAGACCTGGTTGCAATACCAACAACAAAATACTAAAACACCCGAAGCGCAAACACAGAAGACGAGTACAGCAAGAGACGAAAAATAGTCACAAGACATAGAAACAATAACCACAAAAGACTACATATAAACCGACGAGACCAATGGGCAACCAGTGCCGACTTAGGACGGCCATCTGCTACGCAGGAAACAAATGGTGTGGTTATCCTGGATTACGTGCGCAACCTCCCCCCCCACTTTTCCGATTCCCCAGAAGTCTCGAAAAACGTATAATTGTGGTGTGTAAAACAACCTCCTCACTGTCAAATGACCACACACAAACAAGACCGAAAATGCAGAGGTCCAAGCAACACAGAAGATTATGTAAATGGATATAAAAAGAGGGTGCACGTAATACAATCAGTGTTCTACCGGCTGTAGCGAACTCATGTAAGTTATCACCTGAGGAGTCAAACTGACATTCAGAGAGGACAGGTTGTCGGGGCCCTGTCTTCTCTAAAGAGGTTTTGACAGGGCCCGTCATGGAGTCCCGTCGTAACAGTCAGACAGAGTGCAAGGTCTAAGAAAGCGCTGGTACAAGACTGTAGATTGGTAAAGTACCAAGTCTAGTGTCTGTCTGGTGACATGAGGATCATACCCATGGTATAAAAAGCGTTGATGATTCCGACGCGTTTTCTATGGTAATGCTGTCTATTTTTGATCCTTCTGATTTTGTTTATCATATCACCATAAAATGCAGGTTGTGAAATACCAAAAGTAATGTACTCTGTTGCTTCTATAGATCCGAATTTTAAAAGAAGTTGACTGTAATTTTTGCAAAATTTCCAAAAAGTCTTAAGTTTCTTCGTAATTTGCAAGTTTCTACTGTGGAAATCCAAAATAATAGTACATGCTCTAGCGTACCGGATGAGTTGTGATATGAAAATGCCGTATGACAGTAGTCTAGGAACATCTAGACGTATGACCATAGTCTAGGAACATCTAGTAAATGATATTACTCTAGTAAATGGTCTCACTCCCATATCGGGAGTTCGCGTCTTTTCATATGGTGGAGGTTTTTGTTTGTTTGCTTTGGTTCCTGTTTGGTTGCGCTCACCTTATCCCTTAATTAAGAATAGGTCTCTTATATGTCCTGTCTAGAACTTACCTTATATGTATATTTTCTTTCGATCTACCTATCTTTTATTTGCACAATTGACCTCTTGTCTTCATTTACTATTTCATTTTCAGAATAATGTTGAACTTTGCCAAGATATTGTTCATGTATCAACATTTAAGGAGAGGCGTTCATTCTGTTTGCAATGTTTTTTTTTCTATAGACGTAAGGGAATATAACTCACTCTCTTACAGAATGAGGCCTCGTAGTTTGCTAACTTCATGGAAAAAAGTGATTAAAATAATGACGCCGAAAGAACCTATTAGTTTTCGATTTTACTCATCTGATCGACCTTTGATACGATGAATATGCACAACGACTTATGGCTGATATAGAAAGAGAAATTTCACTGACTTTTTAAGAATGATCTAATTCAAAACTAAAGTTATCTCACATATATATGATATCTCAGATCTAGAAGCGGTCTTGGAATACTTTAGAGAACAAAAAACTCACAGAAAAAGAAACATCAAAATACAATTAAAACTAGCAATCTCACATCTCATTATAAATCCAGTGCATGTTCCAATGACAGAAAGCTTGCAAGTTAGTCACTTGTTCAGGGTTATATTATATAACAGCTGAAACTATCATTGAGGAAGGTCGGTACAGGGACATACTAAAATCATGAGACTCTGACTATCCCCGGGCGCCTGGTCTCATTTCGGAATATTACTCATTCTGATGTTCTCAACCATTCCAATGGAAATTCTAGCAATTATTTTGCCTTGCTTTGACACTGAATAACTGATAGGAACTTCTCTGATGTATATTTACTGTGTTTTATGTGCTTTGGCTGACTGATTATTCTCTCATTTTCCTGTAACCCTAAGTTCTGGTTGTTTATATAGGCTTTAGCTATTAAGAGGAAGCTCGCCAAACCTGTTTTTGTCCGGCAGAGCATGGCCGTTGTCGAATATGGACAAATGAAAACCTGTACAGATCTATTATTTGTACTCTAATACCGTATAAATTGTCGTAAAAATTTGATCAACAGCGAATTTGAAAATTATAGAAGAAACGAGGGGATTCATACAAGTCTCTTGCAGATACATAAACACAAACAAAAAAAAAATAAAATAAAAAAACGCACACACACACACCCGAAACACCCTATGCGACAATGGGACACTTAAGAAACTAAACTGCGATTAATATTCCATAATGTTAAGCACAAAGCAAAACATGAGTGGATCATTATTCGAAAATATTAATCAATTCACGTTGTTAAAATATGAGCATTTCTTGCCAAGTTCGAAAAGATGTCAAGAGAGTCCTAAATATCCATCTTCTCGAGACAAGTGTACGTTATACCTTACTCCCCCTTTGTCGGATGTCATTCACAAAACTGCGTCTCCGGACACCTGGTCCCACCTCTAGCTTGCAAGGGATCCGTCGATGCTCAGTTTTGTGCTCTATTGTGAGTGTTGTTGAGATTATCGTCAGGATCTTCTTTAAATCGTAGTGTGGAGTACATACGACAAGATCAGAGTCTATATTATATAATACTTTAATAACCAGCAATTTTGGGAGTAAAATAATTCAAACACATTAATGAGTTAAAGAAGATCCTGACGATAATCTCAACAGCACTCACAATAGAGCACTATATTGAGCATCGACGGACCCCTAGCAAGCTAGAGGTGGGATCAGGTGCCCAGGAGGAGTAAGCATCCCCTGTTGGCTAGCCGCACCCGCCGTCGATGTTAATGCACGATGAAGAACACAGTATACAAATTGCATGCACTGCCTGACCTTATGTCTATATAGAAAGTGCTATGGCGACAATGTCAGGGAAATATATTCAAAACACTTACTGTCAAACCCGTCGAGGGGAACTTTTTTACGAGCTCCACACGGCAAAGGGCATAAGCAATAACAAGCATTAACAAGCACTTAAATTGATAGAATTTTATACGAGTTTCATCGGATACACAGTTTTGTGTATGACATCCGACAAAGGGGAGTAAGGTACTTCTGAAACTTATTTGTCGTCACAGCATTTGATTCAAAAATAGCTTGAATGGTCATGTTTAACAAATGGCGGAGCAATCTATTATCAGATTAATGCAATATAAAAGAAATGGTCATTACCATCAAAGACGTATTTTACATTCATATGACATTATTCTTAAGACGTTGATGTAAACAGTAACGAGATTGGATAATGCAGAATGCGATAAGCTCATTGGAACATGGATTGTACTAGACGGCACTCACTGAAATAAACATTCTTAATTATAATTCATAAATTTCTTGAAATTTCTAAAACGTGGGACCTATAGCATCATATCCCACCCATCCTGCTACGACTTTCGGTACGCTTTTTCGACATAGTAACTTTCATACTTTTTTGACATACATTTTTGTATTACATTATTTAGATTTGAGGATCACTGACGAGGGTTACATGTAAGTACCCGAAACGTGCCTGTCTGGTCAATGCTGCCAAATTATCTGTTCTTACTATTCAATTTGAAGACGTTTAACATTTATACCACTTGGTGAGTGTCACTGCTGGTGGACCAAGAGTCCCCGAGGGCACACGTAGCCAAGTTCGATCAATTTCGGTTGATCGTTACTTCAACTCAACCTAACATCTAGTGTAAATGGGCAGAAATTCAAAATCGAGGTAGACCAAGACATCGATTGATCGTCTCAAGATCTTATTTACGTAATGACTTGAAATGCCAGGGGATGTGGCGCACAATATGTAGGTGAGACAGGCCAACCTTGAAAATCTCGTTTTAGGAACCATTCTTATAAGATCAGAACCTCAGGTCAACAAAAACACAGAAACTTTCTTTATAATCACTTTGTTAAATATAATCATTCTATTTCGGATATCACCATTACCCCAGTTCAGACTTTTCCAAAACGTAACAATGAAAGTAAGACTGAAATTAAAAAAACGTCGACTACAAGCTGAACTTGCCTGGATTACCAAACTTAAGACTGCGTACCCTCTTGGTTTAAACGATCAAATTTATGGACAAGGAAACATCTCCCCAGCTTCTACCAATATCAACATCTTTTCAATTCGCCCAAACACTAAAAGGAAATACAGTTCGCACGGGAAAAGACGAAACAGACAAAAAAGAAAACGACCCAGAAAATACCGCTCTCTCAACGATTTCCTTACTATAGCACGCAATATTGCGGAAGACATGAGCTGTTACATGCTCTGTCGTCAATACCAGTTATGCACTTGAAATCTATCTTGGATGAAGCAGAGGTTGCATTCCTAAGAAACACTGACTGATTCAGACTTAATATCATTGTCTCATTCGCACAGTATAAACTTTATCCTATTGTGAAAAACACCTCACCTAAAAGACGATTCATAAAAATCCCGTTTATTAACAAAGATTTTGATCTTCTAAACATCTCTATTATTTTTCGGGATCATCGCGTACAAAGTACCATTCCTCAATATTTTGAAAAATTAGAGCCACCTCTCATTTGTTATAAGTACAAGAAACCTATTCGAAACTTTGTTTTTAACTATAATAAAGTTACAACGGATCCTGACATACTTGAATCGTGTCCTGCTTCTTGAGAACGTGCAACTTCTAAATATCTCTACAAACCAGCTGGCCATGTTGTTACAGGTGACTTTTCAATTATCCAAGACATACAGCTCCGTGGTCTTCCTAAAAAAGGACCTAAGTATAGAATCCCATCCAAGATAGATTTTGTCAAATGCCGTGAAGTGCTTACGGAAGCCTTAAATAATTATACGAAAAGATGGTGTAAATCAGAAGGAGTCGAACCGCATGCTTTGAATGACTGGAAAAACCTCATTTTAGATATAACGGATATTCGAATAGATAACTTCCATAAAAACCCTCATCTTTGTTCCAAATCAGAAAGATATTTCAAATCCAAACTAAGTAAATTACATGAAACATATGTCTTTGCACCAGCTGATAAAACAGCCAACAACACCATTATCATTTGAAAACGTTACTACATATCAACTTTGGTTTCGGAACTTTTGTCTACTTATACATATATCAAAAGCAATGAAAGTGCATCTAACATTTTAAGCAAGCATAACAGTGAACTGTCTTCATTCAATATCTTTATTTCTAAATTGGATCTCCCGACACTATATTGCATACCGAAAGTGCAGAAGTCTCCTTACAAATTTCGATTTATTGCTAATTCTAGTAACTGCTCCACTACAATTTTGTCTAGAAATCTGACGTCAGCACGTACTGCTATTAAAGAACACATAACTAGATATTGTGAAACGGTTCTAAACGTGAACGATGTAAATTTCTTTTGGTCTATTAAGAATTCAGGGGATGTGATTGAAAAAATGAAATCTGGAAATTTCCAAGCCAATACGATTTCTTCATACGACTTCTCTAATATGTACACCACACTTCCTCATGACAAAATTAATGATCGATTATCTAATCTCATTAAATGGTGTTTTGATCGAGAGCGAATAACTTACATTTGTACATCTGAATCGAAGGGTTTCTTTTCCTCGACAGACTACAAATCATACAAACCATGGACATGTAGTGACCTGTGTAATGCCTTGTCCTTCCTCTTGGACAATATTTATGTTAGATTTGGTGAGGATCCTTTAGAGAAGACAGGGTCCCGACCACCTGTCCTCTCTGAATGTCAGTCGGACTCCTCGGGTGATTACATACATGAGCTCGCTACAGCCGGCAGAGCTCGGACTGTATTACGCATGCTCTCTTTTTATATCCATTTACATATTCATCTGTGTTTCTGGGGCCTCTACGTTTCGCGGTCTTGTTTTTGTGATGTCATCTTACAGTGAGGAGGTTGTTTTACACCACAACTGTACGTTCTTCGAGACCTCTGGGTAATTGGAGAAGTGAGAGGGTTGTGCGCACGTAATCCAGGATAACCACACCATTTGCTACTTGCGTGACAAATGGCCGTCCAAAGTCGGCACCGGTTACCCATTGGTCTCGTCGGTTTATGTGTAGTCTTTTGTGTTTCATGTTTACATGTCGTGTGTCTCTTTTCCGTCTCGTGCTGTACTCGTCTTTGGTGTTTTACTGTTGATGCTGCAACAGGGTCTTGTTGGAGATCTCCTCCCTTCTACAACGCATTCTAAAATTTGTGTTATCAAAATTTCTTAAAATTTCTAAAACATGGGTCCTGTAGCATCATATCCCAACCATCCTGCTACGTCTTTCGAACGGTACGCATTTTCGACATAGTAACTTTCATACTTTTTGGCATATTACCTTGTTCATATTTGAGAATTACTGACGAGGGTTAAGTATCCGAAACGTGCATGTCTGGTCCATGCTGCCAATTTTATCTGTTCTTGAATGATGCTATTCAATTTGAAGACGTTTACATTAATACCACTTGGTGAGTGTCACTGCTGGTGGACCAAGAGTCCCCGAGGGCACATGTAGCCAAGTTCGATCAATTTCGGTTTATCGTTTCTTCAACGAATTCTAAAATTTCTGTTATCCAAATTTCTTGAAATTTCTAAAACGTGGGTCCTGTAACATCATATCCCACCAATCCTGCTACGTCTTTTGGTACGTTTTTTTCGACATATTACATTGTTTAGATTTGGTTGAGGGTTAAGTATCCGAAACGTGCATGTCTGCTCCATACTGCCAATTTATCTGTTCATAATTGATGCTATTCAATTTGAAGACGTTTAACATCAAAGAAGTACCTAACAGTTATTCAGTCTCAATTTCGAGATGGCAAGGCCAAAGCGTAAGAATTCCCATCGGAATGGTTCCGAACTCCGGAATGAACAACATTCAGTGAGACCAGGACCGAAAAAGAAAAAAAATTAGGTTTCACAAACACCGATGTCCTGGATGTTGAGGTAATGGAACCAAAAGCTAGTCAATTAATGAAGAAAGGAGATGATCTCAAACTGAACATGACCGCAGTACCCAAAGCAAAAAAAAAAATGATTCCCCATCTTCAATGCCAAACACAGAGTTGACAAGCATTACAGGAAAACCAAAAGGGACAAATCAGCAAATGAACGTCAAACTAAAAAACAAACCAAATTCCAGATGATGAAAATAAGGAAACAAAGAAGGGGATCTAGAACAACACTAGGTTGCAGCACCCACAGCAAAACCCCAAAATACCCAATGCAAAAACACAGAGCAGACACGCACAGAAAGACAAAAGGGACAGGGAACATCAACACACAACATAGAAACATCAAAGATACAAATAAAAACTTAACACCAAAATACACAAATATTCAGCCCCTTGGCTTTTATCAAGTGTAGATAATCGTTTTTACAATTGATAAAGGCCAAGGAGCTAGAAATTTGTTTAGTTGAGTGTTTATGTTCAAACTATATTCCAAAAAAAAAAAAAAAAACCACAATCGAAAATCTTAGGAATGTTGGAAACAAACAAACAGTAGTTTTTTCGCATAAAAAGAAAATAGTACAAACAGACAGGGCAAACAGATATATTTTCAATGAATACTAGATACTAAAGACGCATGAAAACATTAAACATTAAAGCCTACTGAATCAAACGGGACCACTTTTCTTGTATTTTTCTATTTTATCTTCAACAAAATATACCGAAAACCTTTTGGCAGAACAAGTAGCGGTAGTATTGATACTCACTAAATACACACACACATAAAGTTGCTAATGTCGGAAAGCAATGTCATAATCGTGTTTCATTTGATCTATCGAAGGCATAATGATAAGACAACATTAAATCTTGTCAGTCTATCCGTAATCTCTGTTTTCCTTGGCCTCTTATTTTTTGACATCCAATTATAGATATACAGACAAATGAATGACATAAACAGAATAAATGAGATTGTTTTGAAGGGATAGTTGATTGTATGTAACAGTGATGATGTTTCTCCAAAATTAAAATTATTGCAAAATGAATGAACCCTTGAGAGGAAAATACCGTTAGAGTTCACAAATTTAAAGGCTTATTTTGACGTTACTCTTGACACAGTAATTATGTAATTTGAAAATACGGTAATATTAATGTTTTTACATACATGATGTACCTATTAGTTGAAATTAGTTATAAAAATGCTGCGATGTGACGTATTTGATATAGTTACAAGTTCAGTACAGTCACGTGTAATTCTTTACATGTATTTTTTTCATTAAGTTATCAATAACGTATAAAAATGTATGTCAACATTTCATTCAAAAAGAATTACAGACACAAATGCAACATGTACACTTGCATTGTTTTCGATTGTTTTCAGATATGCGACTGTGATATAATAAATATCGTATTCAGAATACAGGTCATTTTACGAATAAACCAATTGGACAGAGGCATGTGAAAGAGGAATTTTGAGGGATATGTGATATAAAAGCATCATTATGTAATTCGTGGGGAGGATGTAGAGAGTTATCTATCTTTATCGCATGTAGAGGAAATTTAAGAAAGTGAAATGTTGATTTTTTTGTCAATTGAATTCAACTAACTGATTACATGAGATGTAAAATATATGATATGGAAGTATTCCAACTCTGTACTTTCTTGAAAAGGAGCTGTTAAGATAAGGGCCGGATTTAGCCCTGAAATCACTCGATTATTTCTCGTGCGCTGTCCTTCCAATTTAGATAAAAGTTGGTCAGGATAAAAATATAAAGTATAATAAGATTCATAGTAGGTATTTTATTTAAATAAATTTGGTGAAAGATGTTATGATTACGGGTTGAAGAGGTAGGGGTACAGATGACGGAAATCGTTGATTATATATCGATCATCGAAAATGCACCAAAAATGCATTATTTTACAGTTTTTACGTTTATTATACTTCTGTTACCTTTTCATGTCAAAACTGGATAATCGAAATTATTTTTGAGGTTATTATATCAATATAATCGGCAAACTCTGCAATCCGGAAACTGAAAAACGGTTTTATTTCGTTCTTCTCAGCCACTTACAAAAATGTATGTAGCTTTCTGGCGCGAAATACACATGATGTAGAAATAGACAACTTTCTCCTTTATTTCCTTCCAAACGGTTAAATATTTGATCGGAACACACTCTGAATAGATTGTTCCGTGATATAAAGTGGAAAATATGGCAATATAACCTACTTTATCGCTCCAGAGGCAAATTTAAAAGTAGTCATCCACCCCCCCTTTTTTCGTTTTTCGCCTGTGGGACATCGTTCCCCCCCCCCTCGCTTCAGAACCCCACTTGGCCAGAAAGTGTGTTTTATTGATATACACCTTTGGTGAAAGTGGCATTGTAAAGCGAGGGGAGGAACGATATTGTATAAAACTTTTCCGTTTACCATTGATTTCTGTGTAAAAAACGCTTATTTTGACCCAAATATGCGTCTTATTTTTCATAAATTATCCCATCGGACAGCAGATTCATATGTGGACCAAGTTACTTGAAATTTCTACCGTAAAAGATTCTCAAATTTTGCATTTTGAAATTTCGACTTTTCAGGGCAGATTTTACGCCTTATCTTAACAGCTCCTTTAAAACTAACTCATGTGTTTCGGTTAGTAAATTCTCATCAGTTGTACGTTTTTAAATGTCGAAGTGATTTTCAGAAACAGCCAAATGAATTTTATAAACTCTCTAATTTTATTTTTTGAATTTAAATTCGTGCATTTACTACGCAATATGCGTTTTTAAACATTTAAAGGAACATCAAATGACTGCAACGGCTTTACTTTTGTTTACAAAATTATTGAGGTCTCAAGTATTTCAGTCACCCCTGTACGATTTATCAGTATGACTTATTAATCATTTAGATGGACCATCACGTTTAGCTGGACACTTCATTATCGGCTTGTGGAGTAACTTTGATAAAATTGCGAAGCCTCTTCACTACATGTTTTGTATATTTCTCATTACTTTGGCACATGGCACTGCTTAATCTTGAAGAAAATGAGAACAAGTAAAGGAAAAGAGAAATCAAAGTGAGATGGCCAACTTAAAAAAAAAATTAGATACTTTTTTCCTCTGAAACATTTACGAATTAAGAACAAAAGAAACATATTGAATCCCAGCTTCAATTTGAACCTATTCATCGTACCTAACGCGTAGACTTCAATTGAACAAATGATCAATGGTTACTTAAACGTTTATTACCTCCATTGTGTATCGCTGATGCATCCTGAAAGGGAATTTCATTTAAATAATTGAACTTGAAATACAGGGAGACATGAACGATCGACATAACAAAAAACTGTCTGTAAGAGGATGACTCGCATTCAAGCATCAGGTGACGACATTTGAAATAGTTCAGTTAAAGAGTCCCGCTCCTTAAAGATAGGCTGCAAAAATTAATTTCAGGAATATTACCAACTGATAGTTTAAATAACCTTATAAACGGTAGGATAATACCTAATTTCAATGCTAAGAACCGTATATGCTCAAATGTGGACTTAATCTAATAAGATATAAAAACTGTGCTAAGCCTTGTGAAACTCGAATAAATCTGTCGAACCATCCTCCTCAATAATACTACATTGTACATATATACTATGACTGTTACGGTTAAACGAAAGTTCGGTTAACCGCGGTTCAAGCTTGGTGGGTTCGATTCGGATCGTACTTTGTTAGTAATAAGTAGTTTATCAATTTTGTATGATATACAGACTGTGATTGGATACTTCGTCGTATTTCACCTAATGAAATGGGTTGTTTTTTCTTGATTGTAAACGTGCACCTGTGGAGTCAAAGGAGTCTCTGAAGCGTTCAAGTTTGGTTACTATGTCGAATGTTGAAAAAATCTCGAAGAAAAATGCTGTCAAAGGAGAAAAATGAAAACGAATTATTTATTGATTTGTTATTCTTATCATTATTTCACAATTTCATGGAATGAAACAACACAAACTCAAACCGAACCGAAGAAACCGAGAATCGCGGTTCATTTTCCTGAACCGAACCGAACCAAGGTTGAACTGTGACAGCCCTCATATATACATGCATGTACCATTTCCTCGATTAGCAGGAATTAATCCATAAATGTAGGTTGAGGTCAAGTTAACGAAGTCAAAAAATGGTATTAATTTATATGAAATAGACATTTGGAATATAAAAATTCTATCGCCTACCATTCAAAATGTCCATTGTCAATAATGTAAAAGGCCAATGTCAATTTACATAGACAGACAGACAGACTTACGCGCAAATAGTCGGACAGGCCACAACATATATGCCCCACATCTATTATATCGGTTGCAAACATGTAGTTATTCTTCCTTTTAGAATATTTTTGTGACTTTTGCATAATATGTCCGGCAGATCAATTGTTTCAAAATTAAATTTGGCTTATTCTGGAGAAAAAAATGGAATATAAACTAAATATGCGATAACCCCCATCCAATAATTAAAAAGAAAACACGACAAAAAGAATCGAAAGAATAGATTAACATACAAAGCCAGGGGATTAGCCATGCTAAAGTCTGTACGAGAAAAGGTCCACAATGATTTTTGATTATATTTCAAAATGTTCTCAGATTTATTAACATTCGAATGTTAAACGTCTACAAATTCAAGCCACACAACGATCACACATAGTACGAACTATTGATTGGGATGGATCCATGGCTTTTCACGTCCAATATCTGTGCGTGAAGACGGGGTCATGAATTTTGGAAAAAATAAAAAAGGTCGTTTAACATAACATTTAAAATATTAATCCGATGCTTTATCGCATACTATACAATTATGGACTTTTTACGAGGTGAATATGGTGTGATATTTTCTGAATTTGAAAATATTGACCGAGGCGACAGCCGAGGTCAATATTTTCAAATCCAGAAAATATCACACCATATTCACCGAGTGAAAAGTACATAATTGTTTTATTATATAGTGGACTCAATCAGTATTTATAAAGGTACCTTTTCGAAATGGCTGACATCGACTTTTCTTTTAAAATGTTTCAAGACGTGTTAATATCAGCATTTTCTGTCGCTGAATTACCCCAAACGTAATGGAATTCATTCAATGAGTCAAATGAAGAATATTTCAGAGTCAAAATCCGTAGATAGGCCAACAATTCAAGAATTTGAGCTAAGCTTCAGGGTCCTTGCTGCTGTTTACGAAATGACATTAATGACGTCACAGATACAAATTTCGCGCGTTTTCGATATTTCATGGTAAACCGGAAGCAAGAGTTTTCGCGGTAGTGATATTTAATGAAATTGCCCCTCACAGGTCAATATGATGAGTCAATGACTCGTCACGTGACAGTTCTCAGCCAATGAGAGTGGGAATAAAAACAGACTATATAATAACATTCAATATTTAATGTAAATGTTAATTTTTGTAAAGTAGGCGAAACGTCAAGGTCGAGTTCACACGGTAAAATATTTGTTACCAATTGAAAAAACCTTATCACAAATGAGTTAAAGAAGACCCTGACGATAATCTCAACAGCACTCCCAATAGAACACCAAATTGAGCATCTAGCTAGAGGTGGGACCAGGTGCCCGGAGTAAGCATCCCCTGTTGTCTAGTCGCACTAGCCGTCGATGTTCATGCACGAAAATGAAAACAATATATAATTAAAAAAAAATTTTCTCCCTCTAAGTTACTTTTATCTTAGGCCAAGATGATGTGAAACCTTTGAGTCATGGGTAATACCATACTAAACATGAAAGTGAATCATAATATTGTTTGAGGTAAAGCCCAAACATGATTAGCATATGTCATTTCATTATAAGCATATTAAGTGAAATTGACTTTGGTAACATGACCTTGGAAATAGGTGATCTGAAACCTACATTGTATGGATCATGAGTAACAAAAACTGAATTAGTGATTGGATACACAGTTCAAAATATAAAGCCTAAACATGATGAGCATAGACAATTTCACCCTGGACATGATTAGCATATACAATTTCATTACCAAAGTAAGAAGTGACCTTAATCATGTGACCTTGGGACAATGTGATAAGAAACATTTAGTCCTGAGAAAAAACATGCTTAAATATGAAAACAATTGTAAGAAGGGTTCAGGAGATATAGCCCAGACAAGATTAGTACGTACAATTTCATTAAAAAGAACTAAATGATTTTGACCTTGGGCACATGACCTTGGGTCAAGATGATAAGAAACCTTCCAATCCTGAGCAACAGCATACTTAAGTATCAGAGTGATCCAGTATAGGACTCCACAGATATAGCCAAGACTCAATACAATGTAGCATTTACAATTTCATTAAAAAAATGTAAAACTTGACCTTGACCTTTGTCATATTGACCTTGGATCAAGGTGGTGTGAAACCTTTGGGTCATCAGTACCATCATACTAAAATATGAAGTGATCCTATCACGGTTCAAAAGATTAAGCCTGGACATAATACACAAAACAAATACAATTTTTTATAAATATACCAAATGACCTTGACCTTGGTCACATGATTTTGAGTCAACATGATGTGAAACCTTAGTGTCATAAGCAACAACATACTAAAATATGAAAGCGATCGTGCAAACGCTTCAAGAGATCTAGCCCTGTCAGGAATGCATGTACAATTTCATTAAAAATGTACTACGTGATCTTGACCTTGGTCAAGGTGATGTGAAATCTTCGGGTCATAATCAACAACATACTAAAATACGAAAGAGATCCGGCAAACGGTTCAAGAGATAAAGCACGGACAGGAATGCATTCACAATTTCTTTAAAACGCATTAAGTGACCTTGACCTTGGTCACATGACCTTGGGTCAAAGTGATGTGAAACCTTCGGTTCATAAGCAACAACATACTAGAATATGAAAGTGATCGGGCAAACGGTTCAGGAGATATAGCCCGGACACGATGTGTGACAGACGGACAGACAGACAGACGGACTATGAAGGCAAAACCAATATGTATCCCCTCCCGTTGGGGGGAGAACAAAAAGTGCATCTTTTGCAGATGGCCGTCCAAAGTCGGCGCCGGATGCACATTGTTTGCGTAAGTCGTTTTGACTATTTCTGTCTGTTTTGTATGATAGTGAAGGATGGTCATGTTAAAGAAACATTTCCTTTTCCGTGAAATAATCCATAAGTAAATATTCAATTATATTTTGGAATCCTACTTATTTGAAATTGAATAAACAAAGAACTGTATATGGAATATGCCTCCCCCAAACAAAAATGAAAATAGAATATAGAAAGTCCACGCTGCAAATTTATATGTTCTGAAATGATGCTATGAAGGTGTGTCATTTGACACGATTTAAGATCATGTTTGCGCAACTCGTTGGATTATGTGTAGTATTTTGTGTTTCATGTTTATATGTCGTGTGTCTCTTTTCCCTCTCTTGGTATGCTCGTCTTTAGTGTTTTCACATCGGTTGTTTTCGTGTTCCGTTGTTGGTGCTACAACAGGGTCTTGTTGGAGATCCCCTCCCTTCCCATTTTAGGACTCATTCAGCTTGAATTATATATATATTTCAAATTATAATGGAAAATGCATCACTTCTAATAACTCTGTTGAAGACTTGAATTCATTACATACCTAAAAGCGGATGAGTCATGGGCAATACCATACTAAAACATGAAAGTGAATCATAATATTGTTTGAGGTAAAGCCCAAACATGATTAGCGGATAAGTCTAAACTGTACAAAGTATTTGTAGGAAAATCCTTCGCGGTAATTGAAATTGAGCTTGAGGTACTCATTTGAAGAGTTTGGATTTCTTTTACGTAAGTAATAACCCCTGAAAGTCGTTTTACGTTTAGAATATTACTGGCATGTTTAAAGGCACAGCTGATGGATACCGAAAAATTATAAACCGTTTAATTCCACCTAAATTCCTTTTTTTCACGAAAACCTCAAAATGGCACTATTCCTCCTGAGCCTTTGTTCTCTCTTATTTCAACAGGGACTTATACTTTTTCTTCAATATTATTAACAGCCTTTCGCAGGGACACAGTTTACGGTGTATTTAAAATAATCTTTGATAATCAGTATCTGTGATATTTTGACCTTAAACTTAATCGATTTTCTTAAATTTTGTGAAAAATTTCAAATGATCTGTATATTTGGTACCCACGGTGAAACTTGATCAAAATCAACTTTTATACAAAGTTACTTACCTGCTATGTTGTATGTTAACAAAGAAAACTAAAATCAAAATGCATTTTAGCATTTTCGCCTTTGAGTTACAAATGTGCTATTTTTAGCGACAAATTTCCAGCATATTTTACCCTGTTTTCAAATTAGCAAAAGTCTTGGTTTCATCACGGATCTATTAGTTTTTCTTCTTTAAATGATTATTTGACATTAATCCTATGATTTAATATGGTTTTCATAAAATCGTTGAAATTCTTTACTAGAAATGGCATGCCTCATTGGTCAGTGTCACACCTTACCGGATAGCGCGAACGGACGTCCAACGGTTGAAACAGCTGCAAAAGTCCTTTGTTCGTTGGTCGTCCGTTTGTAAAAAAAAAATCAACGCTGCCACTGATCGAGGCTATCGCGACTAGTTTGTAACGGACACGTACATGTACTGTAAGAGTAGCGGAGATCTACCGGAAAAGTAACAGTCGAGCAACGGACTTTACCGAACGAGTAACGAAGAAACGTTCCATGGCCCCCCTTAGCTGTCCGTTAAATCACCGTTTTATCCACTTAAGGTCCGGTTAATGTCCGTTCGTGACTCGATATAAACGGACATCTATCCGAGATATAACGGGCGAGAAATGGATAAAACGTACACTAACGGACACGTAGCGTATAAGCAACGGACACCTAAGTCCGATCTGTCCATTGGCACATTTAGAGCATGCTCAAAACTTGCAAAAGGACAGAGCAGACACCAACATGTACCAACGGACATCGCCGGATAAAATGAAGATGTAACGGACGATTACAGTAACGGGTGAGTAACGGATGCGAATGGAGAACGGATTAAAAAATGTGTTATCTATTACTCGTCCGTTCGCCTTATTCGGTTACGTGTGACTGGTATAAATTTGAAGACATTTAACATATCATCATATCCTCCTTTTCCTTAAGAATTTAATTTTTAGTCAGATTTTGAAAACAAAATCACAAATGGTATAAAAACTAATTTGAAACTTTAAAACTTAATAAAAATTTTGCGCTTTATTCTACATTTCATATTCATTGTTTATATTGGGTATCACTTGCGAGAGTACCCGAAACGTGCATGCCTGGTCCAAGCTTCATATTTTCCGTTCTTTATTGATGCTGTTAATTTAAAACGTAACATTCAAAAGATCAATGATCTCTAAATCATTTTTTTCATTCCATAGTAAAAATTCTGGAATAATATTGACACATCTATCCGTCAAATACCTTGAATTCTTTCGAACATTTTAACGTCATGTTAATTATTCAAAATCGTCCGATAAATTACCAGACAATTTTCATTGCGGTGATAGGAAAGGTGATATCTACATGACTAGATTAAGACATAAATGTAGTGAATTAAAAGTTCATCTGTTCCAATTCAATGACAAATATGGATAATGACCATATCCCTGTCTACAGTACAAAATCGATAATTCAGAAAATCAGAAACCGAAGGCATACAAAATCAGGATAAAACAGGAACCAAAGCAAACAAAAGCAAAAACCTCTACCATATGAAAAGAAGCGAACTCCCGATATGAGAGTGAGACCAGGTGCCCAGGAAGAGTAAGCATCTCCTGCTTGCATGCAACACCCGTCGCTTCAATTCGGTAGAACTGTCACATCCGGTTACTTCCATTTTGGAAGATATAGAGTACAATCTTTGGTTGGATGGTTCAAATGGTCTATGATAATCTTATTGATGATGACATGTGTAATTGTGGCCTTGGTATAAAAAATATTCCATTGTTCTTATTATACACTCAAAAAATAGTTATGTTTAATAACTGCATTAATTTCCAGCCGTTAACCTTGAATGAATCAGTCCTTAAGTATACGAAAATATAGTCAAATCTTCTGAAAGGTTCAGAAGTTTATCATTTCGACAAATACGTTTTAATTCTAGATACAAAAGCGGCGGGTTTTGCATGAAAGCAGGAGATGCTTACTCTTCCTGAGCACCTGATCTCACTCCCATATCGGGAGTTCGCTTCTTTTCATGTGGTGGAGGTTTTTGTTTGTTTGCTTTGGTTCCTGTTTTGTCCTGATTTTGTATGCCTTCGGTTTCTGATTTTCTGAATTATCGATTTTGTGCTGTATACAGGGATATGGTCATTATCCATATTTGTCATTAAGGCGATAAATAATGAAAAAGGTTAATGTTAATTCCTACAACGATTTGAATATTGAATTTCTTAACATTTTTAAAGTAAAAATGATGTTGAATAGTTTATAGTGTCGACGTTCTCCATGAACAAATGTTTGAAATGTTAAACTATTCCGACAAATCTGATTTATATAGATTCTCTAAAAATTGAAAGTAGATTTCCGTAATTCTCCAGTAATAAAACAATTCGAAAGCAACTGTTTGAGGCTTTTGTTTTCTTTCTATTAACCTTAATTTGCACATGTTGGAAACTTGAATTGTAAAGTGTTAAGAGGATTGTGTATCATTAAAAAAAATACAAAAAGAATTCAATTTTAATAAAGCCTGTGTTTGTGAAACACGAATACCCCCGGTGGCATCTTTGTTAGTATGAAAACCATTTTTTGTTAAGAACATGTATATGAAAGGTCAAGGTCAGGGTCACTTGGTTAAAAAGTTTTGGTATCGATGGAAAAATCTTGTGACAAGGAATACACATGCGAAATATCAAATCCCTATCACTTACCATTCAAAATTTATTCCCAATGTTAACGTTTCTGTAAAGTAGGTCAAAGGTCAAAGTAAAGGTCAAGATCTTTGGTATCAATAGAAAGATCTTAAAATAACGAATTCACATGTGAAATATAAAAGCCCTATTACTTACCATTCAAAAGTTATGCCTAAAGTTTTTGAGAAGTAGGTCAAAGGTCAAGGTCAAGGTCAAATTTTGGTATTAATAGAAAGGTCTTGTCACAATGAATACACATGTGAAATATGAAAGCCCTATCACTTACCATTCAAAAGTTATGCCAAATGTTAAAGTTTTTCAAAATTAGGTCAAAGGTCAAGGTCACGAAGTCAAAAATTTAGATATCAATGGAAAGGTCTTTTCACAAGGAATACACATGTGAAATATGAAAGCCCTAACACTAACCATTCAAAAGTTATGCCCAATGTTAAAGTTTATCAAAAGTTGGTCAAAGGTCAAGGCCAAGGTCACCAGGTCAAAAATTTTGGTATCAATGGAAAGTTCTTGTCACAAGGAATACACATGTGAAATATGAAAGCTATATCACCATCCATTCAAAAGTTATGTCCAATGTTAAAGTTTTTCGGACAAACAGACAGACAGACAAACAGACGGACAGGCCAAAACTATATGCCCCCGAATCTTTGATTCCGGGTGCATAAAAAGTGATTCATTAATGTCCACGCTTAGTATTTCGTAAACGTCAACACCTCAGTTTTATTCATTGCAAACAAAGGAGGGGATTGCAAGTAGCATTTAAACAACTGATACCTTATCAAAGATGCAATTACATAAAGAATACATTTTCAGTATGGTGCAATTTGAGTACACGACAGAAAAAAAAAGAATCTTGAATGGACTGAAATCTTATCAAAGAGAATCAATTACAAAAAAGTAACGTTGCCATGGGAATCCTCTTCATATCCATTACAGACCATGGTATTGAGCAAAACATAATCATCGACCTGAGTGGATTTTTCTACTTTGCTTTTTCTAAAATTGTCACTCAATGTCCTTCCGATTACAGTACGTTTAATTGTGTTAGACTTCCGTACATTTCTCACAATCAACTCGCTTTCCTCTTTTGCTGCGTGATTTGCGATGATTACGCTGGTGTCCTTATATGATGGTCTTTTTCTTGACAGAGAAATCTTACACTTTAATTCCAGACATTTAGACTGATCACGCATGCGCTGTTTGATTATATCCTCCCTCAATCCTCGGCGCCGGTTAACGCAAGAGAACACTGCTTTTATGTGCTTAATTCGAAGTGTGAAAATTCCGTATAATATAGGATTTACGGCAGAATGGATCATAAATATGAGCTCTGATACAGAGAGGGCTCCAGACAGTTTAATTTTGTAATCACTATAGATCCGTATCATTGACAGCGCAATATAAGGCGTAAGGCAAACAAGAAATCCAATGATAACAAGCAGAGTCATTTTCACCACGCGTTGCTTTGATGCAGACACCAAATTTCGTCGGACGGAAACACGAGCTGAGGTTACTTTTAGAGTATCATTAACTTCCTTTCCCCTGTGGCTGTCCATTCTCTTCCACACGACTTTGGCAATATTGTAATAACAGAACAACATTATGCTGGCAGGAATGAGCAAGATATATAAGGCAAAAAATGTGGAATAAACTTTTCGTTGCCATGCCGCTGTGTAGCCGTTACTGATACACATGATTTTTGGTTTATCATCTTTAATGACAGTGTCTTGTAGAAATATAAATAATTGAGGAACAGAAAACAACATTGCCAGAAGCCATGCTGTGATTACCTTTGTCCAGATCTTTGGTCTACTTGCCAATGACTCCATTGGTCGTACAATGACTTGGTACCGGTCAATGCTCATTCCCACCAACAGAAATGTGGCACTCGATAAGGTGACGGCCTGGAGATATACGGTTAATTTACATATGAATGGCCCAAGGACCCACTCTCCAAACGCAACAAATATAATTTCCGTGGTCATTGTGATACACGCCACAGCTAGGTCTCCGATGGCTAAGTTGATTATGAATATATTCACTCGTTTTATCCGTCGTGATTGTTTACATATCAACATGATGATAAGAAATATATTTCCAAGAAAAGTCACTACCATTACAGATAGCACTGTAGCCACTCGTATTACAACTTCCGGCGTCCATATTGAATCATCTGAATTATCCTTCTGATCTTGTGTACTAAAAATTCCATCCTCAGATATTGTGATGTTGAAACTGTGGTTTGATGATGAAATGTCATACGACATTTTAGAGAAACGCTAATTCTTAGAATATTCCAGAATCTATTATTCAAGGAACCACCATTTCACCAGTCCCTTATAATGTCCACGCCAAATCAATCATCCTGTAAATAAAATAAGGTATCTATAAATAATCGGGAAAACTCAATAAAATCTCCCGAAAGGACATACAGGAGAATCAAAATCAGTCATTTCCTGATGTTACTAATTAACCATATATTTCTGAACATTGACTTATCGCCCCTGGTGAACTTCTTTGTCATGAAAAAAATAAAATAAGCAGACCCAGAGAAGATTTCTATCGTAACAGGTTCACGCAGTGTCGTCAATGAAGGTAATTAAAAGAATTCCCCATTCAATGTCTTCTCAAAACATCATTGTAAGCGCTGGAGGATCAAACCAGAGATGTATTGATATTATTTTGGAGCCATATGTACATTTGTTATCTATCACATTTTATCAGTTATTTCAAATTAATTGTAACCCCAATATTTTCAAGACCATAAGTCAATAAAATAAACATGCTGAAATAAGGAAGAGTAATATTTATTTATGTAGTTTCCCTCTCAATATAAATCAGGTATGTACTACTGAACTGTACTGAATATTTTAGTGTCTTTCTTTAACATAATTTGAATGTAAAACGAGAAAGGACTTCGCACGATTTTGCACGAAATCAGTCCAGTTTGAAACCAAGGTGGGGATATCCAACAACACTAGGTTTTAAAGATACATATCAAACAACCATCACAGGCTAGAGTTGGGTAAAATATTTTCTAAAACACATATAAATCTCTAGACTACTTGATAGCTTGATAGTTGTACTGACACTTCAATTTCAAGGTTACCAGAAAATACATAAAATCCAACCGAAAAAAATTGTCACAAGTTAAACTAACGTGAATTAAAAAAATATTGAAGTTTCTACATGAATACGAAATGGGCCCAACATGAGCGAAGCCCCTTCTTATTCATGTTGAAACTTCAAAGCACCTTCTAACCGGCTTAGAAGGCAACTACCCCGGTGGCGTAGTTGATAACATACCCGAGAGCATGCCGAAGAGCACGCGGAAGGCCTCAAATTCGAGCTCTACTTAAGCCAATTATTTTTCAGTATGTACTGTTAAGCTCTTGTAGGATGCAGGATCCATGTAGACAGTTTTTACTACAGATTTTTCACAAATAAGACGAGCAGTTTCAGGGCCTGTGAATGTTGCCATCTTAGACATAATTCAAAATGAATGAAAGCTGCAATAATTATATCGGGTCAATATTATGTGTGCCCTCTAAGTAGTTATAAATACATGTATACGAAGTACGTTGATTTTTTTATAGTCTGGCTTTTGGGAAGTGGTATCCTGACAGACCATTGGTTAACTGATGGTCTTCTGTTATATCGCTTTTCAATCAATTTCATTTCGCGCTTTGCATTGTCATGCAAAATACATAAAATCATTACGAGTGTCATGACTTTATAGGATTGATAAGGATGAATACAAGGTTGCTGTTGGACTGTCATCTCTCCCTTGTGGCATTTTGAGATGTACTTATCACATGGAAATAGTAAGCGTACACAAAATGGGCTAAAAGATACTTCTTTTGTGGATGAAAATCGATGGCGTTGCAGCTAGCCAACAGGGGATGCTTACTCCTCCTGGGCACCTGGTCCCACCTCTAGCTTGCTAGGGGTCCGTCGATGCTTAATTTTGTTATCTATTGTGAGTGCTATTCAGATTTCCGTCAGGATCTTCTTAGCTCAAGTTCTGTCAGCGCCGCTCC
The DNA here is from genome assembly GCA_028142955.1 of Pinctada fucata. Lineage (NCBI taxonomy): Eukaryota > Metazoa > Mollusca > Bivalvia > Pterioida > Pteriidae > Pinctada > Pinctada fucata. The sequence continues at coordinate 13,693,560 of AP027108.1, forward strand.
ATTCGGTAAATGGATTAAACGCAGTTTCCAATTTTTTGTCATGCAATATGAAAATGAAATTGATACCATTCAATAGATCTCGCTCAGTCGTAAATTTCGGCGTAAGTTATATGATGGTCAGTGCATGCAATCAAACTTTATAGACAATGCAAGTTTTAGATGGGTTTGTTTTTTTTTGAGATGCTGGATTTATGAAGACGGTTTCTTTCTCAGATTCGTCACAAATTAGATGAACAGCTTCAGAGACCGTTGATGTTGCCATCTTAGATATGATTCAAAATTAATGAATGATGCAATAATTATATCGGGTCAGTATTATGTGTGCCCTCCAAGTCATGATTGATACATGTATAGGAAATACGTTGATATCTTTTTATAGTCTGGCTTTCAGGAAGTGGTATCCTGACAAACCATTGGCTAACTGATGGTCTTCAATTATTTTGCTTTATAATCCATTCCTTTGCACGCTGTGCATTGTCATGCAACATAAAATCATTACTAGTGCCATGACCTGATAGAAAATTTACGTAAGGATTGATCACGATATGCACATGGTTGCTATTGGACTGTTATCTCTCACGTGTGGCATTTTCAGACGTTTTGATCCAATAGAAAAGGAAGTGCACCAAAAATCTGCTGCTAGTAGAGTGCTGCCTTATTGACCTAAAGATACATGCACTACTGTCAGCGCGGCTAATTTCGGTAAATGGATAAGCGCAGTTTCGAACATTTATCAAAGACAAATTTAAATGAAATTGGTAACGTTCAACAGATTTCGCTCAGTCGTAAATTTCGGCTTAAGTTATATGAAAGTCAGTGCGTGCAATCAAACTTTATAGACAATGAAAGTTTTAGATGGGCTTTTTTCCAATGCTATGCTTCCTTGACGCCGTGATGCTCTACATAGGCCCAATGTTAAACTCGGCGACGTCAAGCTGAAATCTAACATTGAAAACGCCCTATCTAAAATTTATTTTCAAAACGAATAGCGCGGACAGTAATTCTGGGCAATAAATTTTTTTTCGAATATTTTACTTAAATCAATAGTTCTCTTGTCGCTAAAGTGACTCCACCATTGTAATATTCCACCATTATAATGTAAATCATCTGATTTCTTAATGTTTGCTTCAAACACCGATGGTGAGAATAAGTTGTTAAAAAGATGTGTATTGATAAAGTGAAATTATTATTATTGGGGCAGAAATATTTCAATATTGATAATTTGCTTTTCATTTCATAACAAGTGAGTAAATTGTCACATCCAAGGAAACAGGGGAATAGGAAGCCAACAATTTAGGAAAGATACATTCTTTATTAGATGGCAACATTTGAGCTAAGCCAATCACAGGCTCTCAAATTGCTCGTCTTATTTGTGAAGAATCTTTGAAAAAAACGTCTTCATATACATGTATATTGCAAAATCTAGGCTGTTTTTAATTGATTAATATATGGCATGAGTAGGGCGCGAATTCGAGGCCGTCAGCATGCTATCTGGTATGCTATCCGGGTGCGCTATCCACCATGCTACCGGGATAGTTGTCATGTCAGTTGATTAGAAGGTGGCTTTGTTTACCTTCAGTCCACTTCTTACTCATATAGACACTCAAAAATACCTATACATAACAACTACTTATATCCTGTGTGCCAGTCAATAAACGGTAAATTGCAATAATCCAATAATCTGTGTAAGTAATATACCGTTACTAAAATACCACTAATCTTTTCTTTTTAAGTTAAATTTCAAAAACACACTTAAAGACAAATATTTACATCAAAATTTCGTTAAATCCCTTATATGGCACATGCAATATGTGTGTAATGCTTCATAAATTATGTCAAGTTTCCTGGGATAAGAAATAGAACGATGATACTTAATCAAGATAAAATTATTCTCCGTGAATCGTACACAATCTATCATGAAGCTCAATCTTTGTAGCTTAACACAAACTATATTAAATGGTACTGACAGTGTACAGAACCCATGTGTTAATAAAATAAGAAAAAGATAATAATCAATGCTGTTATATGAGTATGAAGTTAATCTTTAACTGCGAAATCCATAGGAATCCATTTTTTTCATTTGGTAATATTTATAAGAACCCCTCAAAGTGAGTAGTAATCAAGACATGAACAGGGATTTATCAAACCAAAATTTTATCCTTCATAGAGTTGCTTCATACTACGACTAAATGTGTAACCCATGCACGAAGTTTCACTACGGATTTACTTACTCTGAAATAATATGAATTGCTCTTTAGCTTTTTTAATTCAAATTTTACCTTAACCATTGACCGCATGACTTGAGTGAATTATCAGCCCCTCATTCATTTGAATATTTGAATGGGCTATCATCAGTGTACGTCTTTTAAATTGATGCTGAGATTGAATATTTTTGTATATGAAATCAAACGTACGAACAGAAAGAAGGACAAACCTGTATCGTTTTTATACAAAGTTTGGGGAAATATTCGAATTATGCTATTGATGACATCACCTCAACACAAAATACACACTACATTGGCAAACATTAGACACAACTACCGAAGCAAAATATGTACGAATACAATCACAAGCAAACTAAATTGGAACACACATGTAAGTAACATTATTTACAAGGCAAATAAATCATTAGGCCTTATTAAAAGAAGTATCAAAACCAGAAATGTTAAAACTGGGGAGCTTGCATACAAAACCATCAATTTGATTGACCCTAGGCTGATTATGCCTCCAGTTTATGGGATCCAAACACAAGGGACCAATTGAAGGCATACAAAGAAGGGCAGTTGGAGGTGTTTAAACGACTACCCACCTTACAATAGTGCTTCTGGCACGATTGACAAACTCGGATGGCAGACATTGCAACAGAGAAGGTCAACATTTAGGGTCGTCCTACTTTATAGAATTGTGTATAATCTTGTAGCCATTCAGATGCCACGCAAGTTCACCCTCCCAGTAAGGTCCTCATCCCGAAACCACAATTACCACTTCAATCAATTTCATACCCCAACGACTTCTATCAGTTTTCTTTTTTCCCTAGAACAGTGATATTTTGGCACAGAAATCAATTTGACTCCCAGCAAAGCTAGTAACAATCATAGACCTGGACACTTTTAGGTCCTCTGTTGCCCATGTCCCCCACTTCAACCCTTAACCTGAAATACACTGTTATTAACCATTTTAACTGTAAATAACGGTCTCCTTTTAATAAGCACTTTACAATTTAACATACACAGACGCGCATGCTGCTACGTTTAATTCTAGCGAGGGTCCAGCAGTATTTAGAGATAGATAGATACCTTTTTCATCTAAATATACTTAATTCATCAGAACCGCAATGAATACAGAATCCTCGATAAAATATTCCTGTCTATCATCATATAAGTATTTTGATGTTGATCAAGAAATCTTTAGACCTGGGTAACTAATGCTTACGTTCCGGAAGTAATCTAAAACAAGTTCAAAGAAACGAAGCAATTAAGGAATATTCAAACTCTTGATCTTCTGTTTGAAATTCTAATCTGCTTTTAGCACATAACATTAGACAACTACGGTTGTGGGTGTCCTTGTTATTTATGTTTTTGATATTTTAGCCACAATGTGTCCTAGAACTTTCAAATTAAGTATGCACATAATGTCTACTGACTATGAAACGGTTTCGTCGAAACCGAATCTGTTTATTCACAGATTAAGAATATGATGTAAGTTTACCTTTTAAAAAAGTAGACTTGAATGTCTGTAGGGAAATAATGATTTATTCTCTTCTTTCTTATATATTTTCAATCCACATTGATATATACTCTCTTTTTTAATTTTAAGAAAGGAGTGGATCTCCAACAAGACTCGGTTGCAGCACTAACAGTTACACACCAAACCCCCACGTGAAAACACAGAGAGGACACACACAGCTGGAGACAAGGAAAAGCAAACAACATCAAATATCGAACATAAAAGACAACACATAAACCAACGAGACCCATGGGCAATCGGTGCCTACTTAGGTCGGCCATCAGCCACGTTAGAAAGAAATGGTGTGGTTATCCTGGATTAAGCGCGCACAACCCTTCCACTATCCCGGTTACCCAAAGGTCTCGAAGAACGCGCAAATGTTATGTCAATTAACCTCACTGTAAGATGACCATACAAACAATACATCACAACGCAGGGGCCCGAGGAACATAGATGAATATGTAAATATATATAGAAAGGCATATAGAATATATATTGTAAGGCATATTAGCAAACAGTCATGTCCTTATAATTCAGCTTGGTTAAGGTGAACATCTGATTGGGCAGTAAAGTACCCTTTCACCATTCTCAATGTCCGACTGACAGCTGAGAAAGGATGATTCTAGTATATCTCCTTAGCATAATCAAGTTTCTTTAGATGTCACACACCGCTGGCGACATCTAAGAATATCACGTGAGTGAATGCCGCCGTCATCACAGCAAATTTGTCACGCCTACTACCAGCCCAAAAATGAGAAAATCAGAACGGAAAATTAGTTAAATCAAATAAACATCAAAGAAGTACAGTTATTCAGTCTCAAAGTCGAGAAGGCAAGACCAAATCGTGAGAATTCCCATCGGAACGGTTGCAAACCCCGGAATGAACAACATTACAGATGCCTGAGGAGAGTCAGCGTCGCAACAGCTCCATGGAAATACAAAGAAATACAGAATTTGTGACGTTTGTTCGAAATATTTATATATATATACTATAATTTAAATTAACGTTCTAATTCTTGATACCACTTCAATTTTCGCCTAAAACCCAACACTTCTGTCTTTACATTTAATGTACAGGCTCAATGTCTTGAGTTCACATACCATGTGATAATTTACGTCACAATGACAGCTTCTGTGATTTATTGTAATGACAGGGACCAATGGCTATAAAATAGTATCTTGTTTGGTTAGTGTTGAAGATCATTCTCCTTTATCTTATCGGATATCCAACACGCTCCTAGATTTCTACTAGAGCTGAGAGATTTGTGATTAGATAATTAAGATGAAGAGAATGGATCTTGATACGGTCTTGGCTATCGAACTGTAGGAAAATATATCAATCATTAAGTTAACATATGCGGAAACGCGGATGTGATACATCTACCAAAATGAGCGAACAATTCGTATAGCATATGGAGAAAAAGAAAGAAATGTAGTGATGTACGCAAAGCAATAATATCAAACAACTTCAAATGAATTAATGAAGGGATACGTAATTTTAGCTCTACGATCTCAAATACATGTAGCACTCCTCCCGGGCACCTGGTCCCACCTCTAGCTTGCTAGGGGTCCGTCGATGTTTTTTTTGTGCGCTCTATTGTGAGTGCTGTTGGGATTATCGTCAGGATCTTCTTTAACTCATTGGTTGCAACAACCAGAACAAACCATCAAATTTCATAACAATCGTGATTTTGAAGACGTTAAACAGAAACCAAAGAGACCAATCGACAGTACTTTTTCGGGTTTGGTTAAATAAAATATACAACATTTTAATTTTCAGACTACCCAATCCCCTGAACAAAAAATATAACCAAATTCGAGGAACGGAGATAACTGTGGAAGAAACCTGAAAGATTAAAGAAAATAATAAATTCATTGTTCATAATCTAAATTTTGTTGCCATTATGGAAAACGAAACATCGGCCTGACAATAGGTAAAACTTTTTACATACGTTATATTTTGCAGTTAACAGACTGAAGAAAATATACCGTTTAATAAATATGTTTAAGTCATCAATATAAAAAAGTATGTCTTAACAGAATCTAACAAGGAACACTGTATAATGCCGCTACGATAAGCGTACGCGTATTCCGTCGTTGGCATGATCAAACGGTAGATTAACATTACTGGATAATTCGTGACACTAACATCTTTGTTTATCAATTCTAGCTCAGTTTGAACTAAACAGAGATTTAATTAATAAATCTCTTTAAACAAACTTTGAGAAAGGGTAATCAATAAGGTGCGAAGGATAATGATTTATAGAGACATTGTTTAACGGGTATTCCGCATTCCTTATTCATTAGCATATTCGAAAAACGGAAATAATGGTAACTAAAAGCAAATTACCGTTGACAACTTAATGTAGAACACTATCGTTTCTAATCAATCTTATTACGTTGAAATAAACATTTATTATGCTTCAAGGTTCGTTAGTGTTGTAAGAATTGTCTGTTAATTTACGGTAAAAGTTTGTGAAGGACCAGGGTCGTTATATCAGGACAGATTTCCAATACATACCAAGTGACTTTACTTAGCTGAAACATAGAGAAATCAACTTGGCTTTACCCTACCGAAAATTCACATTAAGCATGCTAAATCAGTATATTTTAAAGTATCAATGTGACTATATGCACACTGCAATGAAGAAACATTGATAACGATGTTTTGAAAATTCCATTAATTACCTCCGTATTACCGTAATCATTGGAATGTGGAGAAGACTTCCACTACAACTCTCGATATCAACACTTATTTGTTCATGAATTACTGCTAATGAGTAAGCAAATTTAATTTCGGGATTCCCATGATCGTTAGTATAATATCTAAACGCATGTTTATGGTACCTGAACTCAATACTTGTTTACCTGTTTTGCAATAAAACCACAAACATGTTTGAATTTTAACCTGACAACTATAGCTACTACTGTCCTGTTCACTAAATCCAGAGCACCCTGTTTTCCCGGTTTTCTCTAAAATATGATAATGTCATCCTCCAAAAAGATATCGATTTTGTAGTACCCCTTTAGTCGTAACAGAAAATACCATTGTTTTGACTATGCGTCATTAAAGGAAAATAAAAAGTCTACGGGGATTTTCTGTAGTAAAATCGCTGAAAATGCGTGACGTAGGGAGATTTGACGTCACTGTTTACCAATTGTTGACAAGGAGAGCAATATGGCGGCGGCTTGAAATTAACATGGGCATTTCCCGTAGACATTATATTTTTCATATTGCTGTTTGAAGATAGCTGATAGGGTAAGTTGAAGTTCATTTCCAGTTACGACAAAAGGAGGTCAATTCTCGGAAACGATGATTTATAGGAAAATTCTTCAGACGACAGAATAAATCGCCAAAAACAGGGTGCTCTTGATTTAGTGAACAGGACAGTAGTCATGTTTGCGAATGAAGTCACGTGACTTGATGTTCATACGTTTGTTATAGAAAGAATACAATCCAATACACAACCTCTTCATTGTTATGATATATAAATACTTTAATGAAACGATACTGTGAACCTCATAAGAACGGTTATCATTTTTTCAATGTTTCAATAAACGATGGTTATGTGAAAATACAAATTTTAAGAAATAGTAGCTTAACATTTGAAGGGATGATACACGTATTTGAAACGATATGATATGATATGACATGATAAATCGAGAACTCTATGAGGGCTTATATATTATTTTTAGATCTAAATATGAAGTCACCATATTGCTGCAGATGTAGAAAATTAACAGTATCTCGTCAAAGTAATTTTTCAAGCAAAGGTTACATATGAAGCTAATAACGTCTACAAACAGCACATCTATATTACACAACCTATCTGGGAAAATGGATATTCTAATTCATTTTGTTTGATTCACGCATTCTGATTGGTTCACAGGATTTCCACAAGCATATATAACGACTATATACATGTCGCATACAGACTCACTTGACATACTTCAAAATGTATTTCTAAGTAAATTTGCACGTACAAGCTTTAGCTCACTTTTTGCGTATGACGTCATACTTCCCTTTATTCTTCGCTCCTGTGACGTCATACTGTGACGTAAAACTATAAGGTATGAGCTTGTAAATTACTTTCTCCACATGTAAACAACAGAGCAAGTAAGTTTATTATTGATAACACTTTGTTTTTTCGCCATTGTAATAAATAGGAAGCAGTTGTATTTCATATTTTGCAGCGCAATAATTTCTGTTGGTCGTTGTTAGTCCTTCGTAGCAACATCACCTCTAAAGTGATGCGTGAGACCCTCTGAGGGGTATAAAAAGTTAAAATATGTCACATGAATTAGAATAGTGATAAGTGTACTATGTTTTGTGGTTCCGACAGGTATATATTGGATATACTGTTGGAAACGCACTTATACCATCTGGGACATCATAAGATATTTTTTTTCATACCTTCCACTGTTTCGACTCCTTTAAAATACCTAGTGACCTCACTTCCTCCCTTATCAAGTCACGAGATGACTACATGTTTTATAGATGTGAAATTATACTTATATAATTCTTGAATCAAATCTTTCTAAAATATAACACAGATACCCATTGTAAGTTGTTATCATGTCCGCAGTCCCACAAATTTGACCATTTACTAGCATAAACCTTATTGCATTTTGCGTAGCAGAAGAAGGTTAACTTTAAAACAAGAATATGTCACAAAAGCACAAACGTATTAAGTTTTGTTATCAAATTTTCGACATTTTAATTTATTTGCTTTACTTAACAAAATACGCATGCCCTGTACACTATAATGCATGCATATGAACCTCATTTTTCATCACCGTATCTTATATTGATAAATACAAGAGCACATTTCAAGAAATTTTGCTAACAGAAATTTAGAATGCGTTGAAGAAACGATCAACCGTAATTTATAATGATATACACTTAATTATCCGACCAGCAAACCATAGAAAAGCATGAAAAGAATGCACATGCTTCATTCGTACCGAATAAACATTTATAAGACCTTAGAATTGCATATTATAAGATGACTATAATAAAGAAAATTTCTTGCTATGTGATAGATATTTTTTTAATAATAAGTGAAAGTCTGACGCAAATTTGTTTCTTTGCAATTATGCTACACATCTAAACGCTGTGCATATGCAATATAGCTTGAGACCTTTTACCATCGATTTGGATTGTTGATGCTCAGGGAAATAAAGCAGCAATCAACCTGAAAATGCTTAGCTAGAAAAGCCCCCAATCAAGTATCATCAAATTTAATTTAGCTCCCCGTCTGTGTGGTGCACGATATTAATATCTCACTAATGACAACGGACATATAGCTGTATGAAGGAGCGACCGGCAATACATACCCCAATCAACCTTTCCTGATAGAAAAATGTATGCTTAATGAAGCAATTGATATCTGCGATGTTCCGAATTTTTCAAGAAATAATTTTCTATTGATCAGGAAGATATTATCTTGCTTAAGATTGTACTATAAAGAAAGGTCAATGGACGATTCTTCTTTAATTTATCGTTTTTCCCATATGATCAATTCATTGTATAAAGTGAATGTTCTACAGTAGTGACATATTGAAAAAACATAAATTAACAAAACCATCTTATAAAGAATGATAAGAATACTTTGGGACCACGGTTTTGAACGACCGATTCATATACATGTACCTCCTTAAAACCTTCTCCACTAGTTTTCCATTGTTTTCTTTTAGAACAAAGGAGGGGATCTCCAACAACACCCGGTTGTAGCACCCACAGCAAAACCCAAAAACACCCAATGCAAAAACACAAAGCAGACAAGCACGAAAAGAGACGTATAAGGGACAAGAAACGTCAACGCACAACACAGAAACATCAAACACAAAGGACTACACATAAACCAACGAGGCCAATGGGCAACCGGTGCCGACTTAGGACGGCCATCTGCCACGGAAATAGCAGAAGGTGTGGTTATCCTGGATGACGTGCGCACAACCCTCCCACTTTTCCTATTACCCAGAGGTCTCGAAGAACGTACAATTAAGGTGTACAACAACCTCCTCACTGTCAGATGACCACACACAAACAAGACCGCAAAACGAACGAACGAACGATTATGTATGAAGGAGTTTAATACATGTATGGTATGTACCCAAGCATCGTAGTCGACTAAGTCTCATATTCCTCGTAGTATATAAATAACTCACAAAATTCATGCCGATAAATATCAAAGCTATTCGGAAGCCCCGAAGTGCTATTTCAGGTAGCGAATGATACCACGTTTGTGCACGCAGGTTACTTAACCTTCTTAAAAATATATATACATTAATGAGGTTTTCTCGAAAAATTAAATTCATAAAATTTCGATGCCACTTTTTATCAAAAACCATTTAGGTCAAGGTTTCCGCTTTCATAAACTAGTTAAGACTTTATTTTACAAAAATAACAGTCGACTTCTTACACAACCTGTCTTTTATGGTGATATGATAACGAAATTAGAAGGAGCAAAGGTAGGCAGCATAACCATCGAAAATGCGTCAGAATCATCAAACGCCTTTTATACCATGGATATGACCCTAATGTCACCAAACGGACACTAGGCTTGGTACTTGACCAATCTTCAGTCTTGTACCAGCGCATCATTGAGACACTCTGACTGACTGTGACAACGGGACTCCATGAAGGGCCCTGTCCAAACCTCTTTAGAGAAGACAGGGCCCCGACCACCTATCCTCTCCAAATGTCAGTCGGACTCCTCGGATGATTACATATATGAGCTCGCTACAGCTGGCAGAGCATGCCCGCTTTTTATATCCATTTACATATTCATCTGCGTTTCTGGAGCCTCTATTTTTTGCGGTCCTGTTTGTGTGAGGTCATCTTACAATGATGAGGTTGTTTTACACCACAATTGTACGTTCTTCGAGACCTCTGGGTAATTGGAGAGGTGAGAGGGTAGTGCGCACGTAATCCAGGATAACCACACGATTTGCTACTTGCATGACAAATGGCCGTCCAAAGTCGGCACCGGTTGCCCATTGGTCTCGTCGGTTTATGTGTAGTATTTTGTGTTTGATGTTTACATTTTATTAATAACGTCTTCATATTCATAGCATCATTTTAGAGCAGATACATGTCGTATGTCTCTTTTCCGTGTCTCATACTATACTCGTCTTTTGTGTTTTTGCATCGGGTGTTTTGATGTTTTGCTGTTGGTGCTGCAACAGGGTCTTGTTTGAGATCCCCTCCCTTCTTTTTCTGAATCCACAAATCGCAATGTCGTCGACTTTTGGTACATCGATGAGACAAAATGCAATGTGGTGAAAAGGGTACTTGTGCACTATTTATTCTTTACTTGTGGGTCGAACGTTGCATTGATACTCTATTTCATTTCTCAAGATAAATGAGTTTTAGAGAACCAACAAACTGACAGCAATGAAATCGATTAAGAGATGGTAAGAAAAGCTGTGTCTTCCAATACGTTAAGGCATGTAATTTCCGATTAATTTTGTTCCATGTTTGTTATAAGAACATCAATTGAAATGTTTGCTTTCTTCTTGTGAAAGAGGGTTTACAGACATGCATAATTTGAAACTAATCAGCCGTAGACCTGTTTTAAAATTAGAGCTTATGACAACACAATAGCAAAGAATTTTTGGTCTTTACTTTAGTTACGTGTATGAAGATGATGAAAATAAAGCGTAGGATCTAATCAAAGAAAATAGCTTATTTCTAAGTTACTCGTTTCAAACACGTAGATGGATTGTGCGCACGATATCTACATAAATGAAACTAATCTTACATGTGAGCATTATTACGATGGCATGGATTAAATATCAAATAGCAAATTATTTGGCAGCTTAAAGCCATGCATGTCTCATCAAACGGACCTGCCACTCTGGTTTTTTTTTTCTTTTATTTTTATTTTGATACGATACATTTACTTGTTTTTATGTGAGAGCAATATTCATTAAGTCATATATAAAGTGTTCCGGTAGTATTTTGTTTTGAAAACATGTGACATTATTACTGTTAATAATCATCACGGTCCTGCCTCATCAGGGGTCCAAGTAAGACAGTAAAAGTTTAAAAATTTGTTCTGAATAAATCGAGGCGATATTCTTCTTCATGTGGATATATCAATCTTCCTCCCCGTTCAAGTATACCCTGACCTTTATAATACGGAAAAGTTCCAACTATTTACCATTAGGAGGACAAATAATGCTCCAGATGCTTCTAGCAAAAGTGATTGTCAGGCACAGCCAAAATTCATTTCAGTAGCGCCCTCTGAATTTATTCTTTTGAAATTTGTGCAATTTCTTTGCAGATAATACGCGGCTCCAAATATTCTGTAGGTCGATTCAGTAGCATAGTTGAATAAAATCGATGACAAAATGACATTGGAGGGATGATGCTCAGATGTTAATCTCCTTTAATTTCGATGTAAGGTGTGGTTGAAATGATAAGTTTTCGAAATAGCAAAATGTAAACGTCTTCAAATTGAATAGCATCATTTAAGAACAGATAAATTGGAATAATATATATGATTTAAAATCGATAAAAGACCAAAACAAAGCTTCTTTCAGAAGACATAGCTGGACAGAAGTAATTATTAGTCTTCAAACACCAAACCACGGGGACTATTTTAACTGCTTCACACTGCAACAAGCAATATAAGTATGTATAATAATAATACGGAGAAGTTACAACTCTTAACCTTCTTGAAGGATATTTAAAACCAGATTAAATGCATCAGACACGTGTTTCGGATATTAAATCCTCATCAGTGATGTTTCCAGCCAAAGTGATTTTCAGACATAGCCAACATTCATTTCAGTAGCACCTTCAAGATTTATTCTTTTGACTTAAAATTTGTGCAATTTCAATTCAGTAGCACAGTTAAATAAAATCGACGACCAAAATAGCACTGGAGGGACTTGGTATTCAATAGGTAATGAAGGAAATTATGCCAAAACATTGAACTTAATTTATTCATCACTGAATATCTTTCCGTGTCATATGATATTTTAACAACTTTTGTAATACCCTTAGCCAGTAGATATTGAAATAAGAAATATTTTGAAAAGGGTCATTTTAGGAGTTATCTCCCCTTGTTGAAAAATATACAAAAAATGATTGTAGAAAAACTAATTTGTGAACTTTTGATTTTTCAGCGAAATTTGATGAAGTATATTCTTTTTAAAAAAATTTGACCAATCGATATTTGATGCCCCATCCCTCTGTTCAAAATTTTAGAAACAAATAACTTTTTCCCATTGAGTTCAATGTAAGCTCTAAGGGCCCGTTACTCTTAAAGTAACCGATTTTTTCTAAATCTAAATTGGTCAAACATTTTCAATTAATTTTTACATCATAACAACGCTGTGTCTCAGGATTATATAAATGGGTGACCCATTACCTCGCATTACCCATTGAATATCTTAGTCGACCCATTACTAAAAAATGGATGGAGTGCAAATATCATATAACATTTCTTTAAAATTTGCTATATTGATGTAGCAAAAGTTGACATCGATGTAACAAAAGTTGACGACAGTACAAAAAATGGCATCGACATTTTATGAATTAAAATTTTCGAGAAAACCTCATTATATGTATATGTTAAGTTCTTTCAGAGACGGTCATTTCGATTTTTTTTTTCAATAAAATCGGACTTAAACAAAAAAGGTTATCAGAAAAAGAACTTTTATGACTAAAATATTCTTATTATGTGTGAATTTAATTCTAAGCATTCAAATGAAGTTTTGTAGTGACTCTCATGTTTGGTATCAAATGAACTAGATTGAAGTCCTGCAGATGAAAACGTAAAGAAAATGCAAAAACAAAAAAATGTTGAGCTTATAGGTACATCAAAGGTTTATCGATCGTTGCCGAATATCAGTATACCATTAGCATATCATTAGTGGCCACTATCGACCATTATCATTGTCAGCAGCTCCTGTTTGCTATCAACACCCGTCACAATCTGGAAATTTTGTTAAATTTAGGGTTTTTGGTGGTTCTAACATAATGTATCTGATTTTCTGAATTATCGATTTTGTGCTGTATACAGGGATATGGTCATTATCCATGTTATCCATATTTGTCATTTCAACATAAAGGACATAAAGATGATATATAATGTTTTCATTGTATGATTCAAAAACTTTTTGTAGCAACAAAATCAAAGCAATTTGACAGATTTCAAAGTCGCCAAGCTCTAGAAAAATTATTGTGGAATCACAAGACGCCGTTATCACTACTTTTATCTACATCCGAAATTATTGTTTAAAAAATCAAGGCATCTTTTCCATTCATTCTTTCATGATTGAACATCAAAGGGAAATGAAGAAATGTTAAGCTATTACTCAGTGTATATCTACACAACTCCAACGACACACACAAATTATCGAACTTATCAGTAAACAAACACAAACAAACATCAGATTTCGATAATCATAATTAAAGGGTTTCGTGTTTTAGAAAAAGAAAATGAAAACAAAACTTTCTCGCGAGAGAAGAAAAAAAAAACAGACGGAGAAAAAGTCTATAGAAAATCGAAGGATAACATTATCTCTGTTATAACTGTTAGGTACTTCTTTGATGTTTACTCATGAACAATCTCCATAATCAAGTGCAATTGTAGGTGGCATTGTTAAAAAGATGTTTTGAACTAAAACACATTATTTTGACACTAACTTCATTGAAGTCAATCTACGTCCAGGAAATTGGCAGAAATACATGAAGTTAATATTTACTGTAAACTTGATAAGGGAAATAAGGGGATCTTGAACCAAACTTAGTTGCGTTACCCTCAGCAAAGCTCCAACAGACCTGAACGGAAAACACAAAGTAGACAAGCACAGCAAGAGAAGTAAGAGACATACGACATAAAAACATTGAAACACAATACACTATACATACACCAACGAGACCAATGGGCGTTGGTGCCGGCTTAGGACGTCCATCTGCCACTCAAGTAACAAATGATGTGGTTACCCCCTCCCACTTTTCCGGTTGCCCAAAGTTTTCGATGAACGCAGATGAGAACTCAGAGAAGACATCAAAAAGATTAATTTGTGAATGGAAATAAAACTGAATAGGGCGTACGATGTACTTACGGCTGTAGCGAGCTCATGTTAAACGTCTTCAAATTCAATAGCATCATTTAAGAACAGACGACCTTGCAGCATGCACCAGACATCCACGTTTCGGGTAATTTATCCTCGTCAGTGATCCTCATTCTTAACAATGTTTTATTGCCAAATAGTGTGAAAGTTGTTATTTTCAAATTGTACCGAAAGGCGTAGCAAGATGGATGCTACAGAACCCACTTTTAAGAAATTTCCGGAAATTTTGATAACAGGAATTTTTCGAATACGTTGAAGAATCGATCAACCGATTTTGATCAAACGTGACTACATATGCCCTCGTGGACTCCTGGTCCACCAGTAGTGACACTCACCAAGTGTTAAACGCCTTCAAATTCAATAGCATCATTTAAGAACAGATGCAGAACATACACGTTTCGGGTATTTGACCCACGTCAGTGACATTGTCGCCATAGCACATTCTATATAGACATAACCTTAGACAGTGCATGTATTTTTATATTGTTTCATTTTCGTGAATATTGACGGCGGGTGCGGCTAGCCAACAGGGGATGTTTATTCCTCCCGGGCACCTGGTCCCACCTCTAGTCTGCTAGGTGTCTTTCGATGCTCAATTTTGTGCTCTATTGTGAATAATGTTGAGATTATCGTCAGGATCTTCTTTAACTCATTATCACCCGAGGAAACCGACCGATATTCCGAGAGAGTACGTGGTTGGGCCTTGATCCTTATTGGTATGAATAATATCGGCATCATTTTAAAATACATGTATATACGTCAATATAGGAAACAACAACTCCAGTGTAATGCATTAACTGTACACAACGCGTCATCAACCAATTAGGAGTTATTGTTTGAGCACGGGAAGATAAACTGTGGAGCGGTGATTTTCAAATGGAAAAACCGTAAGAATGATAAACCTTCTTTTATTTTACAATATCAATCGTTCACAACGTCTTCGAAGTAAACTGTTTGTACGTGCTATGTATTATGCCCCCCCCCCCCCTCCCCCAAACAGGGAGGAGACATATTGGTCCGTCCGTCCGTCTGTCCCGCATCGAGTCCGGGCTATATCTCCTGAACCGTTTGCCCGATCACTTTCATATTTTAGAATGTTGTTGCTTATGACCCGAAGGTTTCACATCACCTTGACCCAAGTTCATTTGACCAAGGTGTAGGTCACTTGGTGCATTTTAAATGAAATTATGCATACATTCCTGTCCGGGCTAGATCTCTTGAACCGTTTGCCGGATAACTGTCATATTTTAGAATGTTGTTGCAGATAACCAAAAGGTTTCATATCGCTTAGACCCAAGGTCGTGTGACCGAGGTCAAGGTCACTTAGTACATTTTTAATGAAATTTTACATACATTCCTTTTTGGGCTATATCTCCTGAATTCTTTGCTGAATCACTTTTCTGTTTTAGAATGTTGCTGCTTATGACCCGAAGGTTTCACATCACCTTGACCCAAGGTCATGTGGCAATGGTCAAGGTCACTGAGTACCTTTTTAATAAATTGTTCATGCATTTCTGTGTGGACCATAACTCTTGAACCATTAACCTGATCACTTTCATATTTTATTATGTTGTTCCGTATGACCCGAACGCTTCACATCACCTTAACCCAAGGTCATGTTACAAAGGCCAAGGTCACTTACTTCATTTTTAATGAAATTGTACATACATTCCTGTCTAGGCTTATATCCCTTGTACCGCTTACTGTAATGCTTTCACGTTTTAGTATGTATTTGCTCATGACCAAAAGGTTTTACCTTGACCCAAGGTCATTTGATCAAGGTAAACCTTACTAAGTACATTTTAATGAAATTGTACATTTTTATCCCGTTTGGGCTGTATCTCTTTTAACTATTTATCAGATCACTGTCATATTTTAGTACGTTGTTGCTTATCACCTAAAGGTTTCACATCATGTTGAGTCAAGGTCATGTGACCAAGGTCAAGGTCAATTAGTATATTTTAAATGTTTGCTTTGAATGACAATGAAATCATTTCGTTTAATTTTTTTCTTAGTGAATCGGAGTTTTTGGACGACGTGTTAGGATGTTATCCCCTAATAAACTCGTCCGGTTAAATAATGAAGTGTTATGGATGGGTCATTAGATCTTTAGAATTTCCTAGGAAGGAAACTCATGCATGTTGTCACTTTTGTTTAGATTTCAAATGTTAGAATCAAATGATAATCGTTTCGATCTGAGTCTTCCGGTTTACTATGAATTAGGCTGAAACGGATCTGATAGTAAGGACAACCTAAATACCATAGGAATTCTAGATTGCTGTTGACATTAATGGTCTAATTCAACTTTTATATCAGTTTATATCAGTAGCTTGGCAGCCTAATAGATTATGTTGGCAAGATAGTGTGCTAGGATCTTTTTCGTTTATTTATCAACCAAATAATATACAGCAAAAACGTATAATCGCAATATCATTTAAACTGTTATTAAAACACTATTAAATATTTTTTTTTTTGAATGCATCATTGAGTACAGTTGTATATAGCAATAGATATGTAAGTTTGATATTATAATCTGCATTGTTATCATGATACTCAGAAGGATAGCATATACATTTTCATTAATTATAATTCGTATCAAAATTGATAGTCACTGTGATGCTTTTATGTAAAAAGAAAGGAGGGAACTATTAAATAATAAAGATGTTTAACAGTATTTAAAATGCTTGTGTCACAGGTTGTTAATGCTAACCTTGTTTTGGCAATTACGAAATGGTACGATATTACTGTAATTTGAACATCGAAACTTTTTTTGTAAATTGTCGATTCCTATAATCGAATGTTTTTCATAAATAGTTAACTTTTTTCTATAGAATTGGATTTTTCTGCAATGCATTAAACTTGGTTTCTTCTTAAAAGGTACATATTATGAATGTTGTCAAAACGTCGGAAATATTGATATTTGTAATTATATCAGGGCATGAACCTATAAAATACGTTTCAGAGAATGTAAATCGGATAGGAACCAATACGAAATAAGCTAAAAGTTGAACATGAGGGTGTTTCTGTGAATCGTTTCGGCTAGAACGAAATGATGGAAGTTTTATCAAGACTCTGTTGAAGCAACCAAAGGAATGGCAGCGGAAATGTAACACTTCATTTTCGTTTTGTCATGATCTGTTAGAGCGGTTTGAGTCGTGTCTTTGTTTAGGTCTAGTGTGCATATGTTTAGTTCAATGTGTTGTCTTAAAAGACCATTATGCTTCCTATTCTGTATTTTGCACATTTTCCATTTAACCAATATTCCTAGATATTTCATGCTAAAATTGATTTGATTTGAAAATTTTAAGATTTTAGGATGTAAAAATAATTTTGAAAAACAGATACGTTTCTTTCTCCTATGGTTATCCATGAGTTTTATTTTTTACGGTTGCTGAGTAACTATAACATACATAAATTAATCGTACAGGTCCTTTGCAAATATGCATTTATCTATTTTGGTCATTTAGCGTTGTTCATTAAACACCACTTCAAACAATGCGTGTAGAAATCTTTACAATTTTCTTCAGACTAAAAAGCTAAAGTAAAACGAAGATGTTATAGAATATACGATTTCTTCTCTTTTGATTGGCCTGATCCGTTCTTAATTTCAATCTCTGTGAGATCCCAATTAAAAGTTTGCTTTTTAACATCTGTAATTTGTAAATGAAAAAGAGATGTAAATTTCTTACCATGTTGAAGTTAATCATGTTTCCTGTTGTTTATTTCACGGTATTATGGTATGGTTTATCATTGCTACCTTATAGTGATACGGGGATAGGCACGGTATCATCTCTAGTAGTCTAATGCTGAAAATATCATTCTTAGCACGACAAGCTGCTTCACCTCTGAAAATCAATGAGTAGAAAAAGCAATGAAACGTAATAAATTTATAATCAGACCCCTCTCGTAGATCAGTCCTCCTATGTCATGATTTTTCATAACCTTTTTTGTTGATTCTTTTTCTTTGTGGTTTTATCTATTTGATACTTATGTTTGAATGAAATCAAGGTATTTAGAAATAGTTTATCTGGCTTGAGTATAGAAAGTACTCGCGATATTTATCTAGTTTATATTTGATAATCTTTCATCTTTACATGTGGAAAAACTGCATTTAACTAGATTTGAACGTTCCAGATGTTTATCTTACTTAAAAATATGTCCTTTCTCCCTTCACAATCTAAATCTAAATGTAATCACAATCTAAACAATGTCATGTGGCCAAAATCTGTGAACATTATGTCCTAGATATGCCTAAAGACGAAGCAAGATGACTGGGATATGATGCTACAGTGACAAATATGGATAATGACCATATCCCTGTCTACAGTACAAAATCGATAATTCAGAAAATCAGAAACCGAAGGCATACAAAATCAGGATAAAACAGGAACCAAAGCAAACAAAAACAAAAACCTCCACCATATGAAAAGAAGCGAACTCCCGATATGAGAGTGAGACCAGGTGCCCAGGAAGAGTAAGCATCTCCTGTTTGCATGCAACACCCGTCGCTTCAATCCGGTAGAACTGTCACATCCGGTTACTTCCAGTTTGGAAGATATAGAGTACAATCTTTGGTTGGATGGTTCAAATGGTCTATTACAGTACCCGGGTTTTAGAAATTTGAAAGAGTTTTGTAAACAAGAATTTTCGAATGCGTTTGAAGAAACTACCAACCGAAATTGATCGTTTTTTTTTTTTGCTATATGTGCATGATGTGCCCTCGGAGACTCCTGGTCCACCAGCAGTGACACTCACCAAGTGGTACAAAATAAAGACGTAGCAAGGTCATATCCCACCAATCCTGCTATGTCTTTCATAATAATTGTCACATTCTTTATTCATATTACAGCGATTAGATTGAGGACCACTGACGAGGGTTCAGTACCCTAAACGAGCATGTCTGGTCCATTCTCCAAAAATATCTTTTCTTAAATGATGATATTGAATTTGAAGACGTTTAACAAGGCAGTACTTATATATTTCAGAGAGCAGAATACGTGAAGCGACAATGACATTCTTATAAAACCAATACGAGATTTTATAAAATAAACTTTTCATCAGATGCTTTACTGACATGTTGTCTATTTTCCTTAAGCACAAAATACTGATGCAAAACTACATAACGAAAAGACAAAGAAAGCTCGAAATATGGTTTTATTTCTTATTTCATAACCCTTTGTACATTTCAGATTGAATTCGCCTCTGTTTTTAAAATGTTATGTATAAATAGGCAATTAGTTCTGGTTTTATAGACGTCTGTGTCATTCCAAAGCCAATGAATATTTATTTAAGTACATAAAGTGACGAAACTAATTCTTTTGTTCAAATAGTGTTATCGCCGACAACTAAAACACATTAGAAAAAACCTGTATGCTCTTGTTTAATGAAGAAGTATTTTATTTATTTCTAATATTCTTGGCTTACAACCTTAAAACGCCATTTTAAAAGGTTAAACTGAATTTATTTTGAGAAAAATATCACCATAGATTCCATTTGTCGATTTTCATAAAAACCCGCATTAAAAGACGTGTAGGCTCATATAGCTATCTGTCTCTATTTATTTTATCACAAAAAAAATCATGGAAAATGTATGATAAAATATATATCATATTAAGAAGCATTGGTTAAAAAATCTTAGAATTTAATAACACTGTGCG
This sequence comes from Pinctada fucata, assembly GCA_028142955.1. Classification (NCBI taxonomy): domain Eukaryota; kingdom Metazoa; phylum Mollusca; class Bivalvia; order Pterioida; family Pteriidae; genus Pinctada; species Pinctada fucata. Next base: position 13,714,037 of record AP027108.1, read on the forward strand.
AATATTTCCCTATGTTTCATATATCAGGTGATAATGTTTATTTTTAAGTGCTATAGTCTTTATTTTTATTCCTTTGTTATCTTATGAAATTATTATGTGGCTTTCCGTTTCGATTTCTACGAGTGATGCCAGTTCCCATGCACGAAAGAAGCAATATAAAAATTAAACTGGTTTGTCAAAAACATCTTGTATGTCTATATTAGGTAATTCTTTGATGTTTATCTATGGAGTCAGAAGAAAATTTGTTTTCTCTTTCCATATTACATAATGCAAAACCCAAAACAGCGTTTTGACCAAATTCCGACCGCTTTAAAAAGTTTTGTTATTGTTATTGATATTGATACACTCATCCGAGTTTCAAATTGAAATTCATTTAATTTATTTTTCACTTTTATAAGATCCTGTATTCTTAGGGGTTGGCATATCATCTTGACAACATAGAGGGAATATTGGCATCTATTTCTTTCAGATTGATGCATTAAAAGCATTCACTTGAGTTTTGTAGATGCTATCGATTGTTGGCTACTGTGACCTTGTCTATGATCTTTGGTACACGTATATGAATACATCTTCAAAAATAACGGCATTGATAAATAATGAAGAGACGAATTTTTCTAAGTTATTTTCAAAATCATCCCGTTTTGGAAAGTGTATCGAGAAACGTCTACACTACACTGCTTACAGGGGACGGCATAAGCAGTGTTGGCGAAATTAAGCAATCTGCAGACATCAAATAAACCAAAGTCATGACACAAGAAAGGAAACGAACAATACGTCATCCACTTAAAGATGACACACCAAAACATACAACGCTCAAATTATGACGCTTCATGGTCATAGGAAAATTAATAAACGTCCGGTGCCGATTTTGACCAGTAATCCAAATGAGTTGAAGAAGATCCTGACGATAATCTCAACAGCACTCACAATGGAGCACAGAATTGAGCATCGAATGACCCCTAGCAAGCTAGAGGTGGGACCAGGAGGAACATTCCCTGTTTGGCTAACCGCACCCGCCGTTGATGTTCACACACGGAAATGAAAACAATATCCTTAATACATGCACTGTCCGATGTTATGTTTATATAGAAAGTACTATGGCGACCATGTCAGGGAAAATGTTCCAGACACTTAATGTTAAACTGCTGCTATACAAACCGCGGGCAAGAAATCTTCCTGCTAACACTGTTACATGGAGGCGTTCAGTTAGATACGTACAGCTGTTCTATCAACAAAACAGCTTTTCACTACCATCAAAATGTAAACAGCAATTATAAGGTTTCCTCTGAGTAACAATAAAACATTGTTTTTACAAAAGCAGTGGGCAAAATTAAAACGTTCTTGCTTTGCTCGCATGTCACGGTGGGTAATCTCGCAACGCAGAACATTCGGTTGATCTAAAATTTCGTGTCATACAAATTAATTTTCACAAAATGTGGAATGTGATGCAGATATGGATGCCTTAGCTACGAGTTTTATCCAAAGTAAGAGAGGTAATATCCTTTTATAAAGCTGGAAAACGATCGGCGTGATTCGTGCAGATGAAAGTGAAAGTAGAATGCCGATCGTGTTTGTGCGTTATAAAAAGCTAATATCCACCTTATTTTGGATGCAACTCATAGTAAGGGCGTTATTACAGTGCGTCACATTTCGTTATTACACTGCATCACATTTCCCTTTTTGTAATAAATTATCTATTTTACGCAAAAATATAAAAAATCAATTGTTCTGCGTTGCGAGATTACCCACCGTGCATTTGCGAGGTTTTTTTTAATAGTCCGATATATAAATTTTCGAATTGGACACGGAATTGTTCAAGTATTCTCTGGTCAGATTTGAACAGCTACCGTTATTAACTTATAATGTCAAAGTTAAATAGCCATTCTCTGTAAGGACCAAAATCGATTGGCACGGCATGTCATGGATTTTGATGATTTTCGGTATAATAGGTATATATTAGGTACTAACCATGAAAATAACACTTTTCGGCCAATGTGACCTCTGGTTGCCATGGTAAAGAGGTCATTCTATTTATAGCATTTTTGGGACCATGAAATAAGCCAGCTCCGGAGACTTCGTTGCTATGGATACCATTGTAACAGCTTGTTTATCTTTAATAATCTATTCTTCTTACTTCCATTCTTACTTAGTACACTTAGTTATGTGATATTTATTACAGAAAGCTTATTGTTTTACATTTTGTAAGTAAAAATAAGTCAAAATGAAGCGAAAAATTGAGGTGAAAATAAGGGCCAATTCAGTGTGTTTTTCACTATTTTTCAATCTTAAATATCACAAACGGCACCAATTGAGACCAGTGATTTTCATCAAAGAAAATACATGTTTATTGACAAATAAAATGAACGAAAAATTGGAGTGGGCTATTTAAGAGTTTTATCTAAATTCTGTCGTCAAAGACTGTTGCCATGGCAATATTAGACATTTGTGCTTGTTTCATATAATCTTTGAAATTGATTTTATTCCTCTTTAGAGTTACACAAGATTGTCAAAATTATATGACTTAAATCTTTTACATAAGAACAATTAAAATGTTCAAGGTCAATGGTTTGATGTTCAAGGCCACTTATACTTTGCGACTCAATTTTTACATAAATTATTGATTTATTTGATTTTTTTGTTACCGATTTTAATGATTTTTTAATTTGAATATTTTCATAGGTCATATTTATTATGAAAGCACATGAATATAAGAAAGAAAAATCTTAGGAAAATATTTTTTCGTCAAAAAACAAGAAAATACAGATTTCGTCCCTTTTTTATCAAAATACTCACCAAGAATTTAGATATTCAAAGATGTGAAGAAACCTTATCAATAGTTCTAAGAAATTAGTGATACATTTATCATTTTATGGCAAATAACTGGACAGGTAAGTTCAATATTTTAAGGTTTCTAAAATATTGGCACCTTCATGTTATGAAAAATAAGGATTTTTCGTCAAATCTGGTCACTTAAATTTAAATGACCTTGGAAATTCAGTGGGTGACCTTGAAATATTTTCAAGGTCATTTTTATCTTAAAACGCCTCTGATAGATGTATACATGAACTTCTGTTCCAATAGCATGCGAAGATAGTTTGATAGAGGTTGTGTTTAAATTCATCGTATGGAAACCTTTCAGCCGATTGTTGCCATAGCAACTAAATTTGATGCTGCTTTGCATATAAAGGTCAAATTAGCCCAATTAATTTTTTTGTATTAATGTATAGTTCAAAGATGATACTAATTGGATAACTAGAATTTGGACTTCAAAAATTGGTGCTTTTATGAAATTTTCAACCTTGTAAAATAGTAAAAAATAAGCATAAAAGGGTCTTAAAGTGCCCAAAACAGAGCCTTTTGATACCCTGTATTGGCCCAATTTCTCATCATGTATACAAAAGGCATCCGAGATGAATGTAAAAAAAACTTTACAAATATGCATAATAATAAAGATTAAAAGAAAATAATCAAAGCAATTTCAAATTAAAAAAGTACCTGTTTCCATGATAACAAATATGCCTCGTCCTATAGATTTTCCCGATATTTCAAACTTCAGACACGGTTACCATGGCAACGACAACCTTTTTTCAAAAACTGGGGTTGATTTACAAACTAGTACTTCTTACTAAACTTCCATACCAAAAAATCTAAAAAAAAATCCATGACATGTCGTGCCAACATGTCTTGAAATTCTTTGGTTCTTACAGAGAATTGCTTTTAAGAGCTTTTCACAGGATGCTCATGAAAAGTACGTCTTAATAATGTTTTATAACTTTAGGACTAAATATAAAGTGATAGATATTTTAGTTTTAATCTACGTTTAAAGTGGAAGACCCCTTGATATGGATTTGTTAGCAGTCTAACGCGCTGCGCAATTTGTATCTACAAGAAATAGAAATGCTGCGTAAAAGATGAAAGCGAAATTGAAATAAAACCCTTGAAGAAATATATGCTTATGTTGCTAATTCTCAGAATATTTTTTTGTGGGGGGGGGGGTCGGAAATTAGAGCATATGCAGGTCATGCTTCGCATAAGCGAAAAAGTATGGTTATTGTACGAAGATCGTAGAAGAATGCTATAAAAGGGTGATATACACCTAAAATACAACCAAAAGAAGGGGATCTCCTATATCCTAAAACCAGAAAATATCCTAACACTAAAACACATATCAAATTCATAGTTTCTGAAATGATGTTATTTACTTTGAAGAAGTTTAACATTTGAACCACATGGTGAGTGTCACTGCTGGTGGACCAGGAGTACCCGAGGACACATGTAGCTAAATTCGATCAACTTCGGTTGATCGTTTCTTCAACGCATTTGATCCGTTATCAAAATTTCTTGTCATTTCTTAATCCTGCAGCATCATTTCTCATCCATCCTGCTACGTCTTTCGGTCAATTTTCGGACGCTTCATTGTTCAGATTGAGGATCATTGACGAGGAAAAAGTAACCGAAACGTGCATGACTGGTCCATGCTGTAACTATAAGCTACTATTAACATTGAAGACGTTTTTAAAACAATTGAAAGAGAACAGCAGAAAAGAAATGGACAAGGAAGACAAAGCATCAAAGACGAAATCAAAGGACTAAAAAAGCTAAAGAACTGCACATATCTCAATTACTGTCCTGTTCACTAAATCCAGAGCACCCTGTTTTGGCGATTTATTCTGTCGTCTGAAGAATTTTGTTATAAATTATTGTTTCCGAGCATTGACCTCCTTTAGTCATAACTGGAAATTAACTTCAACTTACCCTATAACCCTATAAGCTGCCCTCAAACCGCAATATGAAAAATAAAATGTCTACGGGAAATTCCCATGTTAATTTCAAGCCGCCGCCATCTTGTTCTCCGTGTCAACAATAGTAAACAGTGACGTCAAAGCATCCGACGTCACACATTTTCAGCGATTTTACCATAGAAAATCTCCGTAGACTTTTTATTTACCGTCCTATTTCTAACTTCACTGACGCACAGCCAAAACAATGGTATTTTCTGTTACGACTAAAGGAGTACTATAAAATTGATATCTTTTTGGAAGATGACTTTATCATATTTTAGAGAAAACCGGGAAAACAGGGTGCTCTGGAATTAGTGAACAGGACAGTAGACCAATGGGCAACCAAAGCCAACTAAGGACTGACACTCATCTTCCACGATAGTAGCAAACAATCTGAAGAAAGAACATAGGAATTAAACACTCATGTTGAATGACCATAATTCTTATATTTCTAACCCTTGTTTAATTATCTACGTGTTATGTACAAATATCAATAAATTGTACCAATTTACGGAGGATGAAGTGATCTTATAACATTTTGTAACTTCCGTGGAAAAGTGCTGCTCAATTTGCGATGAAAAATCGTTTGGTTCATAGCAATTACAAGATAAAATTATTTCCCACGGAATCCCATCTTACAATTTTTATCTCTTCCTTTATAATTCGTGTTACATGTATCTTATTGACAGTAAATTCATTTTGTGCCTTTATTGCCGCTTTTATATCGATCGTAGAAAATTATTGCGTCAAATATTGAGTACATTAAAAACACATCGAGAGCAATTCAACCGGTACAATTTCGTTAAAGTATTCCTTATGACATTAAATCTATTCCCTCAATAAGATTTTCTATCCATTTTCGTCCACAAAAATCCTGAAGTATAATCCAAGTTAAGGAACTGTTGTAAGTAGGTAAAGTAATCAGACACGAGTGACAGCTTCACCAGAAAACAACAACAGATCAATTGTAATATTCTGGAATTTGCATACAAACTTTTTGAGGAACAGATTTCTATCTTGTTTTCAATACCTTTACTCCGGTATACTTTGAACTGTTTAAATGATGACAATGCCTTTTATAATTAATAATGTATTAGCTGGTTATTCCCTGCTTAAAATCCATGATGAAGCTTTGTCATACATAGTCCCACAAAAATTTGAAATTTAGAAGTGGTCAGTTTATGAACTCATGCACATAAAAGCATTTATTAACTATAATGTGATAAATATGCAGTAAAATCACACACTTATTGAGTTATTTAAAGAAATAAAGCAAAAATGTGCATTTCTGACAAAGTCCGAAAAGATGACAAACGTGCGTCAAAAATTTGACAATTCTTACATCTCTCAAGATCATCCCGATGCTTTCGGGTTTTCGATACGTGACTCATAAACATGCCGGGTTAATCAGTTCGTTGCTGCAGTATTGATGTTAGGTATAACAAAACAATTATTGACTGGGAATTCGGGAAATGTATGATTTGTTGGACCTTCAGACAAAATATAGCCTTCGGCCTCGGGCAATATTTTATCTTCCGGTCCAACAAATCATATATTGCCCTCATTCCCAGTCAATAATTAAATGATATTGACAATTAATATGACCAAAAAGTGTGAAAGTTATAATGTCCATAAAATGTACCAAAAGACGTAGCAGGATTTTGTACTTTGTACAACTTCCTGCTGAACTATGTTATTCTCATATGGAACCGAGCTTTATTCATTTTTTATGATTTCAGAAACCCTTTATCTTAATGGATTTCGAAAGAAAATTCTATATCTCTTAAAAAGGAGGGTATCTCCAACAACACTTGGTTGCAGCATCCACATCAAAACATCAAAACACCACATGAAAAACAACAGAGTTAACAAACACAGAAAGAGACACAAAAGGACAAAAATAGCAATCCAAGGAATGCTTGTGTTGCCTGCGAAGCGGTTTGATTATTATTCTAGAAAGTGGATCAAAATTATTGGTATCAGTAGAAAAGTCTTGTTAAATGAAATTCATTTGAAATATCAGACCTCTTAATTACAAATTAAAAGATATGGTCATTCTCAAATTTTCCGAAAAGAGTGTCAATCATCTAGGACAAGGTCACTACGTATAAACTGGTAACAAAAAGGTCTCATCAAAAGAAACATTAAAGGCCTATCACCTACCAATTTAAAGATATATATTACATCTTAATTATGTTTGAAAAGTAAGTCAAATATGTAGGTCAAGGTCAAAAGGTTAAATATTATGGTATGTGAAGAAAGTCGTTGTTATAAGGAAAACCTGTGAAATATCAAAGTCCTAACACTTACCAATCGAATAATATATATCCATTCTTAATTTTTTGAAAAGTAGGTCAAATATGTAGGTCAAGGTCGCTACTGTCCTGTTCACTAATTCCAGAGCACCTTGTTTTCCTGGTTTTCTCTAAAACATAATAATGTCATCTTCCAAAAAGATATCAATTTTATAGTACTCCTTTAGTCGTAACAGAAAATACCATTGTTTTGTCTGTGCGTCAGCTAAGTTAGAAATAGGACGGAAAATAAAAAGTCTACGGGGATTTTCTATAGTAAAATCGCTGAAAATGTGTGACGTCGGAGGCTTTGACGTCACTGTTTACTATTGTTGACACGGAGAACAAAATGGCGGCGGCTTGAAATTAACATGGGAATTTTCCGTAGACATTTTATTTTTTCATATTGCGGTTTGAAGGCAGCTGATATGGAAGTTGAAGTTAATTTCCAGTTACGACTAAAGGAGGTCAATTCTCGGAAACAATAATTTATAGCAAAATTCTTCAGACGACAGAATAAATCGCCCAAACAGGGTGCTCTGGATTTAGTGAACAGGACAGTAGGTCAAAAATCATGGTATGTATAGGAAGGTCTTGTCACACGAAATACACATGTGAAATACCAAAGTCCTGTTACTTACCAATCAAACGTTATGGGCTGTGACAGTCAGACGGACGGACAACGGACAAAGTGATCCCCAAGTGTCGCTATGCTTCGCAGGCGACACAATAAATATAAACACACAACAGAGAAACATAAAACTAAATAAGAGTACACATATACCAATCGGTCATTAAACAAAATTGTATTCCTGTCTCATACATGTCATATTTAGGAAGAGCAAGGCGTTTATTAAATCTGATGCTGCATAACTTGCTTCCCACTCTATAATAATGTCATACTTTTTCTTAATGTTGTGTCAATATTTGGTGATTTTGTTTTTAAAGATAAGCGACCTCCTAGACAATATTTTTAATTAGAATTTCTTTCAGAAATTTTTATTAAAAGAATATCATTGTATGGTGAATAATAAGACTCGCAATGAAATTTTTCATAGATCACCCACTGCTAATTCATAAAAAAAAATCAACTCCCACTCAAAAATGAGCCATTTATTTCCACCGTAACCATGGGGCTAAATAGAATAGGCGTTCTTACTAATGCTAGTGACATCGGAATAGCATGATTGCGCTTCAATCTTTTCATTCGTGCCTGAAATATCTATATATGGTCTTAACATTGTGCAGTGTCAAAATTGTAACTATCCAATTTCATGTGCAACAATCAAGGCTCGCACCGCGTAATCACACCTTTTATCTTGGTGCATCTGTAATATTCCCCGCTCGCGCATATAACCGTATGTATGTAAATAGAATGTTAAACGTCTTCAAATTCAATAGCATAATTTAAGAACAGATAAAGATGCAGCATAGACCATAGAACGTTAAATATTAACTGAAATACTTCTCAACATTTTCCCGCCTTAATCCTGACATATATCTTTGTCCTCTTTCTAATGGTATCAGTTAGAAATTTCTGAGACAAAGACTTTTTGCTTCCATTTTGACTTTTATTAGGGTCACTTTTCCTCTGTGCTTTCCTTTATAGAAATAACGGGAAAGACGTTTATGGTAATCTTTAAAGTCAAAATTACCAATAAAAGATATTTTCCACATATGTTCCCGCCTCAATTTAGATAAAGAACAATTTGTAGAAAATCGTGGTATTTTTATATATTTTTTTGAAAATGAACTTTTGCTTCCATTTTCGTTTGAAAATAGCTAATTTCAAGCTGAGCACTCTTGCTTGTGCACTGAATAATGACATTTATGCGTGTTAATACTCTACTGTTCAATGAATTTGGATGTGATGTATGGAGTAAAATAGTGCAACAACATACATGTATTATATATTATTTTTATATATTTTTTTGAGTTTTTTTTTTATTTCTATGGAATGATGAACTTAATCAACATATTATTTCGGCTTGAGATATGCCTGCCATTCGAACGCTTTTTCGTATATTCATGTAATTTTGTTCGATTTTCTTTTAAGTTTATTGCGCTAATCCTATTAAAGAATTGTTGTTTGACAAGTGCACACGTGTCTATCAACTGTGCAGGGTAGGTAATTACTGTTACCTGTTAGGTGTGAAAGTCATCAGATCGTGATGTCGCCCGGCGGTCATTTCAAATGTAGCAGTGCTTTGAGCGAATGATCCGTATAGCGCGATAACTCTTACTTGCTTTAAATCGGTGCAGTTGTTGAGTATGTCAAGGAATGGAAACATATGAAAATCTGCCCCTTCAAGAATGTCAGTCCAAACTTACTATAACGCTATTTTCTCATATAAAAAGTTATTGCATCTATGCTTGTCCACACTTTCATGTTAAACGTCTTTAAATTCAATGGTATCTTTTAAAACCTGATAAATTTACAGCATGGACCAGACATGCACGTAATTACATCTTAAATACTGCATAAATTTATCCATTTAAAATGACGATAACAAATGGTTGCTCTGCTTTAGGAAAATTGAAATCTTCGAAGAAAGTTGGTTGTCACTTACGGAAATTTTTTGAGTAAGAGCACGAACCATACATTGAATAATGAGGTAATGTCTTAAATATTACATTAATCAGTTTTCTGAGACTATAAGACTTCTGTCTTGCAGGATGCATTTTTTTTCAATAATCACAGCCATGATGGAGAGGTGATCTAGCTGACGCTTCCTTTCACATTTTCAATTAAACCATATCCGTGTACATGTCTCTAACTCCATTTCCGCCGAACATGGTTCTTTCCTTTACGCTTTCCTTCGCATAGATAAAAAGTTGTATAAAATAATCTTTATAGAAAAAGTTCCGAGAATCTCTATAAGTTTACTTGAAAGTGCGAAAAACGAGACGTCATTACACTGAATGTTTTGTTCTGGCCGTCACCGTTATAATGATTACAAGCTATTACATACATCATTAAGAGTCTAGTTTACTCTTAAATTATTGGGACTACGTGATTCCCAAAATGGTTTTTGGTTTAAAAGTTAAATACGGTTCCTTCACTATCCTAATCGTATAGAAAAAAACTGAACAACAAAATGTCTTTGAATCTAACAAATCTGTAAATTTAGTCATGTTCATATCAATTGATATTGTGCTCTATATCCACATATATATTTATTCGGCACAGAGTATCCCATTTTATCTACTCGTACCTGCAACGTTATTGCTTTATTTGCAGGTACAAAAACATATTTTTCTCTTAATACATTCAATATTATTTTGTATTTGAAATATTGTGTGTTTTGAAAGATATAAGCGGGTTTTTTAACGTTATATATTCGAATATCAGTTATATCCAGAATGCAGTTTCCTCGATCATTCAGAGAGTTGACACCTTCTTATTGACATTGTAAATCCTCTTTTTGTAAAGTTATCAAAGGCTTCCTTTAGCGCCTAGCGGCATTTAATAAAATTTACCGAAGATAGAAATCTCTACTTTGGTCCGTTAAAGAAGACCACGGGATTGCCTGTCTTTGATGATTGGAAAGTCACCTGTATTAATATGGGATGCCGGTTCATATATAAATATATATTCAGAATTAAGTTGCATATTCTGAAGAAGCAAGACATGATTAATGTATTCTAGGTTCCAATGCACTTTATTGTCGTTAAGAACGAGTTTTTCGTATATGTTTCTGTAACTAATAACAATGAAGAGGAATGGGTATCAGATTCTCAGAATTTCAGGAACGATCCTTTGTACGCGATGATCTCACCAAAAATACCATTAAAGATAAAAAAAAAAAGATCAAAACCTTTGTAAAATTACCTTTAATGTACTTATACAACACCTTCAAACCAACCGAAATCATCAAATGAACTTAACGAGGATGTCGTTAATACATAAAATAAAACCATCGGAATAACTTGAACTTTCAGAACCCGCCGCGGAAACTTCCACTACCGGTAACGAAGCTTTACTGTATATTCGTATGTATTAAATTAACACAAAGCTTTGATGTCAAATGTTGACTTTTAGACGTATTATAATCCTCGAAAGGTCTGAAAGCTTTCAATGTGTTGGTGAAGATACAATTCTAACTCATGAATATTCAGAATAAATTAATATTGATAATAATCTAAAATCATAACAATTGTTAATTGAATCAATGCAATGAGATAAAGATCCCGACGACAATCTTAACAGTACCCACAGTAGAGCACTAAATAAAGCATCGACGGGTCACTAGCAAGCTAGAGGTGGCCGGGAGGCACCATCTAAGGTTATGTCTTTATTGAAAGTTCTATGGCGATCATGTCAGGGAAAACAATTATAATACTGCCAAAATGTTTTTTTCTTTTACGTTAGAGCTCTATAGGCTGAAGTTTAGTTGATAAATCGCCCTTCAACAGCTTACAGGTTTTGTTTCATAGGCAAGAAATCTATTGTCCTTAACCAGAAAAAACTTATATTTGGATGATTTTAATCAGTAGATTCAAATCCCTTGTGGTGAGCTGTAAGTGCCTGAGAAATTCATCCGCCCGGTTTTGACAATCGACTTGAAATTGATATTTTCAAGCGTTTTAATTCACAAAAACTATAACTTTTTTATGAAATAAAAGTGCGTATGTTCTGTCCTTAGTTGGTACTGGCTTGAATTTCAAATCATATGAAGGATTTTATTTCTTTTAAATATATCATTATAAAGGTATAATATATGGGTTTTTTCTCTACTGAGGCCCCGTGTGTCACTGCTGATGCAATACATGTATAGCAATATTTGTTGAAATGCGTATATGACGCATTGATATTATTACAATAGAACAAATATGTCAATATAAACAAATTCAAGTTATTTACAGCCAAATTTACAGCCAAAACCTTAATCATACACAAATTTAGGATTTCGCGAATTAGGCACCTATATTTAATATTCTTCTCGACGTTTTTTTTTTTGTAATTTCTTGCTTAAGAATGAATACTGAAATCAAAATGTCTTGGAATGTCTAAAACGGGGGTCCTGTAGCATCATATCCCACACATCCAGCAACGTCTTTCGGTTTATTTTTGGATATTATAACTTTCTCACTCTTTGGACATATTACATTGTTTAGATTGGTGATCACTGAGGGGTATAGTACCCGAAACGTGCATTTATCATTTTTATAATTATGCTATTCAATGTGGAGATAGTTAACATGATCATCAAGTATATAAGGGAGTAGCAACATCCCTTCATCGCCTGCTTATGATGTGTTCACATCTCAGTTGATACGCTATGCCAGAGCAAGTAACAAATATACAGATTTTGTTCCGAGAGCTAGGCGTCTTTCAGATAAGCTTCTCAGTCAGGGATACGTTTGTGACCGACTAACGTCATCACTGAGGAAGTTCTACGTTCGATATGGGGAACTCGTCATACATTATGATGTCCCACTCTCCATAATGGTGGATGATATTCTGACTTATGCTAGGTTTACACTTAGCCACGATCGCCCCGATTGCCCCGATTGAGGTGAATCGTAGAGATCGTAAGAGAGCGTGGGGTTGAATCGTGACGATCGTAATAGAGCATGGTGGAATCGTGATGATAGTAGGAGATCGCAGAGATCGTGGCAAAATTGTTGATTCTCAAAAAAATTGCTACGATTGTCACGATTGATCCTTACACCGTGAGAGAGCGTAGTGAACGTGATGGAGCGTAGTAGAGCGTAGCAGATCTTGACAAAGCGCAACAGATAGTAATATGCGATCGTAGGAGATCTTGGTGAAACAAGTTCTCCTACGACCCACTGCGATTTCACTCACGCTCTTTGACGATTTGTTACGGTTTCCACGATTCAGTCCACGATCTACAAGGTTCGTTCCGATTCCAATATTCCTATAATAAAAATAATTATAAGACAATCCATTTTTGATGGATTACAAGAGTTTTTAACATCCGCAACAATTTTTAACATATGAAGAAGACAATGAAAAGAAGTCTTGATAATCAGTGAATTGCTGCATTATTTGTCTTCGAACGAGTTAAAATATATACACGCAATCAAAGATTTGAATTGCTTAACAAATAAGGTTCATCAATGCCATTTCCAGCGTTTTGCGATATAAAATCTTCATATCCTGGATATTAAGCTTAATCTTGTTCGGATATTGCAAGTGGTATTGAAACTGGTTAGTTTCATATCAAATCGTGTTAAATCGCGACAAATCCTCGTCCTGCATCGTAACAGATCGCAACAAAACTTGATAAGCGTAGGGAACCGTAATAGAGCAGGGCAAAGCGTAATAGCTCATCGTGGTAGTCCTACGGGAACGTAACGAAGCTTGAGAACAGGATGCAAATTGTAACAGATCTTATCTACAATCGCAACAAATCGCTCCAGCGCGTATCAAAGCGTGACGGAGGGTCGGAGAGCGTGTGAAGACCAATTTTATTTTTACGATTTTGCTCAATCGTGGACACCGTCGGGCATCGTGGCTAAGTGTAAACCTAGCATTAGACCATTTGAACCATCCAACCACCGAATATACTTGTATCTTCCGAAATGGAAGTAACCGGATGTGAAAATTCTATTGAATTGAAGCGACGGGTGTTGCATGCAAGCAGGAGATGCTGAGTCTTCCTGGACACCTGGTCTCTCTCGCATATTGGGAGTTTATTTCTTTTCATATGGTGGTTTTTCTTTGTTTCCTTTGGTTCTTGTTTTATCCTGGTTTTGTATGCCTTCGATTTCTGAATTATCGATTTTGTACTATGTATTTGGATATGGTCATTATCTATATTTGCCATACATCAGCAATATTCTAACCTCAACGTATGGTACTTCAAAGTGATCAAAAGCTTTACGGTCGAAGGTTTTAATTCCTTAGCTGCTTCACAATTAGCTCTAGAGTTATTTCAAGTGTCACAGCAATGTTAAATGAGATCCCTAGCTTCAACAGTAGCTGTAACTGACTAACTCCAAAACTAAGAGTACATATTGTGGACGACTGATTTTGTCACTGCAAAATGTTTTGAAAATATTAAATATCGTAACATACCTTTATCCTGTTGATTACATCATTCGTTGCGAAAATATCTTATATAGTAGAATTAGTAGATTCCACAAGAAATAATTACATTTGGCTTTTTGGATGAACGGAAGTGCATTTTTCAGTTATAGTAATACGGAGGTGTTCCAACTCTATATCTTCTTGAAGGAAATTTCAAACCATTTTTTTTCTGCACCAGACACGTGTTTTGAATATTAAATTCTCATCAACGATGCTTCCAGCGGAGCCGCCATAATTCATTTAAGTAGCGCCCTCTTCTTTTATTTTTTGGATCTAAATTTGTACATTTGCTTTGCAGAGAGTGGCGGCTCTCAATAGCATCGGAGGGATGCATGGTGCTAAGATGTTAATCTTCTTTAATTGCGATGATATTTTTGAATGGAATGACAAGTTTCCGAAAGTTTTTCAGTAATAGTGTACATCTAATAATAATTCTTCACCGAATAGCACCGTTTACAATAATGTTTGGTGAATTCCTTCTTCTTCGTCCCCCCGATTGTTTTTGTTTTAATTATATAAGTTTAAATTGCACCCCAAATTTGACTTTTTGGATGAACGGAAGTGCATTTGTCCGTTATAGTAATACGGAAGTGTTCCAACTCTATACCTTCTTGAAGAAAATTTCTAACCATTTTGAAAAAAAAATATGATTAAAAATTTGGGAAAAAATTGGGAAAAAATTTGGGACTAAAAAAGGCAAGCTAATGGACATAACTATGTTATTTTATAAATGATGCTCGAATTCGAGAAAATCCAAAGAATAAATAAATAAATAAATAAAAATTTGCAAAAAAAAATGGGACCCAAAAGAGCAAGCTAATGGACATAGCTATGTTATTTCATAAATGATGCTCGAGGTCGAGAAAATCCAAATAATGAATAAATTAAGAGCAAAATTCTAGATACAATTTATGTCCTACTATCTATGAAAAAGAACAAGCTAATGAAGTTTATGACATTCGAAAGATACATGTACCCTTAATTTATGTATGATTTATCAAATTTTGTGATGGACGATTTACAAAAATATTTCAAGTCTTGGTTTGAAACATTGTGAAACTTGAGGAATAGAACGGTACTATCGGGAAGTAACAAGGCAGGAAATATATAAACCTACTGGCTGAAATAATCAACATTGAAATACATTGTATATGTTCTAAAGTAAAAAAAAAAACACTGCACGAAATGAGAATCTCAGTAAGTTTTATTATGAAAAATTCTAAGAATATGGCCTTCACATATTTTTTGGCAAATATATAAGTAAATATAGGATCTCAAATGAATTTTCATTTCATACGATGTGTTATGAAACGAGTTGCGAGTTTTATATCCCCGAGCCTTTGATTCTTTTTATCACATGATATTGCCTAAAAATGTGTATTTCTAACGTGAAATCAACGTTTCCGAGAACTACAGAGGCGAACCACGCCATGATCTAGAAGTCGTCTGCTACGCCATGAGAAGTAGTGTCCCCATCTTATTCTGTGCGTAAGAGAAAAGTATTTCAATTTTAAATAGTATTTTAACGTATCCATTGTACAAATGGAGATCTCGCGGACGTCTCGTCCATTTAAACAGTGTTAAATTTATCTCGGTAATCTTCGGCAGTGTCTCGATAGTTTCCGCGGATTGAGCGAAGGTTGGCATGTCGAACTTTGATGATAGACACCATTTTTTATGTTGTATAAGGTATATTTTGGTAAAAATATTGAATAATTCTAACTATATAATACACTTGAAATGTATTTGTACAACGGATACCTTAATGCAAGAATTAATTCAACAACAACAATTTTAATCATTGATATTGACTCCGAATTTAACAGTTGACCGATATTTGAAAGGTCACATTTGTCAAGGTTTATGCGATTAGATTCCAAACTTGACCAATCGCATTCAAGTAGAGCGATATATAACGTGTTATCATATCATATATTTATGAAATGGCTTTATGAATCTGCATAACGGGTGTATCATGTGATAAAATGACATAATACTAATACTATTGACTTTGATTAATCTTTTGTAAGTAATAATCTATGTTTTACATGTATCAAAACATTTTATTAAATATATTTTCAAAAAAAATGAGTTTTTCGGCTCATAGTACTTGAAAAGGACATGATAAGAAAATCGAAATAAATATAATGTATAACTTATTGTGACCGTGAGGTATGTCATGTACTCTGTCAGGAAAAGATTTTTTTTATGTTTTATTTGACATAAAAATGTTTCAAATCCAGTATAATCAAGGAGGAGTATAAATACGCACTAAGGTATGACCTTTTGTGTCTAAATTATCTTTAAGAATCGTTACTCTGAAATTCAAATATTCTGAGAATCCAAATGTAATTACTTCAAAGAAGTAGAAATTGGTGGGTTTTTGCCATTAGATTAGATTCACACTTCAAACATAGTTGTATTCAGTAATCTATTAGCAATCTTTTTCAAGTTAATTCCTATTCACATGATAACCTCAAAAAATCCAATGCTAGTATGTAAATCCATTTTTAAGGAATCATATAAATGAATTCCATATCTTTTCTCTTTTGCTTTTCATTTGCTGACATTCAACTAAAATCTTTCATTAATTATTCGCTTTCTTCAGATCAGTGTGAAATTAGGCCAATTTGCATCGAAAAGGATATAAGAAAAATTAAGTTCAAACATGATTAATTCCTTTTGAGTTGAAAAGAAATACAAAACCATTATGTAGGGGTATATTAATCATATATTATATCATTCCGTTATCAAAATGTTCTATCAAAAAAGGGCACCTGATCTGAAAACCGTTTTAGATTCACCTTTGCTCCTTTGCAAAATATTTCAGTTAATTGTATTATTTCAGTCTGCAAAGAAGGATTTGTAAAATGGACTTCAATGTAGGTTGCGTTTTGTTATGATGAATTTGCGCTGCACCGCATACATGTAATCTGCTATAGATCTAACTCCCTTCCAATTAGTCGGAAATTTCAGTATGCTAAAGTTAATTATATTATCTGTTGCGAATAAATTTTATATAGTAGATTTAGTATATTCCACAAGAAATAAATATGTTTGTCAGGCTTTTTGGATGAACGGAGGACAGTCCATTTTTCACTTATTGTGTACATCTTATTTCTTCACCGAATGGCACCGCTTACAATCATTTTTGGTGAATTGCTTCTTTTTCGTTCTCATACCGCGGCTAATGAACGGAACTCCCCCAGTTTTCTTTTAATTAGATAAGCTAAAATCTAATCCCAAAAAGAGCCACCTTATGGACATAGCTATGCTATCTCATAAATGATGCTCGAGGAAAATCAAAATAATGAATAAATTAAGACATTAGGGGTTATACTCTACTTCCGGTTGTTTTGATATCGGAAAATTAAAATACCACGAAGTTGGCCGAAGACGGACGCCTTCGGCAAAATTCGTGACCAAACATTTTCATGATGAGTTGAAAGAAACATTGAAGAAATATGAAATCTTTTAAAATATGTAAGATACGGGAGTACATAATCTCTAGTTTTTCGACGATATTGCTATTATACCCCTAATACCTAAAGAGCAACATTCTAAATTTGACCTAAGATCTATGCAAATGTACAAGCTAGGGACATTCGAAAGATACATGCACCCTTAATTTAAGAATGATTTATCAAAGTTTGAGATGGACAATTTACAAATATATTTCAATGAGTTAAAGATTACCCTGACGATAATCTCAAAAGCACTCAAAATAGAACACACAATTGAGCATCGACGGACCCCTAGAAACCTAGAGGTGGGACCAGGTGCCCGGGAGGAGTAAGCATCCCCTTTTGGCCAGTCGCACCCGCCGTCTTGGTTTGAAACATTGTGAAACTTGAGGAAGGATATCATCGGGAAGTAACAATAAGGCAGCAGATATACAAACCTACTAGCTGAAATAATCAATATTCAAATATATATGTTCTCTTGTAAAAATCACGAAATGTGCGTCTCAGTAAGGTTCATCTCATCAGTAAAATTCTAAGAATATGGCCATCAAATGTTTTGTCAAAGATATCAGTAAAATGAGGTATGATAATAATTATCTTATAATATGGACGCTGATGAATCGTTTGCAAATAATCATCTATGTTTGTATCAGACCCAGGTCGTTAGATATTCAATAGTTTTGAGTTTTCGTCTCA
The DNA here is from genome assembly GCA_028142955.1 of Pinctada fucata. Taxonomy (NCBI): domain Eukaryota; kingdom Metazoa; phylum Mollusca; class Bivalvia; order Pterioida; family Pteriidae; genus Pinctada; species Pinctada fucata. The sequence goes on from AP027108.1 coordinate 13,732,332, forward strand.
AAGTATCTCTAAGGAGATGATAAGCAAATTAAAATAAATACATGTATAATGTTATACTTATTTTAACCGTGAGGTATGTCATGTTTTCTGTTAGGAAAGGAGATTTTTTTCTGTTCGACATGGCATATACAAATGTGCTAAATCCACTATAATCAAGAGGGAGTACACATTCGCACTATGATATGACCTATTGCACCTGATTTATTTCTAAGAATCGTTACTCTGAAATTCAAATATTCTGAGAATTCAAATGTAACTTCTTCAAAGAAGTCAATTACACTTGAGATTTTTGGAAATCGGTTTTTTCCATTAGATGAGTTTAACACTTCAAACATAGTTGTATTCAGTACTCTATTAGCAATTCTCTTTCAAGCGGAATACTTATTCACATGATATCCTCAAAATCCAATGCTAATATGCAAATCCAACTTTTAAGGTATCATATTAATGAATTCCATATCTTTTTATTTTTGTTCTCCATTTGCTAACATTCGTCTAAAATCTTTCATTAATCATTCGCCTTCTTGAGATCACTGTGAAATTAGGCCGATTTGCATCGAAAAAGATGTAAGAAGAATAAAGTTCAAACATGATTAATTCCTTTTGAGTTGAAAAGAGATACAAAAACCATTATGTAGGGGTAAATTAATCATGATTTAATAGTTTGACATATTGTGCTGCATCACAATGTTGGCAGTGATCAATAAGATGTGTACGTTCTGCAGAGGACGATTATTCATTTGAGAGGCATTAGTCAATATGAACGTTAAGGGCATGTCTTAAATTGAAGAGGGAATGCTTATTAGCTAAAAAATACGGAAGTGTTAAAACTCTATACAATTTTGAAGAAAATTTCAAACCAATTTTCATGCACCAGACGCATGTTTCGAATATCAAATTTTCATCAGTGATGCTTCCAGCCAAAGTGCTTTTCATAAGCCGCCCAAATTCATTCCACTAGCGTTCTCTGGTACAAGTCCCACATCCTTCTGCTATTTTCATTTTCATTTCGCTTCACAAATATTTTCCCTTATCAACTGATATTTATTACCAAAGGTGTGTTCTATGATAAATTTGAAAACTGCTTCATATTTATCAGTGAAAATGAACTGCACAAAATCAGATTTCAAAACACAGAATAAGGAATAAAACATTTGGAACTTCTAAACGTCCTGTGAGCCATATATGTCGAAGAATAAATTCAATATCGTCGTCATAAATGGACTCTTTACCCTTTACTTCACACGAGCATATTGTGCCTTGGACTATTTTGCTACAAACTTTCAGCTTTCACATTATATCATATACAACGTAAAGAAAATTTATCTGAGAGTAAATGTCTTACAAAAAATGTGGTAAAATCCAAATATGTCAAAAATGTGTATTGCGAATATACATTTTATGTGTTGTTGTACATGTAGTAATAAGAGAACAGTAAGATTTACATGATGGCAGAGGTTCCACACAAATCACACAAAATAAAGGTAAAGGTAGGGGCATTGAGTCCTTGTTTCCTGTACGGTTTTGTGAAATATGGTTAAGTGGTGGTTATAGAGGACATGTCATAAATACTTCGGTCAATCAGAGTCATCTGCCTCATTACATGTACCAGGGATATGGTCATTATCCATATTTGTCATGTACATGTTGATCGGTATGAAAAACAAAAAAAAAAAATGAAAGAAAACATCAAGTTGTTGGTTCTTGTGAAGATTCGTTATATTCTGTGTTGCGGTTCTGATGAAATGTCGGAAATGAATTGGACAAATTCTTTGGCAGCCACATTTGTGCCTATCTTGGCATAAAAGGCGCAAACATGATGGAGGACATCGAGAACTTGATTGCTGTAACGAAAATAAGTTTAGGACGGACGGACACGATTTGTGAGAACCACCCATATATACGTTAACTTTGTAGATTGTCTAGATGTAATTAATTTTCTGATCTATGCTGTCGTTGCCTGGGAGATATTAAGAATGCTTCGGCCAATCAGAGCCCTTGTCTGTAAGATTTGTTGACCGATCGGCACGAAATAACAACATCCAACTTTGATAGAGGATCTTGAATTTTTAAAATTTTTTCACTGGTTTCAGTGGAATATATGAAAAAAATGTGACATCCCTTTGCAGCCACATAATTTCTGTTAATCAAGTTGCAAAATAAAACGTGTTTGTGAAACACGAATGCCCCTGTCGACATCTTTTCAGTAAAATGGTCCACCTCCAAGATCGAGGTCACAAGCACAAACATTTTGGTATCCGTGGAAAAGTCTTGTCACAAGGGATACAAGTGAAATATGAAAGCCCTATCCCTTACCAATCAAAAGTTATGGTAAAAGTTTTTTAAAGGTAGGTCAAACTCTAATGTCACAATTTTGGTATCCATGGAAAGGTCTTATCACAAGGAAGACACAAGTGAAATATGAAACCCTAAGCCATTACCATTCAGAAGTTATGCTCAATTTGGAGCTCTATTGTGAGTTCTGTTGAGATTATCGTCAGGATCTTCTTTAACTAGTTTGTGTCACACTTATGCCCTTTGCCGTGTTGAGCTCGTAAAAAAGTTCCCCGCGAGGGGTTTGACAGTAAGTGTTTTGAAAATTTTCCCCTGACATTGTCGCCATAGCACTTTCTATATAGAAAGAACCACAGACAGTGCATGTATTTAATATATTTTCATTTTCGTGCATGAACATCGACGGCGGGTGCGGCTAGCCAAAAGGGGAATGCTTACTCCTCCCGGGCACCTTGTCCCACCTCTTGCTTGCCAGGGGTCCGTCGATGCTCAATTTGGAGCTCTATTGTGAGTGCTGTTGAGATTATCGTCAGGATCTTCTTTAACTCATTATGGACAAGCTCATGTTATTCAAAAGTGGTTTCAGACTACAAGGTCGAGGTCAAAAATGTTGTATCCAAGGAAAGGTCTTGTCACAACGAATACAAATATGAAATTTCAAAGTCCATTCCCTCACCATTCAAAAATTATGACCAAGGTTAAAGTTTTTGCGGACAAACAGACAGACAAACGGACAGGACAAAAATTTTTTGCCCCCAAATTCTCGAACGGGGGCATAAAAACTTGGAAGTAGACATCGGATACTTAATTGTTTCATGTAAAAATTCGTTAAATTTTGTGCAGTTGTAGCACAGTATATTCGAAACTGCGTCTGCCAAACAGAGTCCTACATATGTTTTGCCAATCAGCATGAAAAAACAACCTTGGTAGATTATTTTGAGGACTGCCTTCTTCAAAAGATTCGTTAAATTCTTACAGTTTTTGCAGGGGAGATGTCGTAAACGTTGTTAACCTAGGTGGAGGATTTTGTTTGTTTGCTTTGGTTCCTGTTTTATCCTGATTTTGTATGCCTTCGGTTTATGATTTTCTGAATTATTGATTTTGTGCTGTATACAGGGATATGGTCATTATACATATTATACTGTGAAGCCGGTTGAATCTTTCACATATTTTCAATATTTACCTCTGTCAGAGTCTCAAAGAACAAACTCGTTATTGTTTGGATTCTAATTCCATCCTGCGGTTTATAAGGGTAAACATTCGTTAATTTCGTAAAACGACTGAGCTCGTTATGGTTTTCAAATAATCACTCCAACTTTATTTTCGTTGAATGTCAGATATATAAATCTATCATTTCATCATTTGACCTACGATCAGATACAGAATGATTAACAGAAGATGAATTACTCAGTCAAGCTAAGCAAGCTGCAGATTCTAAGAAGTTTGCTTTTCACATACCAATCTATCTTATTTAGCGAGGAGATAATTTACCCTACAAGTGACATAGTACATTGATTTTACACTGTGATGATTCCAATTAAAATTGATAGCCCAAATCTCTCCTTCATTGATTTTAGATTTCTTGATCCATTAACTTCTAATTTACAACTGCCTAACTTTTCGATGTCTACATGCAGAGTTCATAATAAAGCGTTCGACATGTGACATGATTATGGTGGTTGTAAGAGCAAACCAATGTTTTAAACCAAGGGTAGTTGAACAACGTAAATGACTAAAACAAAGAAAATGTAACATCAGACTCTAAATTCAGATTAATATGGTCTATGTGATATTTTTTGTAATGCAAATTGTATTTCATTCTATTTCATTTTTTGTTATGCATGACGCATGACACACATGCCGATTTAACGCTGACCTAATTTGATCATGCTGATTTGCAAGAATCGTCATCAATTTGAATTTCAATGACTCTTTAATTCGATTTGGTAGGAAATAATGGCACAAACTTGAACTTGGCATTAATCTCAGAGAGACTTATAAGTCCTTTCAGTTCATTCAAATACTTTGATATATCCTTTAGAACAAGAATTAATAAAAAATTAATTCTTTTTAATGCCACCGGAATCAAAGACTTGGGGATACATAGATTTTGGTATGTCAAACTATTAGTCCGTTTATCTGTTTGTCCGAGGCAAAAACATTTGGTAAAACTTTTGAATGGTAGGTGATAGAGCTTTCACATGTGTATTTTTCCGTTCATATAAAACGTTGTGACCTCGTGACCTACACCTTAACCATTGACCTACTTTTCAAAAACTTTAACTTTGGGCATACATTTGGAATGGTAGGTGATAGATCAATATTATTTCAAATAAGTATTCCTTGGTATGAGACATTTCCATTGATTATATTTTCTTCCCTCTTGACCTTGACCTTGACTTTTGGCTTTCTTTTAAAAAAAGTAAACATTGGACATAACGTTTAAATAGGGGTGATAGAGCTTTCATATTTCACATGGGTATTTCTTCCTTTTGTTCAGACCTTTACCTATAATACCAATTTGTTTTACCTGATGACGTTGACTTTTGTCTTTTACCTACCTCATGACCTTGGCTGTGATCTACTTTAAAAAAAAACTTTGAACAGGGAGTGATAGGGCTTTCGTAGTTCAGATAATGCTGTTTAGGCGTTTAATGTATGATGAAGGGTAATTGGTTGAACATCTATTAAGTTTGGAATTCTAAACTTATGACATAGTTATCATTTAGAAATTCATTAAATATTTTTTTACCCATGCGTTTTTAAAAAAAAAAGTTAGTGTAAGAGTTATCGGCCCTCGGAGTTAACATTGAAGTTTAGGGGAAAATTAATATTTCAGCCATATTTTCCAAGAAATTGACGGGGGCTCAAATATGGATAGATGAAAAATTTCTGAAAATTAATATCTATCAAATTTTACTGATAAATATCAAGTTCGCCGTTAAGATCTTTCGCGATTGATTTTAAAGTGTTCTTCGTCAAAGGGAGATAACTCCTTAAATGACCCTATCAAAATCCTTTTCCGATACAAACTATCAAAGAATAAAAGTATGTACAACATTAAAAGCGATTGGGAAATTTGAAACATTATAAATTATGCACATAATCTCGATGTTTTTGACATGATTTTGTTCATTTTACCTCTAATACCTAAATACCGACAAAGATGCCGACTGGGCCGGGGCATTCGTGTTCAAACAAACAGAATTGTCGTGTCGCATGCGAAGCATTTGGCACTTAGGGATCACTTTGTCCGTTGTCCGTCCGTCTGTCTGTCCATCGTCACACTTTGGGTGTCACACCCAATTACTTTTGATTGGTATATGAAAGAGCTTTGAGATTTTACACGTATACTCCTCGTGACAATATCTTTCTACACATATTTTTACCTAGTGACCTTGACCTAGATATTTGACCTTATTTAAAAAAAAGATTGGTTATATTTTTTGAAAAGTAAATAATAGGGCTTTGATATTTTTACATATGCATTTCTTGTAGCAAGACCTTTCTAAACATACCATAACGTTTGACCTGGTGACCTTGATCCAGATATTTGACCTACTAAGAAAAAAATTTAAGATTTGCTATATCTTTTGATTGAAAAGGGATATGGTGTTGATATTTATATGTTTATTCCTTGCGACAAGACCTCTCCATACACCATAATTTTGGACCTATTGACCTTGACATAAATATTTCACCTACTCTAAAAAATTAAGATTGGCTATATCTATAGATTTGGATATGTCACATGTGTATTCCGTATTTTGATACCTTTTTCAAAGATAAATCTTATAAAGATGAATATTTTGTGATCTAGTGACCTTGACTAAGAAAAACATTAAAATAAGCTAATATATCTTTTGATTTGTCAGTGATGCGGCTTTAAGAAGGGGTTTGAACACCAAGATGGCGAAGGCATTTTTTGTTTTGAAATTCTCTCTTCCTAGGAAAAGTACAGTCTTTACTTCCTTAAAACATTTGATACGCTGACTGATATTCACATTTGAGTATCCTGATGAAGTTGGAATAATTTCCGGTGTCATTTGAAGAAATTATGGCGATTGTCGATATTGTGGACTTTTGGAGTTTTATCCATAAGCAAAGAACGACGTCATTTCGACGTTATTAGGGAAAATGGCGTCAAAAACCTTCGCATTCAAAATGCAATAAAAACAGTAATACCAAACGTATCGCATTGAAACTTTGCATGTATAAATACAAAATTCAATCTTCATCACAGTGAATTCGTTGACAAATTAACATTACAGGAAAGCAGATGTCACTTCATTGAAAATGGACGATTTTCGAAAGAAACATTGGGAAATATAAAGCTTTGTTATATTTCAATCCAAATTAAATTTTTCTCATTTAATCATGAAATAACCTCTGGACGTTGTTGATAATTTTGTTAGTTTTTGACAAAGATTCATCCACAGAATTGTTCCTAATAATTAATCAACAACTACAGTCAATTGGCTCGAAATTACAATTTTCTGAGCGTCAGTGTCATATTCGTTTATAACGCAATTCATCTCATATTTTCAATAAATTTATAAAGATTTTGGATGTTAAATCAAAATTAATTTCCCATAGCTTTACGAGAACTGGAATGACACTTTCAATATTATGACGTCATCAAGAAATTCACGAAAACGTCGATTAATGCATACTTCAAAGTCTCGTAGAATTTATAGATCCTCTCTCTGGAAATTTTACATGTAATCAATAATCATTATGAACATTGACGCAAGTTAAAACTACCTACATTTACTAAATGATGTCCGTCTTTGACTTTTTCTACGTACATCATTCACCTCCATTACCATTGGTATGTGTACGAGTCTTCTTCGCACATCATTCACCTCCATTTCTATTGGTATGTCTAGTAATTGTATTGACGCCTACGTAAACAGGAAGGCTGAGGGGTAATACTATAATTACCGCCTCTAAAAATATTGACAGATCCAAAATCAACATATCTAAGAAAGTATGAGGTTTCTTCGCTAAGCTTGACCGAGTATTTCCATTTCTAAGGACACCGAACCTTTCTTGTACATCTTCTTATTTATCTAAAAGTTTCAAATCGATTACAGTAATTATCATTTTTTTCTAATGAATATTTTCACATTAAATTTCTTTTTTTATAATAAAATCAAACTTTTTTTCTGCATGGGCGGATTGAGAGATGCATATTCTAAGGGGGGGGGGGGGCTGTTATGATTTGAAAAAGAATTGTTCTGAAACACGGGAAGAACAAGAATTTAGGCAATTGAATTTGAAGTCCTTATGTTACCCCCCCCCCCCCCCCCCCCCTTGAAACCGCGTCTGTTCTGCATCTATATTTCAATGTGGATAACCGCGGACATAAGATTCGTAAACTTCAAGTTGCGTACGCTTTGGATATAAAATGTATAAGATTCGTAAACTTCAAGTTGCGTACGCTTTGGATATAAAATGTATCAAATATATTATCTTATTTTACAGAGTGCATTTATATGCATGTTCCCGCATAATCACGATAATGACTGTTTTAACCAAAATTTAACTCCTTTCTACAGAAGGATTTTTGCATTAATCTTACATAGTATTAGAAAAAAAGATAAGATGCAAGAGACTACCATTTTAAAGGAAAAAAGCAAAAAGCAAAAGAAACAACCTTACCGTTCAAAAGACTGTATCCAGTATTTTAGATCAAGACACTACTGACAATATTTCTCAGTGTGTTATAACCGAGAAGTTATCTTTCACACCACAAAAACCAATCATACGAATATTTCCTTCCTCTGTACGAGTACTATGAGCAAAAATAAACTATGTGCAATCTCGGCATTATTTTCACGTGAAAACGTCATATTTCTTAATGTCCACCTTCATCATGTAAAGCTGTATCGATCTTATTTTTGATAATAAAACCCAATCAATCGAATATTAATTCTTCATTAGTTTTGTATGTTTTACCCTGAGGGAAAACAAATAGAAATTTCATCTCCGTCTAGTTTTTACGCCGTATTAATTGTCTTTCATTGGTTGATTTCTCTTAATACTTGATTGCTCGCATTAAGCAACTTCTTCAAACGTGATTGGGGTACATAAACTTCTGATGTTATCTTTAATGTAGCATCCATTCCATCTTAAGTGATTATTCATATATGAGAAACAATTACATGTAGCGTTGAGTATGTCAGGAGGTAAATGCGACAAGGCTAACTTTCTAATTATATTTAGTTTGATTTATTAGACCTACCCCGCACTTCATGCACGGGGGAAGGGAATCTTATAATTTGTAGCTCTAGAATCATTTAGGGTTTTTTTTTTATATATATAGAAATTCATGAATTTCACAGAATGAATGGGATCCCGCCCCTTAGTAAAACTATTTCATGTAGATCCTCTATGCGAAATGAAAAGAATCGAAAAAAAAATTGAAATAGAGAAAAGATTCGACCGAGAGGAGGGTCAGTTGTGTGCAAATTTATATATGTATGAACTTACTGCTCATCATTCTAATTTTCTGATTTTTTTGTTCTATACTATATCATAGGATATAGTTTCTTTGTATGCATCGACTGTTATTTCTCCGATTCGCAAAACGAGAACGATGTAGTATGCATGACATGACCCTAGATTCCTGTTGGATTATCTTAAAATTGATCATTGACCATGAATTAATCCTTTATTTAAAGTTTATATTTCATTACAAACAACGTACAGTAAAAGCTTCATTATGTTACCGGTTGATTAAATATTTTTGAATTACATATTTTCTTATGCATCAACCGTCAATAATCCCTTTGAAACAGAGATCATCCCGATCAGTTCAGGATTCTCCCGGTAACCGTGTATGTATGTTGTTGTTCAATTATTAATGTATTACTTGACTCTAGTATATTTCACTGTGGCGTATCACGTGATACGCAAATGATATGTTCCACGGAAATCGTCTTTGATTAAATCAAGTAAATACTGTCTAAATCTACTTCATATGAATTTATTTTAAGCCTATCATATGGCAATTATCATCGCTTATATGATGGTAATCTATTCTGGTCAAGAATAGACGCATATTTGGAGAACACTTAAACAGAAAATTTTGTATCTGTCCGTGCACCATATCATAAACATGTGGTGAGCATTGAAAAAAAAATCTGTGTAAGTGTTCTCCGAATACACGTCTATTCTTGACCAGAATAGATTACCATCATATAATTTATGATAATTGCCATATGATAGGCCTAAAGTAAATAAAGTGGATTTAGACAGTATTTACTTGGTTTAATCAGAGGAGATTCGCGTGGAACATATCACTTGCGTATCACGTGATATGCCACAGTGATATTTACTGTATATATTATATTTATATCGGTGTGGACACTGTGACTGCGAATGAGGTATAGAAGAGAAGAATACATCAGGCGGAGTTCCATGTTTGGAGCCCTCCTCAAATTTAATGAAAAATAAGTTTCTAGTATCATATACCTTGAATAATTTTGATCCTGTCTATACAGGTATATAATATATTATTTTGAATTTTAAAACTATAGTAATATTGGTCTTATACGGGATTTTCTGCCCAAACGATACAAGAATGCAAACTAAGCCAATATCGACACAACTAAGCCAATATCGACAAAAGTACGCCAATATTGATAAACTCGGCCAATATTTAAGTCACGTGATCAATGAGAAGTTCAAGCGATGAAAGCAATATGGCGGCGTTCGAACTAAGCCAATATCGACAGAACTAAGCCAATATAAACAAAAGTACGCCAATATTGAAAACTCGGCCAATATTAAAGTCAGCTAGGTGATAAATACGAAGTTCAAGCGACGAAAGCAAGATGGCGTCGTTGTTGTAAACTGTTTTTAAGAAAATAGACGAGAAAAGCATTGTAGCGTTGTTGATAAAGGTATACACTCATTCATAAGCGTTTTACTAGTTATCTGCAGTATTGGCTTAGTTCGGTATCATATTGGTCCAGTTAATTAACAATACGCTCATTAATTGGTGTTTCCCCTATTGGCCTACTTATTGCGCCTAAGTCTGTCGTATTGGCCTGAGGCGAACGACAGACCTCATCGCAATAACTAGGCCAATAAGGAAAACACAAATTAATAACCCTATAATATAGTAAATAAAATATAATAAGATATAATCAAATATAATATAATATGCTATAATATTATTTGATATACAAATGTAATATAATATAATATTATTTAATATAATATAATATAAGAATAAAGTTTTGTTAGAGAAAAACCTTTCATGGAATAAAGGAGAGATTTCTGCGATTGTGGTGTTTATTAAAAGAAAAGATTTCAAGGCTCGCTTCGCTTGCAGACTTTGATACTTTGATTCATAAAAGTGTAAAGAAAACCTTGATTTGTACTCTCATTATTTCAACAATACAAGAAAACAAGCTGTCAGCCTTATAATTTCCTTCGGTTACAATTTTCCTAAACATTCCTTGATTCTGGTTATTGTGGCAAAAATGGAAGATTACACTTTGGCCATACGGCACAACTTTTTGATTTTGCTAACGCTCTAAACCCCCTTAATATCAATTCTGAATATTCCCCACCCCCTTGACAAAATGCTTGATACCCCCTTGCTGTTGTTTACAACCGGAATACAATCAGAATAGATTGTTCAATTATATGATAATGATTGAAAACGGCAATTTCCCTCAATTTACATAATACTAAGAAATGGTATTATATCATTTTTTTTAAATTGTCTGTTGATCTTTGCCCCCCCCCCCCCCTAAAAATTGTATGGCTGATTTACCCATCACCCCTTAAATTGTATGGCTATGCACATCTATTGAAATTGGCATTATCTTACTTATCATAAATAAATTCGACATCACTGTAGATACAGTTGTGGACCAAAGGTAATTGTCATTTCTATATGACTGTTCTTTCAAACTTCTCTCAATTCTTGCGTTTTGGAATTTCGACTTTTACGACTAAATCCTACAGCTTATGATCTTTGTTCATTTCTCGGTCTATTTCATACTGTATGTATGGCACGGAGTTTATTTCCTGTCTTCTGTTGCATGATTATAAAGCCTTATGTATATCGTATTAAGAATACCACATTTGGTATATATACATACCTAGTCCCCATTGGATTGATGTAGACAGTCTAATGCATCTTACCTCTCCTAAACGACCGGCTTATGTCTGATAGGACGGAAATGATTCCAACGTATTAAGATTACGTCAACAATAATCCCATTGTTCAATATAGACTTGATACGTGAAAACAGTGCAAGTTATGAAAGACAATCTATTCATTAAGATGGATTAAAATCGAGCTTTTAAATTAAGAAAAGAGAAGGATCTCCAGTATGACCTAAAAGATGCACCCTATCTTATCTCCATTGGGTATTCACTTTAGCTTCTTTGCAGAATGTTAAATAAAAGTTGATTATATAACGTGAATCAAGTAAAACGGATATTTATTGTGCACGGCGCATGTAGGTGGCGCTGTTAAAATTAATTTCTGAGGCGCCGCACAAGTTTTGTATTGGGGCTAAAATGTTTGAACAAACGGAGTGCTTGCGTTGATTTTATTGTAACTCCACACAAAGACCAAGCGGGGCGGCCCTTGACCAGTGCGACTGTCTGATCTGTTACATCGACTTTCGGCATAGACTCTATATATATGATTTACCTATGACAAAATTACATTCAAAGTTCAACAGTTTATTATAAGATCACAGCAAGACAAATACAGTTCTGAACAGATTTGTGGTAGCGTGTCCCTCTCTTACATTCTAGTCCGGGACTGGGATTATCATGGTTACTGACATCTGAGATTGACTGATTCCCTGCATGACTAATATTATGTAACGGAGTTATTTACCGGAGCACAGTGACGCATAGCCGGTGCTGTTTATTTTACTATTTCGGATGTTTAGATAAACAACAAGGTGACAAACCAGCCACCGATATGGGAGCAGGTGCAGAAACTTCACCGGTGCTACATGTACGCCGATGTATATATATGCTGATTTAAAGGTGCACACCGGCAGAGAGATACCGGTGCAGGTGTCAATCAGATAAGTTGTTTTAAAGGCTTATAATATATTTATAGACGTATCACTTTATAATAAAGATCTGAGTGTTGCAGTCAATATTTATGTATTGTTTTGGTTTGCACTGGAAAAGGTGCGGATACTGCCTAGATCGATGGTGAAGGTTGTCCCAAGGTTTTTATGGTGCCACCGTTTTCTTACCATATAGATGTGGAATAGAGATTCTAGATATGGCGTTGGCTAGAGTCCCACAGACAGGGATCGGTCAAACTGACAAAGAATCTGTACAGCGAGCTGTTTTTATTGCATATATGACGCATTAGATATTGCATAGTGGGAAACTGCACGTGCAGATTCGCGCAGTGCTCCGATAGGAAGTACGTCATATTGATTTGTACGTCAGCAGAATTAGTGCAGTGACAATATCAAGGCCTGCTTGGTTGATAAGTTGCGGTAAGAGGGAAGTGTTGAAGATTACTTCATGTAGACACGTTTAGGCTTAATAGCTATTATGAATAGATAATATAGGTACTCCTTAGACTAATCATTTTACGATGTTATCATGAAAGCTGTTGTTTTTATGTAAACACACCTTGACAGGCGAAATGGGGTTGTATTGAATGTAAACATTGATCTTTCTTCGTGAATTTACGATGTTTGAATGCATTCTCTCGCAGTTAATGTTAAACGTCTTCAAATTCAATAGCATCATTTAAGAACAGATGAATTTGCAGTATGGACCAGATAGTAATCGGCGAATTAGAGTGTACAATTTCTTGAAATTTCTAAAACGTGGGTTCTGTAAAGGAAAGGGAATGATCTCGAGCATTCATGACCACCCTGAACACACCAAGCGAAACAAACCCTTAAGAAAGTGACACATAATATAAGTTACATCATACAAATGTTAAACATCTTCAAATTCGATAGCATCAAAACTAAAATCGAAAAAGACACATCAATATTCACAAGAGCATCATACAAAACAATCGTAACATACGTAACAGACGTACAGAAACACCAAACATTGATGACAACACATAAAAGGAAGGAGACCAATGTGCACCCGGCGCCGACTTTGGACGGTCATCTGCTATTACAACATAGCAAATGACGTGGTTAACCTTCCAACTTACACAGAGGTCTCATATACACACAATTGTTGTATAAACATTCTCACTGTAAGATGACATCACAAACAAGATAGTTAAACACAGCGGCCTGTAGCATCATATCCCAACCATCCTGCTATATCTTTTGGAACATGTTTTAACATTATTACTTTCACTTTCTTTGGCCATATTACATTATTTAGATTGAGGATCACTGACGAGGGTTAAGTACCCGGAACGTGCATGTCTGGTCAATGCAGCAAATTTATCTGTTCTTAAATGATGCTTTTGAATTTGAAGACGTTTCACAATTACATCTATTTTCACGAAAAAACTTAAGTTGATTGTTCTGCTTTCGTTTACGAAACACACATGGAAAAAATAAAGTTCGATCTCGCAATTAGAGCGGGCGTAATTCTTTCCATCAAAAATTTTGGCCAGAGCAAAAAAAAAAAAAAATTAAAAAAATCGGAAAATCCGACAAACGAAAGATCAATTTGATGTGGCCCTACTACTATTTTTGTAAATGTCTTGTTCTTTGTTTTCATACCGCCCCCTTGTTTTAAATAAATACGAAGAGATATCTTCTCGTTTGGTTCTGCTTACTTCGATACTATAGCTTGCATCATATGTGCTGCATGATTAATATAATATCTGAGTATGCTGAAACTCTACTCAATAGCGCGGCACAACGTTTGAAGCGCCTCCAACAATGTATTTTGAACATGCACGGGAATTCAGAGATTGTGTGTCCTTCGTGTGCCTGTGGTGTTGTGTTGTTTGAAGTTTGCCAACATCTGTTGACATAATGTAAGTGATCTGTGTCTAGTAAATCTTTAATTTCACGTACATCATTGGAGATAATTTTGTGTTTAATCTAATAATCATAGAGAAGCTTGTCCACTTGCATCGTCAAGTAAAAGGAAAAACATAATCTTCTGGGACTTCGTGAATATTGCACTATATAATTATAATATTGTATCATACGAGTGGTTAACCATCTATCTCAATAGAGACAAACAGAATCATGATATTTATGAACGGCAACGAATTTAAGAGAGACGCTCAAACATGATACATGGAGGAATCAAACGGCATTTCATAAATTCCAGTACTTTGAACCTAAAATCTGCCTAATTGTTTCTTTAATACGACAGGACTCCATGACGGGACCAATCCAAACCTCTTAAGAGAAGACAGGACCCCGACCACCTTGCCTATCTGAATCTCAGTCGGATTCCTCGGGTGATCACACGCATGAGCTCGCTACAGCCGGTGTTATAGAGTGAGCCTTCCAACATAGCCAGACTTCCCCCCCCCCCCCCGGCGGTCCCACTCTAGAGTGAGCCTTCCCCCCGGCGGTCCTACTCTAGAGTGAGACTTCCCCCTTGGGGAAGTCTCACTCTAGAGCGAGACCTCCCCCGGGGAAGTCTCGCTCTAGAGCAGGACCACCCCCTGGGGAAGTCTCACTCTACAACTAGTTATAGAGTGAGACTTCCCCCATAGTGAGACCCCCCCCCCCCCTTCCTCTCCATGCGATTGGAATTCAACCCGTCGATGTGCTTGAGTTCTGTCAATGTTGCTTTGAATAGTTAGCTGTGCATACTAGGGGTGTCACGATAGTGGAAACACGTTATTGCGATATATTGCGATAGTTTTTCACTGTATTGCAATATATTGTGATTTGTTTTACCCTTGTCAGTATCTCTATATAAAATCCCCATAGGAAAAATGCCTATAAATTCAAATATTTGACCAAGCGGTCAATATTTACAACAATTTTGGCCCTAGGGCAATATTTCAAAAAATATTGACCGATAAACTGTACATCGTTTGTGACGTCACGTCATTGATGACGCTATTAGCTTTACCTATTTTACCGCGCTCTTTCTCTTATAGAAGAAAATGAACGTAAACATGCCGGGCTAATCGATTCGTTGCTGCAGTATTGATGTTAGGTATAACAAAACAATTATTGACTGGGAATGAGGGAAATATATGATTTGTTGGACCTTCAGACAAACTATAGCCCTCGGCCTTCGGCCTCGGGCAATATTTTATCTTCATGTCCAACAAATCATATATTGCCCTCATTCCCAGTCACTAATTGTATAATATTGCTTTCTTTATATTATCAGTAAAATCCAGGCATACACCTTCTGGACTTCTAATTGCTATAACACTAGAATTAGATGAAAAATAAAGAGTTTAATTAGAAGAAGAAATTGCGATATATTGCGATACGCATTTCGTATCGCGATAGGATATAAATCATTTGTGTATTGCGATATATTGTGACACCCCTAGCGCATGCCCAACTGTAACCAGTACAACCTTCATATATCTGACTATGAGGACAATGGAAACAAAAGCTTTTTACTCGTCTTTTAGCAGTTATTCTCATGCGAATTATACATGGATTTATTTAGATATTCCTCGTTATAAGTACATTGTAGAAATATGTCTTCGTACGACAGATGTAATTATAAACTTGATCTACCTGTGTTTGCATACAAGGTGTCGCTTCGCCTGAGGGACACGGTACGTTCGCTTGACATGTGCAATACGAACTTCGTAAACTCGAACGTCAAAAATTGGAATACCCTTAAAACGTGGTGCCAATCGAAGTTTAATAACATAAATTTAATTCGATAACTTGAACGACTCGTCCCTTGCGATTCGAGTATTCGACGTTTGACTGTATTACATAACGATAGTGTACGGTCGCTTTTATAATGATGAAGAGACCGTATACTATCGTTGTTAGATATTGCACCTGTCAGGCGAAGCTACCGTTTTAGTAGAGTGAAGTAGGCATGCACTGCACACGGATGGGGAGGGGACTTAGATTACAGGCGTGCGGCTGGAATGGGGTATACTTTTAAGGCTTTTTGATTTTTAATTGGTATCATTTTCACTTCAAATATATATCACGGCCTCACCCCCACAAATTTTACAAACCCACTATGGACCCTATAAATACGTCAGAAACAGACCTTATAACTAATAGTATATTGTGGATCGGCGTAGCCATGTTGTAGGAACGACAACGTATGCCATCACATCGACGTAGTATATTGTGGCTACGGCGTAGCTATGTTGTGGGAACGTCAACGTATGCCATGACCACGACGTAGTATGTTGTGGATTTGACGGAGCTTTGATATGGGAATGACAACGTATACCATGACCACGACGTAGTATATTGTGGCTACGATGTAGCTATGTTGTGATAACGACAACGTATGCAATGACCACAAAGTAGTATATTGTGGCTACGGCGTAGCTATGTTGTGGGAACGACCAAGTATGCCATGACTACGACGTAGTGCATCGTGGCAACGGCGTATCCATGTTGTGGGAACGACAACGTATGCCATGACCACGACGTAGTATATTGTGCCTATGGCGTAGCTATGTTGTGGGAACGACTAAGTATGTCATGGCCACGACGCTGTTTATTGTGGCTTTAATTTGGGAACGACAACGTATGCCATGGCCACGACGTAGTACGTTTTGGCTTTGATGTGGGAACGACAACGTATGACATGACCACGACGTAGTATGTTGTGGCTTTGATGTGGGAACGACAACGTATGCAATGACCATGACGTAGTATGTTGTGGCTTTGACGTAGTTTTGATATGAGAATAACAAGGTATGACATGACCACGACGTAGTACAGGTATATATATTGTGGGAACGGCGTAGCCATTTTCTGGGAACGACCAAGTATGCCATGACCACGATGTAGTATGTTGTGGCTTTGATGTGGGAACGACAACGTATGCCATGACCAAGACGTAGAATGCTGTTGTTTTGATGTAGGAACGACAACGTATGCCATGACCACGACGAAGTATGTTGTGGCTTTGACGTAGCTTTGATATGGGAATGACAACATATGCCATGGCCATGACATACACTGCTTTCAATTAAAGAGCTCTCTATATTTCAATGGAGCTCTATTGAAATAGAGCTCTCTATTTCATTAAAGAGCTCTCTATTTGAATTATTGAGCACTCTAATTCAAATAGAGAGCTCTCTAATTCAATTAAAAAACTCTCTAATACAACATACCCAATAAGATACCTCTTTAACTGAATTATTGAGCTCTGTAATTAAATTAGAGAGCTCTCTTTTTTATATAGAGAGCTCATTAATTGAATTATTGAGCTCTATAATTCAAACAGAGAGCCCTCAAATTCAATTACAGAGCTCAATAATGAAAATAGTGAGCTCTCTAATTTTACTTATCCTTAAATGAATTAGAGAGCTGTCTAATTGAAATAGAGAGCTCTTTAATACAATTAAAGAGCTATTTAATTAATTGAGTGCGCTCAGTTGTAATTATACATATACATGTATAGAGAGCTCTCTAATTGAATTAAAGGGCTATTAAATTGAATTTAAGAGCTCTGTAATTGAATGAAAGAGCTCTCTAATTGAATGAAAGAGCTCTTTAATTGAATTAGAGAGCTCTTTAATTCAAATAGAGAGCTCTCTAAATATTTGAGTTTTTGTTAATTTGGCGTTCCATAGGGCTCGGCTTACGACCTTAGCCCCGCAAGGTTTACAAACGTAATTTAGGCAGGAAGTACGTATGAAACTAACTGTATAAATAATGAAGTATCATCATGGTAAGTCAAAAGACGATGGACTTAGCGTGCAAAACTGACAAAAACGCAAATCCCAAGTTCGAACTTGACCTTGACTTGATCATGGTGAGGTCATGGGCAACATGTGTATGAAAGTTCGTTGTAGGTCAAAGTTAATAGATTTATACCAACTTTTCTTCAGACAGATACATAGACAAACATGGTGAATCGCATATCCCCCTAACACTTAGCTTGTTCAAGAGTTTCAATACTGGTCGATGGGGTACAATGTGCTAGGTCAAAGTTCAATGAAACCATATATACCCAAGGCATACAGACGAGAATGTGAAAATAGACGACAGACATACGATGTGTCATCACAATTGATCAACGGAGTGTTCGACTCGGTGTTGATAAAGCTCAAAAAGAGTTAGAAGAAACGCATATACAAGTACAGAATTACAAAACTACTACTAGCC
Organism: Pinctada fucata; assembly: GCA_028142955.1. NCBI lineage: Eukaryota > Metazoa > Mollusca > Bivalvia > Pterioida > Pteriidae > Pinctada > Pinctada fucata. The sequence continues at coordinate 13,750,862 of AP027108.1, forward strand.
AGTACATTAATTAACCATTAATTCGATGACCATCTACATGTAGAACTATTTGATTGATTTCATATTAGTATCGATCGGTGCTATCGTGGAGTCGGTGTTTATAATACAATTATGCACTTTTTACTCAGTAAATATGGTGTGATAAAAAATATAGTTCGACAATTTGAAATAGCCCTATATTTCCATGGTCTTTTCTCGCTGATTGAATCAGAGGAAAAAATACATCAAAAAGATTCTATGAACTGTGTATTTGCAGCATAACAGAATTCTTTGAATCCTCAAATATGACATATCGGTAAAAAGAAAACTTACGACAGAAAATTATAAAATTCAACTGATTTTGTTTTTTGATCATAATATAATTGTTCAAATGTAGAAATTTTGCACAGAAACTCAACGCCGCACGAGTATCCGTCTATCTTAACAAACGTTTCACGTACATATACGTGGGCTGTTCCGAAAGTTCATGGACAACGCCATTTAAGGAAAGATCTGTAGAATTTGATAAAAGCCATGTTGATTTCCTTACAATACGTTTAATTTTGAATGCGTATACGAATTTTCATTACGATTGGTCAAAAATAACCTTCCATATGCCCTTTTGAACAACGTAAGGTTCTAGGTAACGGAGCAGCTTATAAAAAGTAACGACGTCGTCAGATGTCCACTATAAATTTGACATTTTAAAAGAAATAACAACACCTCTCATCTGTACAAAATTTAAATATCTTTTCATGTATTTTGATAAGGAAGATATGTTCTATTTTCATGTGCATTTCTACTTCTGTATCATATTGTGCTTTCATCTTTGAAACATTCAAGGTCAGGTCATCATTAAGGGAGAAAACGGCATCACTTTACTTATTTTCGTTTACTTTTTTGTTCAACTCCAACCAAAATCGCGTGCTTATGTATCTAATCATCATAAAAACACATTCCTCCTATTCTAGCAGCATTAGCTTTAATGTATTTTGTCCATATCAAGGTGCATCCATCACCTATTAAGTCTTCGTCTGTTTTATTTAACAAAATTCAAAAATGAATGACTGTCTGGTGCTCCGTAAAGAGCGCTGACGTCATAAATTTTTGGTTGATTTGTTCAACAATATCATGCAAAACTCATCATAAAAGTCGTAAATCGGGTCCAATTTTGTTAAAACTTTGCAGTTTCCATAACAAATAATAGCATTATTGATATAGAAAGTTTAATTGAAAGTCAAATATTTTTTTTCTAATTTTATTCAGCAACTTGATGAAAGAGGTAGATTTATTTCAACAACTCAAATTTTACTGCTCCGTAACTCTACCCTTCATGTATAAAGGTGACAATTATGCCCTTTTAGCTAATTATTTTAACCTGATATTTTTTGTTTTCTCTTTCTGAATGTATCCCTTTCATTTCTAGAAAATTTCAGTAGCATATGACTTCAAATGTGATTTTTGAGGCATGTGTCCACGAACTTTCTGAACGGCCCTCGTACGTGGAATCATTAAAGTTTTATTCAAGCTAATGCCAACTCCACAAAAAATCTTATAAATTTTACATATGTCTATGGAATGCAAGAAAATGATTCGAGCACACATCAATATGCACACAATTCGCAATGAAGGTGATAATGTGTTGAAAAATAATCCATACGGAATGGTTAGGATAATCTCAAAGAGCACAATGAACGATCCAAACAATCTGAAGTGAAATATTCTTGATGTTTCTTTGTGAACAGATAGAACTGGACTTGGGAATGATTCGAGCGCATGATTACCTCATTTAATTTGTATGATTTATGTTTGAACCGACTGACATAAAATAAGCGACTTATGTCCAAATATGATTTCAAATTTAAAGATAGAAAAAAGGAGGAAAAAGTACTCTGTAATTTGCGTGACGTGGTTTTGGACGTCATTTACTGCGCCGCTTTCCGAAGTGACTCCTAAAGAAAAACACCACATTTCTTTCATTATTGACCAATTGCTTTAAATTTTGCACAACAAGAATGTCCAATCTTAAGGAATAAATTGGTATATGAAAAAAATGTTAGACGATCACAATACAAGTTTTATTAGACTTGTCTACGAATTTATCGAACAACCCTCGTAGTTTAAAAAGTGCAGGGAGACGTCATTTTTACCATGCATACGTATTGATGGCGCTTCTTGTAACAGTAATATCTAAACACCATGCATTATAACAAGCTCAACTTTCTTCATGATAACTTTTAAATACCATTAAATAACTAGAATATACTTTGACTTTCTCGGCATCCGGATTCAGTAATAATAGTGGAATAATGTGCGTGTACATATTTTTGGGTATCTCGATTTTCGTATTGCGCCGCTAAACGTCACGACACATAATTAAAAGCATCATTTAAATGACATAATTTTTCAATTACCTTGATATTTTATGAATTAATTACAAAATACCCCAAGAATTTATGGTAAGAAAATTGTACAATTACTGTCACGCATTTCTGAAATATTCCGGTTGTCTACGAACTTTTCGAACAACCCTCGTACACATTTCAAAAGAGAAAAAATCAGCAAATAATTTGAAGGTATTTCACCTGCCTGATTCTTACGTCGACAAGTATAAGTACTCCATCTGCAAAGTATGGCTATCACTTATACGACATCTTTCACAAAGTCGAAATGACTTCCACTAATATTTGCAAGGTATACACTCTTGTCAGTGACAATTGCTTTGTCACTAAGCATGTCAGCTGGGTACTTAAGCCATTTGTAGCTTTTGCCCGATTTTGCATACACGTAGATATCTGTGTTCAAATAAGCAGCAGAAGCCAGGATCTCGGCCTCTGTAGCCCATGTTCCTGATATGTCCATGTTGCTGTCGTTAAGGTATGTGTCACCGAAATGTTTCTCAATACGTTCTGTATGCTCGGTCATGAATGTGACGACCACATCTCTTACTCGCTCGTTGACGTTTTGCGAACCTGTTAAAGCAAAACTAAGGCATCTAAAATAGCAGTTCCCGTACCCTTTACTGTTTTCAACTGCCTTTGGTTTTGTTAGCCGTTTCTTTTCAAAAAATTTGTGAAATTTACGGATTTTGAAATCATCTTTATGTGCCTTTTGCCATTCTGCATCAACTGTATTGAAATGCTGTTTTGGCGCTACTTCATCATGTTCAATTACACAATCGTCCATGTCTTCCGTTTTGTTCCTTTCTTCGACATGTACATCACTGCGCGCTTTGAAAAATTTTCAGTTGTTTCACATTGTACTTTACTTTGAGAGTTCTATCATCTAGACTCTTTAATGTTGCAACCCCTTTGGGTGTTATGTCTTCCACAATATATGGACCCATCCAACGTTTCTCCATTTTTGACCCCCTTTCGTGATGCTTTCCTTACATTATACCTAATTACCCTTTGTTCTACTCTTATTCTCGACTGATTTGTCAAGTTCTTGTTTCTAGATCTGGTAACTTGGTCATGTTGGGCCATTTTTACGTTAGTTTTGACTTTGCTTTCAATGTCGTCTCTCAGACATTGTATTCCTTTTACAGTATTTTCTATATCTTGTTCTGTAACTGATAATTTTACTCTACTATCAAATCCGTGCACCGAAGGTCTAGCAAACATGACATCAAATGGGGACTGTTTTGATGATTTCTGTATTCCAACTCTATATGAAAAAAGTACTTCATCGATGTACATATCCCAGTCATCCTGTTCATCTGAACAAACTTTCACTAGCTTATCTTGGAGTGTACGGTTAAACCTCTCAGTGAGGCCATTCGTTTGAGGGTGGTAAGCAGATGAGATACGATGAACCGTACCAGTATTTTGTTTTAAAGATTCCATGGTGCTATTAACGAACTCTCGACCCTGGTCGCTACTAAAAACTGCAGGAAAGCCCATTCTCAAAAATATTTTAGGTAACGCTTTTGCAACGGATTCGGATGACTTATCCTCGAGGGCCACGGCTTCGGACCATTTCGAAAAATAGTCCACTACTGTCAGAATGTAACTATTGCCCATTTGCGTTTGCGGCGTTTTTATCAAGTCCATTCCGACGTGGTACCACGGGGACACAATTGGTATAGGGTGTAAATCTTCACTACTTTTTACAAAGTTTGATGTAAGCTGGCATTTTTCACACGAGGCGACAGGGTCAGTAACATCACTGAATATGTTTTTCCAAGAATACGTTTTAGCGAGCATTTGGTATGTTCTCTCTCTTCCTTGATGACCTCTGTCATCATGATATGACTGAAGCAAGCATTTACGAGTTGCGTCATTCATTACAACCTCTCGTAGTTCTCCATTGTTATTTTTCCAAAACAGTTTATCGTCGTTAGAGGAATACCGTTTCGACCGCGCCCGTATTTTTCTTTTATCATTTTTCGTAAAGAAAGACGGGGATTAAGAAGTAGAGAGATACTGGAATATGTGCTGGTGAATTTGATCTTCAGTCATTTTGTCTATTCTGAATCGGTTTCTGCCTCAAAATGGTGGGAATCTAGATTTTCGCCATAGTTGAATAGTCCGAATGCAGAACGCAGTTCATATGCAAAATCAAAATATACTCTAAGAATGTAGATCTCGCCAGGTCTGTATTTTGCTAGCGCATCGTCAACATATTCACTGATGAGAAAAAGCAGATCACTGAGATCAGATCCTTCAGAATGTTTTACAAACGCCTTCTCTATTGACTCAACCAGAATATCACAGAAATAAACACTGGGCCTTTGATAGATATCGTTGTATTGCAATGCAGTCAATAATAACAAGCGGCATTTGTTCATCGATTCAACGAAAACCTTACTTCCGTTTTGTTCTATCTTCATGATATAATTTCTCAAAATGTCCGATATCTTTGGGGACAACCCATACTCTCTTTTTATGATTAATTTTGTTGTGTTCATGTTTTCAAACCGTGAGCGCACATGGCTTTCATCTAATCGGATATGTCACGTACAGACTAAACCGTAACGTGTTCGATATATTGTTATCCGGAGAGAGAGAGAGAGAGAGAGAGAGAGAGAGAGAGAGAGAGAGAGAGAGAGAGAACGTACATTGTACATGTCTGTTTAACAAAATTTATCATTTTACCCCACAACAAAGTAAGAGGTATACTGGAACCACCATGTCCGTCTGTCTGTCCGTCTGTCGTCCGCATATATTTTGCCTTGTCGGTACATAACTTCCTACTGTCATGTTCGATTTAGATAATATTCAAAAAATGTTGTCCATGACCTAAGGGGGTGTCATGACCTTGACCAAGGTCATATCTCCTAGGTCAAGGTCACAGTGCACGGATTGCCGAAATCCGTGTCCGGGCCATAACTTTTCACTGGTAACCTAGATTAGAATGTTGTTGTCGATGAACCAAGGGTGTGTCATGACCTTGGCCCAAGGTCATATCTTCAAGGTTAAGGTCACAGTGCACAGATAGCCAACATTTTTGTCCATAACTCCTTACTGCCATGTTGGATTTGAATCATATTTCACAACCAAGGGTGTGCAACGACCTTGACGCAAGGTCGTATCTTAAAAGTCAAGGTCATAGCGAATAAATAACAAAAATCAGTGTCCGGGCGATAACTTTTCACTGGTAACTTGATTTTAAATGATACTTCACACAATTATTGTCCATGACCCAAGGGTGTGTCATGACCTCGACCCAAGGCCATATCTTCAAGGTCAAATGTGTACTCATAGCCAAACTTCTTGCCCGAGCCATAACTCCTTACTGCCATGTTGGATTTGAATCATATTTCATACAATTGTTGTCCATGACCCAAGGGTGTGTCACGACCTTGACGCAAGGTCGTATCTTAAAGGTCAAGGTCACAGTGCACATATAGCCAAAATCAGTGTCCGGGCCATAACTTTTCACTTGTAACTTGGACTTAGATGATATTTCGCACAAATATTTGTCCATGACTCAAGGGTGTGTCTTGACCTTGACCAAAGGTCATATCTTTAAGGTCAAGGTCACAGTGCACACATAGCCAAACTTCTTGTCCGAGTCAAAACTCCTTACTGCCATGTTGGAATTGAATAATATTTCACACAATCGTTGTCCATGACCCAAGGGTGTGTCATGACCTTGACTCAAGGTCATATTTTCAAGATCAAGGTTGCAGTGCACAGATAGTTAACTTTTTTTTTCCGGGCCATACCTCCTTACTGCCATGTTGGATTTGAAGCATAAGGTCATATCTTCAATGTCAAGGTCACAGTGCACAGATAGCCAACATTTTTGTCCGGGCCATTACTCCTTACTGCCATGTTGGATTTGAATCATATTTTACACAAGTGTTGTCCATGACCCAAGAATGTATCAAGATCTTGACGCAAGGTCGTATCTCAAAGTTCAAGGTCACAGTGCACAGATAGCCAAAATCCGTGTTCGGGCTATAACTTTTCACTGGCAACTTGGATTTAAATGATACTTCCCACAAATATTCGTCCATGACACAAAAGTGTGTCTTGACCTTGACCCAAGGTCATATCTTCAAGGTCAAGGTCACAGCGCACACATGGCCAAACTTCTTGTCCGGGCCATACCTCCTTACTGTCATGTTGGATTTGAATAATATTTCACACAATTGTTGTCCATGACCCAAGGGTGTGTCATGACATTGACTTAAGGTCATATCACAAAGGTCAAGGTCACAGAGCAGAAAATCCGATACTCGTAGAATAAATTCCGCGAACATTTCAATGAACAGTTCCGTATTTAAAGTTTTAATTCGTTTCAAGTCCGAGTTGAATTCGTTTGAAGTCCCAGTTGAACAGTTATAAATAACCCAGACAAAATCTGTGACACACAGATGAACATACGGACAGCTAGACGACTATATTGATATGAAGTAACTCCTAACTGATTGCTGGAGGTATTATTTAAGTATAGATCACCGGAGAAGAGACGAGTTAACACTGCAGTAGGATCACTAAGTGGGGAGAAGACTGGCTCTAGAGAGGGGGTGGACAGGGGGTAGGTCTCTCCCCCTCCCTACCCTTACCCCCCCCCCCTCTCCCGCACCCTTGTCTCCCTCCTCCCTACTTGGAACGGCGCGCGCTGCGCTGGCTCAAAATTTTCCTCTTTTTTCTCTCCTTTTTTCCACTTTTTTCTCCACTTTCCCTCCTCCCGCCCCCTCTTCCCCCTTCCCCATCCCCACTTCTCCCTCCTCCCGTCCCCTCACCTCCCCTTCCCGCTCCTCATCTCCCACCTCCCTCTTACCCTGTCCGCCCCCTCTCTAGAGTGAGCGGCCCCCTCCCCGGTGTGCGGGGAGGCGCCTAGAGTGAGCGCCCCCCCCTCATTTATGCAATATATTCTCTAGGTAGAAAAGATAATAGGTAATGCTCAATATACGTAATTTCAGCATTTTTGCATAATTCCGTTGTTCCAAATTTAATACTTCAAGACAAAAGTTTTATTACACCTTAGGCGAACGTTGGATCCTTGAATATTTCTTTTTGTATTTGAAGCATTTAATTTGAAAACTTAAAGATTTTTTTACATTATATGTCGCATAAATGGGGATTTGATATCTAAAAATGCAATTGTTTGATATTGAATTGATCTAGCTTGTTCCGCTCAGGAGTTATATTACTCTCTGGTACAATATAGAGAAACTTCCTTCTTGATTTGCAAAGGCATATTGTATCTTTGTGTCATGCTAGGGGTGATAATACATGATTTGTCACCGATTTGGAGTTATTTCTCCATCATAATTGCATCACTCCTGCCAGAAGGCCTTAACATTGTCATTAAAGAAACATTCATATGTAATGAAAAGAAACAGAACTCCCAAAGTCTCAATTATAAATTACATAATTCCGAAATAAGATTCCTAAGGATCGACAACTACAGAAGCCAGAGCGTGAGATGAATAAGGTATTTTGTAATGTGGTTCCTTTGCTAAGAATAATTCCTACTGGTCCCAGCACCGATCACCTACGATGTGATAATCTAATAGAGATAATATCATGGATGAACGGAAACAGATTATATCTATTATTCAAATCCTGAAACATCTTATTTCAGACCTACGAAAGTGATGTAATCACCTAATACAACTATCTTATACTTCCTAAAATAGACATACACGGACAAATATCGTTATGTAATGAAGCTTGTAGTCAACCGCTTCTTCCATATCCAAGCCTACTCCAGGATAATTAAAAGTCGGCCACACAAAATAAATTTTAAATATGATAGGACCAAAATAGTAACCAAACACAAGAGGGTTGTCTTTAGCGCTTGGTATACATTGGTCTCCTGCCTTTTATATGTTGTCATTAATGTTTTATGTTACTATACGTCTGTTTTTATTGTCTTGTATGATGTTCTTGTGAATATTTGTTGTGTATTTTTTGTGGTTTGTAGTTTTGTCTAATGTCAGTTACGTATTACTTTCTTGTGAGTTTGTTCCGCTGGGTGAGTGCAGGGTGGCCCTGCAGAAGATAATCTTCTTTTCTTTAGTTTTCAATGAGAAGAAAATATAAACGCATTTAACTTATTTACCTCAGGATTTTTCGTTCGCTCGAGCGGAGCTTAAGTGAGCTATTGTCATAGCGCGCCAAGCGTCGTAGGTCTGTCCGTCGTTGACTTTTAACATTTTGGACATCTCTTCTCAGAATTTCGAGAAATTTTACAGGAGTTTATACGCAAGGTCGTCTACCAAGGTTTTGTTTTCTTGCTAATCGGTCAATAGGTATGACCAGGGCTGAAATAATTTCGACTTCTCTGCAACAACTGAACAGAATTCCGCAATACCTTACAGGAAGCAAAGTCCTCCATAAAGTTTGTGCTTTTTCGTGCCGATTGATCGAAAAATATTGAAATCGATGGGTCTGATCAGTTAAATTATGTTGACCACTTTCAGCCCTTCGTCTGCAGCTCAGGTGTGCGTTGTGGCCCCCTCGGGTCTCTTGTTTAGCATTTGAAACAAATTAAATATGAATATCGACAATGAGATCCAAACTATTTGCTACTGACGTGGAAGTGGCCGTCCTAAGTTGGCAACGATTGTGCTTTGGTCTGGTTGTTTTTTGTTTGTTTTTTGTTTTTTGTTATTTTTTTTTTTGGTCATTTTTGAGTTTGTGTTTGCAGTTTTTTATGTCTTATATCCATTCTGTTTTCGATTTGGATAAGGTATTGCACTCTGACTGACTGGGGCGAAAGGACTCCATGACAGGCCCTGTCCAATCTCTTTAGAGATGACAGGGTCCGACCATCTGTCCTCTCTGAATGTCAGTATTACTCCCAAAGTGATTGCATGCATGAGGTCGCTACATCACGCACTGTATTTCGAATGCCTTCTGTTTTTTTATACCAATTTACACATCCATCTGTGTGCTTCTTGGGCCCCTGCATCATGTTGTCTATTTGTAAGGTCATCTTACACTGAAAAGGCTATTTTACACCACAATTGTGCGTTCTTTGAGACCTATGGGTAATCGAAAAAGTGGGCACAGCCCTCCCACTTTTTTTATTACCCATAGATAATCACCGGATAACCAGAACGTCTGCTACTTGCGTGGCAGATGGCCGCCCTAAGTCGGCAACGATTGCCCATTGGTCTCGTTGGGTTATTTGAAGTCATTTGAGTAAGGTTTTTCTATGATGTGATTTGGTATTTCTTGTCTCTTTCTGTGTGTGTCTGTTCTGTTCTCGTTGGGTTATTTGTAGTCATTTGAGTAAGGGTTTTCTATGATGTGATTTGGTATTTCTTGTCTCTTTCTGTGTGTGTCTGTTCTGTTCTCGTTGGGTTATTTGTAGTCATTTTTCTATGATGTGATTTGGTATTTCTTGTCTCTTTCTGTGTGTGTCTGTTCTGTTCTCGTTGGGTTATTTGTAGTCATTTGAGTAAGGTTTTTCTATGATGTGATTTGGTATTTCTTGTCTCTTTCTGTGTGTGTCTGTTCTGTTCTCGTTGGGTTATTTGTAGTCATTTGAGTAAGGGTTTTCCTATGATGTGATTTGGTATTTCTTGTCTCTTTCTGTGTGTGTCTGTTCTGTTCTCGTTGGGTTATTTGTAGTCATTTGAGTAAGGTTTTTCTATGATGTGATTTGGTATTTCTTGTCTCTTTCTGTGTGTGTCTGTTCTGTTCTCGTTGGGTTATTTGTAGTCATTTGAGTAAGGTTTTTCTATGATGTGATTTGGTATTTCTTGTCTCTTTCTGTGTGTGTCTGTTCTGTTCTCGTTGGGTTATTTGTAGTCATTTGAGTAAGGTTTTTCTATGATGTGATTTGGTATTTCTTGTCTCTTTCTGTGTGTGTCTGTTCTGTTCTCGTTGGGTTATTTGTAGTCATTTGAGTAAGGTTTTTCTATGATGTGATTTGGTATTTGTTGTCTCTTTCTGTGTGTGTCTGTTCTGTTCTCGTTGGGTTATTTGTAGTCATTTGAGTAAGGTTTTTCTATGATGTGATTTGGTATTTCTTGTCTCTTTCTGTGTGTGTCTGTTCTGTTCTCGTTGGGTTATTTGTAGTCATTTGAGTAAGGTTTTTCTATGATGTGATTTGGTATTTCTTGTCTCTTTCTGTGTGAGTCTGTTCTGTTCTCGTTGGGTGATTTGTAGTCATTTGAGTAAGGTTTTTCTATGATGTGATTTCACTGGGCGAAAAAACAGGTTTACGCAACTGCGTAAACTTGCGTAAACTTGATATTTTCAGGTTTCCACAAGTTTCCGCATTGCGTAAACTGGCAAATAGTTTCCGCAAGTTTACGCAATGTTTTCGCTGATGAAACTTGATAAATTTTCCTGGATAAAGTTTCCGCAATGTAAACTTGGAACAAATGGTTTACGCAGTTGCGGAATCCTGATGAAACCTGTTAAATTTCTTTCCATTTTATTTCAACAAGTTTCCGCAATGTAAACTTGGAACAAATGGTTTACGCAGTTGCGGAATCCTGATGAAACCTATTAAATATGTTTATGCAGCTGCGGAAACCTAATTTAACTTTTCAAATAGTTTACGCAGTTGCGGAAACTTGATATGTAACTACTTCTATAGTTTACGCAGTTGCGGAAACCTGATAAAGTTTTTATCATTAATTTCTTATTTTTTTATTTTTATTTCTTCATTAATTTATTTGTTTTATTAATTTATTTTATTTATCTATTTATTTTATTAATTAATATCATTAATTAATTTATTTTATCAAGATATTTATTTTATTAATTAATTAATTGATTAATTAATTGATTTTATTAATTAAATTTATTTTATTAATTTATTCATTTTATTAATCTGTTAATCTATTTATTTTATGAATTTATTTATTTTATTAATTTATTTATTTTAATACTTTATTTATTTTATTAATTTATCTATTCTATCAATTTTTTAAATTAATTAATTCATTTTGTTATAATTAATTTTTTTACCAATAAATTAATTTATTTTTATTAATTTAATTTTATTTATTAATTAATTTTCTCAATTTTATTTATTTTCTCAATTTCATTAATTTTATTATTTTATTTATTTTATCAATTTATTTATTTCATTAATTTATTTATTTTATTGATGGGTTTATTTAATTTGATTATTTCATTTTACTAATTAATTAATTTTGTTTATTCATTCATCTTATTAGTTTATTGATTTCAATATTTTATTAATTTTATTTCAATTTTTTAAATTTATTTATTTTATTAATTTATTTATTTTTATTAAATTATTTACTTTGTTAGTTAATTTATTTTATTAGTTTTTTTTTCATTTATTTATTTATTTTCATTTATTTATTTTTTTTTTCATTTATTTATTTTTTTTCATTTATTTATTTTTTTTCATTTATTTATTTTATTCACTTATTTATTAAATAAATTTATTTTATTGATATATTTTTTAATTTATTTATTATTTTTTCTTATTCTACTAATTTATTTATTATTAATTTATTAATTATCTTTTTTATTTATCTATTTTTATTTATTTTTTATCTGTATACTTTCCTTGTTAATCATTTTCACTAATTCTATTTTTTTTTTATTAATTTGTTTATTTTCATCAATTTTTTTTTTATTTAATTATTTTATAATCTATTTACATGTGAATTTATTTAATTTACTTTGATTAATTACTTTTGAAAATCTACCTATTTTTTATTATTCAACTGAGATAACGTCATTGACTTGGTTTTCAAATACCTTGTCACTTCATGAGTGCAGTAGATTTGATTGGCGTGATAATAGCGGCGTTCAAATGATTTCAGAAGTGTATGACAAAAAAAAACACAGTACGTAATCCTAATTATGCTAATGAGTTACCACTACATCACCCATACCTGTCAATCAATTATGCTAATGAGCTACTCCTACCTCACCTAGCTATTCCTGTCAATCAAATTTGAGGGATATAAAGGTCGTAGCAATGACCAATCGAATTCGATAAATATGGTAACTTTCAAAATTATAATGACAAAATTTTACCTGCCTATTACATAATCCAAAAACCTTCTCCGTCATATATTGATAAATTGTAAAACTTGTGCTTATGATTCCTCATTTTATTTATTTATTTATTTATTTATTTATTTATTTATTTATTTATTTATTTATTTATTTATTTATTTATTTATTTATTTATTTATTTATTTATCTATCTATCTATTTATTTATTTATTTATTTATCTATTCATTTATTTAAATACAATAAAAACACTATATTATTGTATTTATATATGAAACGACTGGGTTTTATTTATTTATTTATTTATTTATTTATTTATTTATTTATTTATTTATTTATTTATCTATTTATCTATTTAAATACAATAAAAACACTATATTAATGCATTTATATAAGAAACGACTGTGTTTTATTTATTTATTTATTTATTTATTTATTTATTTATTTAAATAAAAACACTATATCATTGTATTTATATAAGAAACAACTGTGTTTTATTAATTAATTAAATAATTAATTAATAAATTAATCAATTTATTTATTTATTTATTTATTTATTTATTTATTTATTTATTTATTTATTTAGATAGTTAGTTTATAAATTTCTAGACTAAGATGCATATTTTTTTTAGGAAAATATACATTGAAAACTGTTTATTTACCATTATGGGTTATTAAAATATTCTCTCTCTCTCTGAATTTATTTTTAAAAAATCATTTTTATCAGCTGATTTTACTCTTGAATTCTTTTTGTCCATTTTTTTCTTTTGTTAAATTGAAACATGTAAGTGTCCAGTTCTGTGCATAGAGGTATCCGGACATTTGAACATTTTGACAGTTTGACAAGTACACAATTACTGACCCGTGTAATTTGCAACCGCGTGTCAGTTACTTTTACATCATAAAAGAAGCGATTTTATTCATCAATTCATTTTGTCCGTTTTTTTCTTTTGTTCCTTAAATTATTTATAATCAGCATATCATTTTTTTATGTTTCTTTTTATTATCAATTATTTCATTTCATTTCATTTCATTTCATTTCATTTCATTTCATTTCATTTCATTTCATTTCATTTTATTTTATTTCATTTTATTTTATTTTATTTTTTTTATTTTATTTTATTTTATTTTATTTTATTTTATTTTATTTTATTTTATATTTATTTATTTTTTATTCTATTTCATTTCATTTCATTTTATTTTATTTTAAGGTCTGCTTTGAAACATGTAAGTGTCCAGTTCTGTGCTTAGAGGTATCCAGACAATTGAACATTTTGACAGTTTGATAAGTACACAATCACTAACCCGTGTAATTTGCATCCGCATGTCAGTTACTTTTACATAAGAATACAAGACTATATATCGATATGTTCTAATAATAAGCGAGTGCCATTTTTTAAGAATTTCGTCGAGCTGTTCTATGTATCCCACCCTTTCCCCTTTGTGTTGATAAATGGCCCCTAGCAAAATATCAAATGCAGATAAAAATGACTACTGAACTCTTTATATGATTTTCTTGTAGTTAAATGGATGGTTTCAATCCCGAGTGTCTTAAATTTATACCCTATAAACTCCCCCTCCCCCCCCCCCCCTTAAAAAAATTCAAATATTTTTTTATAAAGCTTAAAGAAGCATTAAAATTAATGAAGTCCAAAATCCTGTGACCTAAAAGGGTTCACGCTGCGTACCCATGGATATGAGAGTCGCACCGGGGGGGGGGGGGAAGGGTTGTAGGGGCACTTTGACATCATGTCCAACTTGAAGATATTTGCGTGCCGTCATGACAGCATGTTTTGGATCGGCACCCCAGTGTGCATTTCCTCAAAACTTTTTTTTCTGTGAACTATCACAGGGAATGATAAAGAAATAAATTAATTGAAGCTCAAAATAATTATGTATATTTGTAATCAACAATTATTTGTCTAACTTACAGTGATTTTTTTTTTTTTTTTTTTTTTTTTGATCGCTCATGAACCTAAGGATCCGCTGCCGACATTAATATCTGCTCTAGCCTTACATTATTTAAAGGCCGACGGGGGACTATATAAGGGGACAGGTAAATTTTCTGTCATTTCCTCACTGACCGCTATAGGGTTAACATCTCTTATTGGTATCTGATTAGTTCCTTTTAATCCTTTTACCCCTATCAATTTTTGATTGACAGCTTAAAACAGATGAGACTCGGGTATCTCATTAGCATAATAAAGGTTTACCTGTCGGTTTATCTTTGATGTAACACGCCGCTCGCAGACGGCATTGTCTTCAAAGACGGTATGCCACGCCTATCAAGCTTATGTCACTCAGGTAAACCTATAAACAACCGGGTGGTTCCTAACGTCGGCCGAGAGATCGAGAGAGAATTGATAATCGATTACTTTGCTTTTCATGTTTGATCCTTCATGAATGCATGTACGATCGTCTGTGCGCTTAAATATGAAAGGGGGATTGCAGATCTATCCGGGATCTCATTAATAAATTACCCCTAGGCCCATCCCCCGGCTCCCACCACCACACAAGAAGACAACTTGTATTTTTTAAAATGAAGATATAAACACGAAAAAGTTCTGTCCTATTGTGACTTTCTGACGTATTGATGAAACACAAGACAAGTGGGACACTTCTCAGTCATAAATTAATCTCTTTCATAAATACAGTATATAAATACAATAATTAATTTAAACAGGACAATTCGTCGAAAAGAATCCATTGTCTTCTCACACAATTTTTTTATCAATTGAGCTTTGAAATGCCGATTGGACCAGCTTCGTCCTCAATCATAAATACAATATGTGGGGTGGATATAGTTTTTCAAGTTTGGTCCAGTCCCTCTCGAGACTTCAAGTCTAGTCTATGAACGTAAATAATTGTACATATTTTGATTCTTTGATTCCAAGGGACAGGCCAACCAAGCCTTATTCTGGGCTTGCATCCCCCAAGAAAAAAAAAAAAAAAAAAAAACAGAAAAAAAAATGTTTTAGTTTTAACATATTTTATTTCATAATAACATGAAATAGGATGGGGCAAAAATTATAACAACATTACATAAGTCCTCTCCTTAGGCTTATCATACACAACATATAAATATCAAGATGGCAACTTAAAAAAATATGTAGATATACTAGTGAAAAAAAAAATACGAAAAACGTCTATCCACGGCACAGACTCCAAATTTTCAAATAACCAGGAATATTTTGGTCCATTTACAGAAAAAACAAAAAACGGCAAAATTCGCCCCTTGATCCCCCAGCAAAAGTAGCGCTTGATCCGCTACTGATACTCGATCAATATCAATGGCGGATCCAGCGCCCCCTTGCCGGGGGGTCAAGGGGCGAATTTTGCCGATTGTGATTGAAAATGGGCCAAAATATACCTGTTTTTGGTAAGTTTGGGGTCAGTGCCGGGGGGGGGGGGGGGGGCGGGCGCCCCCTCCGCACCCCCCTGAATCCGCCACTGAATATTGTCTGGATCTCCGAGCTAGAAACACAAAATCACCTGCTAATCACTAATCACCTCTAGGCCTAGTGTTATTTTCTTTTCGAGGTTTAAAATAAAAATATTCATTATGGCAAAATAGATGTTTATGAAATAAAAAAAACAGAACAATCAAAAAAAAAAAAAAGAAAAGAAAAGAAAAGAAAAGAAAGAAAAGAGAGAGTGAAAAAACGCCGAAAAATACAGCGGGCTCTGTGTTCGCGCTAGCACAATTTCAAATCAAATATTGACCAATCAGAGGCGAGCATTTTATTTGTATACAGAGGAAACTCAGAAGCGGGTTGAAAGTTGTTTTCCCAAGAAGAAACTAAGGAAAACATGTTTATTTGGGTAATCCCATGGCGATAAATGGTAAGATGCATTTCTTAGTCATTAATATTTACTTTTTAACGTGCATTTCCCATAATAAAGACGCCGGCTTGGTCAGTTCGACCCACGCGCTGATTTTTCTTGTTCTTGCTTTTATTTTACGGCGATCCTGTGGACTATTTGAATCACTTTTTATATATTTAGACATATTTGTATCATTACTTCCTCCTAAAAAGGAACATGTACCAGGTAAAATCTTTGTTTACTTTGTTGCAAGCTACCCCCCCCCCCCCTCCCTTTCGGCCTTTGCCATGGGAAGGATTGGGTAAATTTAAAGATACATGTTCTTCAGGGCGTCAGGATTTTTCATATTGATGTCTTTTCTAGTGTTGTAATGATAGTCGCTGAATCTTGAAAAGTGCTGACTATCGATAATGATTTCGAAAATCGATTGTCGCTGTTGAAGTTACACAAAATGATCTCAGTGCGAAAAGTCTTTGCTATAATTCAAAACTAAAAACTAGACGCGATTGCTTTTGCAAAGTTACCGGTTGAGGAGGAGCAGATTTATCCATATACCGGCAGTACTAAGTCCGCAGCATGGGACTGTTTTGGCTTTAATAGAAAGAAAAAGGAAGGCCCCCCTTCTATCATGTCTAAAGCAAACCTCGAGATAAATACCTTTATTTGCAAGATCTACTTGCATACGTACGCCCTGAGTATTCTCCTTCTGAAGATACAAAACATATAACAATTTTAAAGTAAAAAAGTCTGATTCTGAATCTGATATCGATGTACTCCTCCGATAGTTTCCGATAATCATGATAATTGATAGTAAATTTTTTTCTGATTTTACAACTCTTGTCTTTTCGTATTCAGTTATTTGTAGTTTTCGTTCCAATTATCAGGATTTTTCATACCAATAGATGATTTTCCAATAAACTCGTGAGACAGTCAAACACCCAGGGATGCAAATAAGCACTCGCCCGCTCGCCAATGCGACTAAAAATTCAGTGTGGACTACCAAAAATGTTTTTCTTATCGCCCACTTGGCGACCGTAAAATTCCAATCTTTATTATTTTCTTGTATCAAAGTTGCCGTAACTAACGTTTGGAAACAAAAACTCATGGGCATTTGTCAAATTTTCGGTTCGCTTTCTCGCGGAAAATGAATAGATCTCTCTTATTTCCTTGTAAAGACGTACTGTAATTTTAGATCAGTACAAATGTATATACCAAAACTAACTAATGTTTCCAAAAGCACACAAAGTCACTGTCTGGAGACCGACTGACGTGTACGTAATATGTTTATAAATGGATTTACCTGTATTTATTGATTTATTTAAAGGTACTTGTACTTGAAATAAACTCGACATGTACACTGTACAAGGAGAGAAGGGGGTTTGGGATGTAGATTTAGATACATTTTGATGTGGGCTAATCGTTTTGATGTAGGCGCCTAAATTTATTGACTTATGAGCCAATTTGGCCCCTGAAAATTTCAACAAATTTTCATCCCTGACACCATCGTCGGAAACCCATGTTCGGTCACGCAAGCTCTCCCGTGGGTCATATCAGCAGAATTTTTGCTGGATAGCATTACAAAAATCTAATGCGATTACTTGTCAGTGAATTAGCCATTTAAAGCCACTATGTAAGCAATATTGTTTTGTAACTCCTTAAATTAACAAATATTAATCACTGTCAACATTATTTAGGGCATTTTCTGTTGATGGAAAAATAAAAAAGATGATATTTTGCTATCGATAGCAAATTAACAGACAAGTACTCGCATTAGATTTTTGTAATGCTATCCAGCGAAAACTCTGTCGTTATGACCCACGGGAGGTGAGCTTGAGTGACCAAGCGTGGGTTTCCGACAATGGTCAAACACCAGACATAAGTACGAAAGATCCCACTATCAAATTTTGAGGAGCTCAAGTAAATCAGCTCTACATAGCAGAAACATAATCTTTTTTTTTCTGCAATATGTACGAAAGATCTCAGTAACAGGTACGAAAGATTCCGTACGAAAAATCTCAATACAAACAGGAATAGGTACAAACATGACGAAAGATCCTGGAACCATTCTTCAGGGGCGGATACAGGATATGATTTGAGTTGGGGGGGGGGCGTGAAAAACAGATAGGGTCTTTAGGGCCACCTAGCATTTTCATAGCTGCAAACCAATGTCAGATTTAAAAAGAAATTGTTCATGATTTTATTTCTTAGCTTTTTTAAGTATTATAGGTAGGGCTCGGCCGATCCCATGATGGGTTGATCCAATGGATATTGCAATATCAATCTCTTCAAAACAAGCGTACATAATTTGCTCCCGTTATTGGATCTCAAATCAAAAATTTTATATTTCCCACAATTCTCTGAGCGCCATCTAGCATGTCGAGTGAGCATTCAAAATTTATGTCTCTTGAGAGTTTGTCATCACTAGCCAATTAATCAGCACACATATTTTGATAGTTTTCATTCGATTGTGCTACATAATCAAGTAACTGACATATCTATGAAACATAAGAAGGTATTGCTAAATATTTTACGCCAGCGTCTTCGGCAGATTTCTGTGGGCGTGTCCGTTTTATTTTCGAACCTTCGCTTCGTATGCTAATCAGGACACTTAAGGTCGATTCTCATTGGTCCAGTGGTTTTGTACATTTGTCTTGAGAAGATGCATGATATCTTACCCTTCCTTATCATAATAAGTGTTGTTTTGAATATTTTGATGTGTCAGCACTTCAGAGAATGACTATTCATCACCAATTGCTTGAATAAATCGCGTCATAATTTTTTTCAATAACAAGGGGCGTATCTTTATTCAAGAACACGAACAGTTAGCATGGCTAGTTCCGAAGAGTCCAATGGGGTTGTAGTTCAATGTGTTCAAGGAGGGAGATAACTCTAGCCAATTTGGAGGAAATATTGTTATGTGGGAACATTCAGACTGATTATATAAAAAATTTAGATCTGAAACATTGAAATTTAATTTTGGATTCCTCTTTGTAGCGTTGATGGATCTCCACCTTACTACATGTACACGATGATACTCAGTGGTCACTGGTACGTCACTGGTATGTTGGACTTTTGGCTTCTAAAAGGATGCCCTTTCTGTAAAAGATGCTGCACAATATACATGAAGGATGGTATGCCAATATTATTTTTTTCAATTGGTAAACAGATTCTTTTTTTCTGTGTACATGAGATTTGTATATACATGTACATGTCTCAGTCTGTCATACAAAATTGATGTCAAAACACAATTATACAATCCCTCCCCCTTGTGACATGATAAAATGCAATATACAACCAATATTTTCAATATTATACTTTTCAATGAATCATAAAAATCAGTCCGTTCTTTGAAATCTACACTTATATGCACACCAACTTAATAATTACTTATAGATTCAGGTAGGTCTAATCTTTCTAGAATGTGACAAAGTATTTAAGCTTGAAATCTGATTTTATTTACATTTTACAGGTCATCATTTTGCTGTCACTAGGTAGAGGATGACTGGCATGAACCTTTGCCATGTTTGCAATGAAAATGTTATTTAGTTTAAGATAGCAGTAAGTACATTACAGTACGTACATGATACTTTGATGGGTTTTCGTAAGGGCTGTCACGGTTAACTGAAAATTCGGTTACCCTCGGTTCATGCTTGGTCGGTTCGATTTGAATCGTACTTTACATGTAGAGTTTGCTTTTGGTCTGTCTGTATGTCTGTCTGTTTGTTCGCAAAAACTTTAACCTTAGGCATAACTTTTGAATGGTAAGTGATAGGGTTTTCATATTTCACATGTGCATTTCTTGTGGCAAGACCTTTCCATGGATACCAAAATTTTTGACCTTGTGACCTTGGAGTTTGACCTACTTTTGAAAAACTTTAACCTTGGGCATAGCTTTTGAATGGTAAGTGATGGGGCTTTCTTATTTCACATATGAATTCCATGTGGCAAGACTTTTCCATGGATACTTAATTTGACCTTGTGACCTTTACCTCAAATGTGAAACTACTTTTCATCAGTTTTACTGACAAAGATGCCAACTGGGGCATTCGTGTTTCACAAACACAGGTTTTATTATTTTTTTTTTTTTTTTTTGGTTATACATGTATCAAGTTATAATTAATAAATAACAATTAGGGCTCACGATATGATATGTTTTGCAACATTTACTCACGATATGATTCGAATCACGATACAACATTTTTAGCTCGCTGGGACGAAAAAGTCCAGAGAGCTAATGCCATACCCTCATTGTCGTCATTATATCTAGATATAAGATATGAAGGTATTTCTGTAATTCGTCAGATATTTTATTAAAACAACAACAAGGCCGGGTTAGCGCAGTGGTAGCGCGCTCGCTTCTCACCTCTAAGGTCCCGGTTCGAATCCCAGATTCGGCGAAGGGTCTTATGTGGGAGGGTAGGTGGTCCCCCACCCAGGCCTCAGTAGGAGGTTTTTCTCCGGGTACTCCGGTTTCCTCCTGCTCCTTGGACCCCCTCACGCCAACATCTGAGCCAACGTGAGACATTAATATAAGTTGTGTAACTTGTTTGTTAAACGTTGTAAAATAAATAAAGTTTAATTTAAAAAAAAAACAACAATAAATTAAGATCATACATAATTTAAATGATTCGAGAAGTATGGTATTGACTAGAAAAAACAAAAACAAAACTCAGAGATAATCTTTGATGGCTCGGCGTCGAGCATCACCATGTTGATTTTTTAAAGATAAAACTAAATGCCAAAAACGAGCCATAAGTATAATGTTGTCAACTTAAAAATTGATATCCAGTCTATCGAACTCTTTTAGTTTAACAGAAAATGCCTCCTTTTTGGTTGTGCATTGCTTAGTTAAAAAATATGACGGAAAATATAATGTCTATGTGAATTTTTTATATAGTAAAAACGACTAAAATGCATGATGCCGGACACCATGACGTCAATGTTTACCATTGTTTGTACAGAGAACAATATGGTGGCAGGCTGAAATTAACATGGGAATTTCCCATAGACATTTTATTTTTCGTATTGCAGGTTAAATACAGTGGAAAAGGTGAGTTCATGCACATTTTCTGTTACGACTAAAGGAGTTCAATCTACGGAGACAATAAATATTTGGAACATTCCTAAGACGGCTGAGAAAATATACAAAACAGGGTGCTCTGTATTTAATGAACAGGACAGTAGATATGTACCTTGTATTTTGTTTGAACCCCTGACCCCCAGGGTCTTGGAAAATGGGTGTGGTCATTTTCCCCTATATAAGGCCATGTAAAATAAATTCTATGTTTCTCAGATAATTGGGTCTAAAAAAAGTGGCAAGGTATAGGGTTTTTATTTTTTGTTTTGTTTTTCCATCAAGAGTACTCTTATTATTCATGTAAGGCTAAAAATCGTCTCCCCTGTCTAACCCCCCCCCCCCCATTATTCGTGTAAGGCAAAAAATCTTATGCTGCCCCCCTCCCCCCCCCCCCTTTTTCCTTCATAGAAAATATACTGCCCCTTTCTCCCCCCCCCCTGTTTTTATGCCCCCGGAATCAAAGATTCGGGGGCATATAGTTTTTGGTCTGTTTGTCTGTTTATCTGTTTTTCTTCATAGAAAACTGTCTTTGAACTGTTAGTCAAAATAATGGTACATGTAGCTCATCTGTCTGAATGGAAGAAGCTTAAATAGATACAAAATTTAATATACGAAGTATGACGTGTTTTGATTGCCGTGAGTACATTTAGTAGAATCGCGAAAGAGACTCCACGGGTGTTATTTGCTCACACCTTGTTTAAACCCAGTTCAAATTAAATACATCTCCTCACTTCCTCCGATGGATCCGTTCATATGGTCAAAAATTTGTCAAGTTTGGATGAAGCGGAATCTTTAGAAATGGAATGAAGCGTTCAGCATTAACCACGGTCTAGTAAAATAATGTACACGGCCCGGGTACAATATACATTCTTTTGTTCATAGATTTAAGGATTTAACTACGTTTCTCTTACGCTCGTCGGCGGTCCTTGCTTATACTTTTTACAACGTGAACGTCATTATTAATAGATTCGGAAGTATTACAATGGACACTTACTATTGTCGGCATGGGTATTAACATATGCTGTAGAAATTAATAAAGAAAACTAAACGAACGTTTTAATACATGTAATACTCGGTGTATTAAACACACGAATAGCCGGCCGTCCAAGTGTCCACGACACGTGTCGGCACATTGTTAGTATATCCTATACAATAGTCTTTACCCGTAACGTAAATACGGAACGCGCCGTGAATGATACAGACTTTTTAAAGTATTTATTCATCGGGTACTGTTTAGACGATTTTACAGGACAATATACGTTCAATGAAATAAATGGATATTTTGTTTTTAATCGAGGATGAGACACAGCGGATATTTTTTTCTGTAGTTGCAATAAAAAAGTCTCGTCGGCGGCAAATTATAGCGCACGGCGGTGTCGGAGATACATAGATTTTATTTTACATGGCCTAACTCTATGAGCACCAAACTCTATGAGCACCAATTCTCAGAAAGTATAATTAGTAGAGACTAGAGAGTAATTCTTTTCCATTACATCAATCATTTTCTGGTCTTGCATTTTGTTTTAGACCCTGATCCCCAGGGTTCTGGAAAATGGGTGTCACTTAGATTTATTTAAGCAAACAACCAGGAGAGCTTCAGTCTCATCAGAGAATTCTGGTATTTAATGATTATTGTTCTCTTGTATTGTTGCATGTATTTATAAATTGTTACTTTGCATTTATTTTCAGCATCTAAAGAAGATTCATGAGCTGATGCAGTTAATTCAGGGAAATTTAACCTCAGCACAATTTGTGTGGCTAGCAGACCAATATCATCAATAGTGACAAACTTTTGAAATGGTTACAAATTTGTAACATAATGACATTATGTGGATTTTTTACTTAAATCAATTTTCAACACATGCATAATATAATCAATGTTGTTAAGGGACATATATCACATGTAAACAGAATTTAAGGAATTATATCTTGATTAATAGGAATTACCCGGTCTGTTGTCCATCTATCATACAATCAAAAAAATTATGTTTTATAACTTTTAATCCCAATCACAAATTTAGATAATACATGTATAGTCACAAAGTTGATGCCCAGAACCCAAGGATGTGTCATGTTCATATCTGGAAGGCCAAATTGAAGAGAAATGTTGAAATCTTGTCTCATTACTCTCTCACTGATACCAAAATTTTGGCCTCGACTTTAGAGTTTGACCACCTTCTTTTTAAAACTAACCTTGGACATAACTTTTGAATGATAAGTTACAGGGCTTTCATAGTTCATTTGACAGTGTATTTCTAGTGATAAGACCATTCTAAAAATTCCTAGTGTTACCAATTGTCTTGACCTAGTGACCTTTGCCTGGAAGTTTTGCATTCTTTTCAGACTACAGCTATTATTGTAGATGACAGAAGTACATTAATGTTTCATAAACATATATTGTTTTTCCTCTTCATGATTTTTGAAATTATGTCCAAAAATAGTGTCATTTATTTTACTCATATTTTGAAAATAGTTTTCACATCTAGACTAAATGGAAAAATAGGAAAATGCTGTTAGGCTACTCTTTTCCTTTGTATGTGTTTCTTGCTACATTTTGATATATAAATTTATTACATGATTATTAATATAAAAATTAAATACTTGTTTCATTCTACATTATTTGGTCTTTTTTCAGTAACATAAAGCAATGTAGATGAAAAATAATTTGCTGATATCTATTCTTGCTATTTGGGGATGCATTGAAAACTCTTTAACATTTGAATTTCTACATCAGTACATGGTTTTCAAAACCTTCTGCTGGTTTATTCTGTAATCACACTTGAAGCATTAGTGCCTCGCAATTTGCACACTATGTAAACTATAGAACATCAAGGTTACAAATAGTTTACGCTAGTTTCAACAAGATTACAAATTTGGAAACTTTTATACACATGGTTTCCAAATGGTTTACGCAAGTCTAAACATGATATTGTAAGATTCCAAATGGTTTACGCAAGTCTGAACTTGATTTTGTAAGATTCCAAATGGTTTACGCAAGACTGAACTTGATATTGTAAGATTCCAAATGGTTTACGCAAGGCTGAACTTGATATTGTAAGATTCCAAATGGTTTACGCAAGACTCAAGTAAGATTCCAAATGGTTTACACAAGTCTGAACTTGATATTGTAAGATTCCAAATGGTTTACGCAACACTGAACTTGATATTGTAAGATTCCAAATGGTTTACGCAAGACTCGAGTAAGATTCCAAATGGTTTACGCAAGACTGAACTTGATATAGTAAGATTCCAAATGGTTTACACACTGCATAAACCAGTGTTTATTCAGATTCCAAATGGTTTACGCTAGTTTCAACAAGATTACACATTTGAAAACTTTTATAACATCAGTTTCTATATGGTTTACGCTAGCCTGAACTTGATATTGAAAGATTCCAAATGGTTTACGCAATGCGTACACTTGTGTTGATTCAGATTCCAAATAGTTTACGCATGTTTCCATATGGTTTACGCAAGCAGAACCTTTATATCATAAAATGGCAATCAAGTTTACGCAAGGTAAAATATGCGTAAACTATCTGGAATCCTGAAGTTTCAATTGATTACGCAAGTTGGTGCCTTTAAGTTTCAGTTGCGGAAACTTGATGGAAATTTCAAGATTACGCTTGTGTAAACCATTTGGAATTTGAGCGGGTAGTCGGGTTACGCAAAGCGTAAACTTGAGTTTCAGCGACGGAATCCTTGCGTAAACTATATGGAAACTTCAGGTTTCCGCAAAGTTTCCATATAGTTTACGCATTGCGTAAACTTGTTTTTTCACCCAGTGTTTGGTATTTCTTGTCTCTTTCTGTGTGTGTCTGTTCTGTTCTCGTTGGGTGATTTGTAGTCATTTGAGTAAGGTTTTTCTATGATGTGATTTGGTATTTCTTGTCTCTTTCTGTGTGTGTCTGTTCTGTTCTCGTTGGGTTATTTGTAGTCATTTGAGTAAGGTTTTTCTATGATGTGATTTGGTATTTCTTGTCTCTTTCTGTGTGTGTCTGTTCTGTTCTCGTTGGGTTATTTGTAGTCATTTAAGTAAGGGTTTTCTATGATGTAATTTGGTATTTCTTGTCTCTTTCTGTGTGTGTCTGTTCTGTTCTCGTTGGGTTATTTGTAGTCATTTGAGTAAGGGTTTTCTATGATGTGATTTGGTATTTCTTGTCTCTTTCTGTGTGTGTCTGTTCTGTTCTCGTTGGGTTATTTGTAGTCATTTGAGTAAGGTTTTTCTATGATGTGATTTGGTATTTCTTGTCTCTTTCTGTGTGTGTCTGTTCTGTTCTCGTTGGGTTATTTGTAGTCATTTAAGTAAGGGTTTTCTATGATGTAATTTGGTATTTCTTGTCTCTTTCTGTGTGTGTCTGTTCTGTTCTCGTTGGGTTATTTGTAGTCATTTGAGTAAGGGTTTTCTATGATGTGATTTGGTATTTCTTGTCTCTTTCTGTGTGTGTCTGTTCTGTTCTCGTTGGGTTATTTGTAGTCATTTGAGTAAGGTTTTTCTATGATGTGATTTGGTATTTCTTGTCTCTTTCTGTGTGTGTCTGTTCTGTTCTAGTTGGGTTATTTGTAGTCATTTGAGTAATGTTTTTCTATGATGTGATTTGGTATTTCTTGTCTCTTTCTGTGTGTGTCTGTTCTGTTCTCGTTGGGTTATTTGTAGTCATTTGAGTAATGTTCTTCTATGATGTGATTTGGTATTTCTTGTCTCTTTCTGTGTGTGTCTGTTCTGTTCTCGTTGGGTTATTTGTAGTCATTTGAGTAATGTTTTTCTATGATGTGATTTGGTATTTCTTGTCTCTTTCTGTGTGTGTCTGTTCTGTTCTCGTTGGGTTATTTGTAGTCATTTGAGTAATGTTTTTCTATGATGTGATTTGGTATTTCTTGTCTCTTTCTGTGTGTGTCTGTTCTGTTCTCGTTGGGTTATTTGTAGTCATTTGAGTAATGTTTTTCTATGATGTGATTTGGTATTTCTTGTCTCTTTCTGTGTGTGTCTGTTCTGTTCTCGTTGGGTTATTTGTAGTCATTTGAGTAAGGGTTTTCTATGATGTGATTTGGTATTTCTTGTCTCTTTCTGTGTGTGTCTGTTCTGTTCTCGTTGGGTTATTTGTAGTCATTTGAGTAAGGTTTTTCTATGATGTGATTTGGTATTTCTTGTCTCTTTCTGTGTGTGTCTGTTCTGTTCTCGTTGGGTTATTTGTAGTCATTTGAGTAAGGTTTTTCTATGATGTGATTTGGTATTTCTTGTCTCTTTCTGTGTGTGTCTGTTCTGTTCTCGTTGGGTTATTTGTAGTCATTTGAGTAAGGTTTTTCTATGATGTGATTTGGTATTTCTTGTCTCTTTCTGTGTGTGTCTGTTCTGTTCTCGTTGGGTTATTTGTAGTCATTTGAGTAAGGTTTTTCTATGATGTGATTTGGTATTTCTTGTCTCTTTCTGTGTGTGTCTGTTCTGTTTTCGTTGGGTTATTTGTAGTCATTTGAGTAAGGTTTTTCTATGATGTGATTTGGTATTTCTTGTCTCTTTCTGTGTGTGTCTGTTCTGTTCTCGTTGGGTTATTTGTAGTCATTTGAGTAAGGTTTTTCTATGATGTGATTTGGTATTTCTTGTCTCTTTCTGTGTGTGTCTGTTCTGTTCTCGTTGGGTTATTTGTAGTCATTTGAGTAAGGTTTTTCTATGATGTGATTTGGTATTTCTTGTCTCTTTCTGTGTGTGTCTGTTCTGTTCTCGTTGGGTTATTTGTAGTCATTTGAGTAAGGTTTTTCTATGATGTGATTTGGTATTTCTTGTCTCTTTCTGTGTGTGTCTGTTCTGTTCTCGTTGGGTTATTTGTAGTCATTTGAGTAAGGTTTTTCTATGATGTGATTTGGTATTTCTTGTCTCTTTCTGTGTGTGTCTGTTCTGTTCTCGTTGGGTTATTTGTAGTCATTTGAGTAAGGTTTTTCTATGATGTGATTTGGTATTTCTTGTCTCTTTCTGTGTGTGTCTGTTCTGTTCTCGTTGGGTTATTTGTAGTCATTTGAGTAAGGTTTTTCTATGATGTGATTTGGTATTTCTTGTCTCTTTCTGTGTGTGTCTGTTCTGTTCTCGTTGGGTTATTTGTAGTCATCTGAGTAAGGTTTTTCTATGATGTGATTTGGTATTTCTTGTCTCTTTCTGTGTGTGTCTGTTCTGTTCTCGTTGGGTTATTTGTAGTCATTTGAGTAAGGTTTTTCTATGATGTGATTTGGTATTTCTTGTCTCTTTCTGTGTGTGTCTGTTCTGTTCTCGTTGGGTTATTTGTAGTCATTTGAGTAAGGTTTTTCTATGATGTGATTTGGTATTTCTTGTCTCTTTCTGTGTGTGTCTGTTCTGTTCTCGTTTGGTTATTTGTAGTCATTTGAGTAAGGTTTTTCTATGATGTGATTTGGTATTTCTTGTCTCTTTCTGTGTGTGTCTGTTCTGTTCTCGTTGGGTTATTTGTAGTCATTTGAGTAAGGTTTTTCTATGATGTGATTTGGTATTTCTTGTCTCTTTCTGTGTGTGTCTGTTCTGTTCTCGTTGGGTTATTTGTAGTCATTTGAGTAAGGTTTTTCTATGATGTGATTTGGTATTTCTTGTCTCTTTCTGTGTGTGTCTGTTCTGTTCTCGTTGGGTTATTTGTAGTCATTTGAGTAAGGTTTTTCTATGATGTGATTTGGTATTTCTTGTCTCTTTCTGTGTGTGTCTGTTCTGTTCTCGTTGGGTTATTTGTAGTCATTTGAGTAAGGTTTTTCTATGATGTGATTTGGTATTTCTTGTCTCTTTCTGTGTGTGTCTGTTCTGTTCTCGTTGGGTTATTTGTAGTCATTTGAGTAAGGTTTTTCTATGATGTGATTTGGTATTTCTTGTCTCTTTCTGTGTGTGTCTGTTCTGTTCTCGTTGGGTTATTTGTAGTCATTTGAGTAAGGTTTTTCTATGATGTGATTTGGTATTTCTTGTCTCTTTCTGTGTGTGTCTGTTCTGTTCTCGTTGGGTTATTTGTAGTCATTTGAGTAAGGTTTTTCTATGATGTGATTTGGTATTTCTTGTCTCTTTCTGTGTGTGTCTGTTCTGTTCTCGTTGGGTTATTTGTAGTCATTTGAGTAAGGTTTTTCTATGATGTAATTTGGTATTTCTTGTCTCTTTCTGTGTGTGTCTGTTCTGTTCTCGTTGGGTTATTTGTAGTCATTTAAGTAAGGGTTTTCTATGATGTAATTTGGTATTTCTTGTCTCTTTCTGTGTGTGTCTGTTCTGTTCTCGTTGGGTTATTTGTAGTCATTTGAGTAAGGGTTTTCTATGATGTGATTTGGTATTTCTTGTCTCTTTCTGTGTGTGTCTGTTCTGTTCTAGTTGGGTTATTTGTAGTCATTTGAGTAATGTTTTTCTATGATGTGATTTGGTATTTCTTGTCTCTTTCTGTGTGTGTCTGTTCCGTTCTCGTTGGGTTATTTGTAGTCATTTGAGTAATGTTTTTCTATGATGTGATTTGGTATTTCTTGTCTCTTTCTGTGTGTGTCTGTTCTGTTCTCGTTGGGTTATTTGTAGTCATTTGAGTAATGTTTTTCTATGATGTGATTTGGTATTTCTTGTCTCTTTCTGTGTGTGTCTGTTCTGTTCTCGTTGGGTTATTTGTAGTCATTTGAGTAATGTTTTTCTATGATGTGATTTGGTATTTCTTGTCTCTTTCTGTGTGTGTCTGTTCTGTTCTCGTTGGGTTATTTGTAGTCATTTGAGTAATGTTTTTCTATGATGTGATTTGGTATTTCTTGTCTCTTTCTGTGTGTGTCTGTTCTGTTCTCGTTGGGTTATTTGTAGTCATTTGAGTAAGGGTTTTCTATGATGTGATTTGGTATTTCTTGTCTCTTTCTGTGTGTGTCTGTTCTGTTCTCGTTGGGTTATTTGTAGTCATTTGAGTAAGGTTTTTCTATGATGTGATTTGGTATTTCTTGTCTCTTTCTGTGTGTGTCTGTTCTGTTCTCGTTGGGTTATTTGTAGTCATTTGAGTAATGTTTTTCTATGATGTGATTTGGTATTTCTTGTCTCTTTCTGTGTGTGTCTGTTCTGTTCTCGTTGGGTTATTTGTAGTCATTTGAGTAAGGTTTTTCTATGATGTGATTTGGTATTTCTTGTCTCTTTCTGTGTGTGTCTGTTCTGTTCTCGTTGGGTTATTTGTAGTCATTTGAGTAAGGTTTTTCTATGATGTGATTTGGTATTTCTTGTCTCTTTCTGTGTGTGTCTGTTCTGTTCTCGTTGGGTTATTTGTAGTCATTTGAGTAAGGTTTTTCTATGATGTGATTTGGTATTTCTTGTCTCTTTCTGTGTGTGTCTGTTCTGTTCTCGTTGGGTTATTTGTAGTCATTTGAGTAAGGTTTTTCTATGATGTGATTTGGTATTTCTTGTCTCTTTCTGTGTGTGTCTGTTCTGTTCTCGTTGGGTTATTTGTAGTCATTTGAGTAAGGTTTTTCTATGATGTGATTTGGTATTTCTTGTCTCTTTCTGTGTGTGTCTGTTCTGTTCTCGTTGGGTTATTTGTAGTCATTTGAGTAAGGTTTTTCTATGATGTGATTTGGTATTTCTTGTCTCTTTCTGTGTGTGTCTGTTCTGTTCTCGTTGGGTTATTTGTAGTCATTTGAGTAAGGTTTTTCTATGATGTGATTTGGTATTTCTTGTCTCTTTCTGTGTGTGTCTGTTCTGTTCTCGTTGGGTTATTTGTAGTCATTTGAGTAAGGTTTTTCTATGATGTGATTTGGTATTTCTTGTCTCTTTCTGTGTGTGTCTGTTCTGTTCTCGTTGGGTTATTTGTAGTCATTTGAGTAAGGTTTTTCTATGATGTGATTTGGTATTTCTTGTCTCTTTCTGTGTGTGTCTGTTCTGTTCTCGTTGGGTTATTTGTAGTCATTTGAGTAAGGTTTTTCTATGATGTGATTTGGTATTTCTTGTCTCTTTCTGTGTGTGTCTGTTCTGTTCTCGTTGGGTTATTTGTAGTCATTTGAGTAAGGTTTTTCTATGATGTGATTTGGTATTTCTTGTCTCTTTCTGTGTGTGTCTGTTCTGTTCTCGTTGGGTTATTTGTAGTCATTTGAGTAAGGTTTTTCTATGATGTGATTTGGTATTTCTTGTCTCTTTCTGTGTGTGTCTGTTCTGTTCTCGTTGGGTTATTTGTAGTCATTTGAGTAAGGTTTTTCTATGATGTGATTTGGTATTTCTTGTCTCTTTCTGTGTGTGTCTGCTCTGTTCTCGTTGGGTTATTTGTAGTCATTTGAGTAAGGTTTTTCTATGATGTGATTTGGTATTTCTTGTCTCTTTCTGTGTGTGTCTGTTCTGTTCTCGTTGGATTATTTGTAGTCATTTGAGTAAGGTTTTTCTATGATGTGATTTGGTATTTCTTGTCTCTTTCTGTGTGTGTCTGTTCTGTTCTCGTTGGGTTATTTGTAGTCATTTGAGTAAGGTTTTTCTATGATGTGATTTGGTATTTCTTGTCTCTTTCTGTGTGTGTCTGTTCTGTTCTCGTTGGGTTATTTGTAGTCATTTGAGTAAGGTTTTTCTATGATGTGATTTGGTATTTCTTGTCTCTTTCTGTGTGTGTCTGTTCTGTTCTCGTTGGGTTATTTGTAGTCATTTGAGTAAGGTTTTTCTATGATGTGATTTGGTATTTCTTGTCTCTTTCTGTGTGTGTCTGTTCTGTTCTCGTTGGGTTATTTGTAGTCATTTGAGTAAGGTTTTTCTATGATGTGATTTGGTATTTCTTGTCTCTTTCTGTGTGTGTCTGTTCTGTTCTCGTTGGGTTATTTGTAGTCATTTGAGTAAGGTTTTTCTATGATGTGATTTGGTATTTCTTGTCTCTTTCTGTGTGTGTCTGTTCTGTTCTCGTTGGGTTATTTGTAGTCATTTGAGTAAGGTTTTTCTATGATGTGATTTGGTATTTCTTGTCTCTTTCTGTGTGTGTCTGTTCTGTTCTCGTTGGGTTATTTGTAGTCATTTGAGTAAGGTTTTTCTATGATGTGATTTGGTATTTCTTGTCTCTTTCTGTGTGTGTCTGTTCTGTTCTCGTTGGGTTATTTGTAGTCATTTAAGTAAGGGTTTTCTATGATGTAATTTGGTATTTCTTGTCTCTTTCTGTGTGTGTCTGTTCTGTTCTCGTTGGGTTATTTGTAGTCATTTAAGTAAGGGTTTTCTATGATGTAATTTGGTATTTCTTGTCTCTTTCTGTGTGTGTCTGTTCTGTTCTCGTTGGGTTATTTGTAGTCATTTGAGTAAGGGTTTTCTATGATGTGATTTGGTATTTCTTGTCTCTTTCTGTGTGTGTCTGTTCTGTTCTCGTTGGGTTATTTGTAGTCATTTGAGTAAGGTTTTTCTATGATGTGATTTGGTATTTCTTGTCTCTTTCTGTGTGTGTCTGTTCTGTTCTAGTTGGGTTATTTGTAGTCATTTGAGTAATGTATTTCTATGATGTGATTTGGTATTTCTTGTCTCTTTCTGTGTGTGTCTGTTCTGTTCTCGTTGGGTTATTTGTAGTCATTTGAGTAATGTTTTTCTATGATGTGATTTGGTATTTCTTGTCTCTTTCTGTGTGTGTCTGTTCTGTTCTCGTTGGGTTATTTGTAGTCATTTGAGTAATGTTTTTCTATGATGTGATTTGGTATTTCTTGTCTCTTTCTGTGTGTGTCTGTTCTGTTCTCGTTGGGTTATTTGTAGTCATTTGAGTAAGGTTTTTCTATGATGTGATTTGGTATTTCTTGTCTCTTTCTGTGTGTGTCTGTTCTGTTATCGTTGGGTTATTTGTAGTCATTTGAGTAAGGTTTTTCTATGATGTGATTTGGTATTTCTTGTCTCTTTCTGTGTGTGTCTGTTCTGTTCTCGTTGGGTTATTTGTAGTCATTTGAGTAAGGTTTTTCTATGATGTGATTTGGTATTTCTTGTCTCTTTCTGTGTGTGTCTGTTCTGTTCTCGTTGGGTTATTTGTAGTCATTTGAGTAAGGTTTTTCTATGATGTGATTTGGTATTTCTTGTCTCTTTCTGTGTGTGTCTGTTCTGTTCTCGTTGGGTTATTTGTAGTCATTTGAGTAAGGTTTTTCTATGATGTGATTTGGTATTTCTTGTCTCTTTCTGTGTGTGTCTGTTCTGTTCTCGTTGGGTTATTTGTAGTCATTTAAGTAAGGGTTTTCTATGATGTAATTTGGTATTTCTTGTCTCTTTCTGTGTGTGTCTGTTCTGTTCTCGTTGGGTTATTTGTAGTCATTTGAGTAAGGGTTTTCTATGATGTGATTTGGTATTTCTTGTCTCTTTCTGTGTGTGTCTGTTCTGTTCTCGTTGGGTTATTTGTAGTCATTTGAGTAAGGTTTTTCTATGATGTGATTTGGTATTTCTTGTCTCTTTCTGTGTGTGTCTGTTCTGTTCTCGTTGGGTTATTTGTAGTCATTTGAGTAATGTTTTTCTATGATGTGATTTGGTATTTCTTGTCTCTTTCTGTGTGTGTCTGTTCTGTTCTCGTTGGGTTATTTGTAGTCATTTGAGTAATGTTTTTCTATGATGTGATTTGGTATTTCTTGTCTCTTTCTGTGTGTGTCTGTTCTGTTCTCGTTGGGTTATTTGTAGTCATTTGAGTAATGTTTTTCTATGATGTGATTTGGTATTTCTTGTCTCTTTCTGTGTGTGTCTGTTCTGTTCTCGTTGGGTTATTTGTAGTCATTTGAGTAATGTTTTTCTATGATGTGATTTGGTATTTCTTGTCTCTTTCTGTGTGTGTCTGTTCTGTTCTCGTTGGGTTATTTGTAGTCATTTGAGTAATGTTTTTCTATGATGTGATTTGGTATTTCTTGTCTCTTTCTGTGTGTGTCTGTTCTATTCTCGTTGGGTTATTTGTAGTCATTTGAGTAAGGTTTTTCTATGATGTGATTTGGTATTTCTTGTCTCTTTCTGTGTGTGTCTGTTCTGTTCTCGTTGGGTTATTTGTAGTCATTTGAGTAAGGTTTTTCTATGATGTGATTTGGTATTTCTTGTCTCTTTCTGTGTGTGTCTGTTCTGTTCTCGTTGGGTTATTTGTAGTCATTTGAGTAAGGTTTTTCTATGATGTGATTTGGTATTTCTTGTCTCTTTCTGTGTGTGTCTGTTCTGTTCTCGTTGGGTTATTTGTAGTCATTTGAGTAAGGTTTTTCTATGATGTGATTTGGTATTTCTTGTCTCTTTCTGTGTGTGTCTGTTCTGTTCTCGTTGGGTTATTTGTAGTCATTTGAGTAAGGTTTTTCTATGATGTGTTTTGGTATTTCTTGTCTCTTTCTGTGTGTGTCTGTTCTGTTCTCGTTGGGTTATTTGTAGTCATTTGAGTAATGTTTTTCTATGATGTGATTTGGTATTTCTTGTCTCTTTCTGTGTGTGTCTGTTCTGTTCTCGTTGGGTTATTTGTAGTCATTTGAGTAAGGTTTTTCTATGATGTGATTTGGTATTTCTTGTCTCTTTCTGTGTGTGTCTGTTCTGTTCTCGTTGGGTTATTTGTAGTCATTTGAGTAATGTTTTTCTATGATGTGTTTTGGTATTTCTTGTCTCTTTCTGTGTGTGTCTGTTCTGTTCTCGTTGGGTTATTTGTAGTCATTTGAGTAAGGTTTTTCTATGATGTGTTTTGGTATTTCTTGTCTCTTTCTGTGTGTGTCTGTTCTGTTCTCGTTGGGTTATTTGTAGTCATTTGAGTAATGTTTTTCTATGATGTGATTTGGTATTTCTTGTCTCTTTCTGTGTGTGTCTGTTCTGTTCTCGTTGGGTTATTTGTAGTCATTTGAGTAATGTTTTTCTATGATGTGATTTGGTATTTCTTGTCTCTTTCTATGTGTGTCTGTTCTGTTCTCGTTGGGTTATTTGTAGTCATTTGAGTAAGGTTTTTCTATGATGTGATTTGGTATTTCTTGTCTCTTTCTGTGTGTGTCTGTTCTGTTCTCGTTGGGTTATTTGTAGTCATTTGAGTAAGGTTTTTCTATGATGTGATTTGGTATTTCTTGTCTCTTTCTGTGTGTGTCTGTTCTGTTCTCGTTGGGTTATTTGTAGTCATTTGAGTAAGGTTTTTCTATGATGTGATTTGGTATTTCTTGTCTCTTTCTGTGTGTGTCTGTTCTGTTCTCGTTGGGTTATTTGTAGTCATTTGAGTAAGGTTTTTCTATGATGTGATTTGGTATTTCTTGTCTCTTTCTGTGTGTGTCTGTTCTGTTCTCGTTGGGTTATTTGTAGTCATTTGAGTAAGGTTTTTCTATGATGTGATTTGGTATTTCTTGTCTCTTTCTGTGTGTGTCTGTTCTGTTCTCGTTGGGTTATTTGTAGTCATTTGAGTAAGGTTTTTTTATGATGTGATTTGGTATTTCTTGTCTCTTTCTGTGTGTGTCTGTTCTGTTCTCGTTGGGTTATTTGTAGTCATTTGAGTAAGGTTTTTCTATGATGTGATTTGGTATTTCTTGTCTCTTTCTGTGTGTGTCTGTTCTGTTCTCGTTGGGTTATTTGTAGTCATTTGAGAAAGGTTTTTCTATGATGTGATTTGGTATTTCTTGTCTCTTTCTGTGTGTGTCTGTTCTGTTCTCGTTGGGTTATTTGTAGTCATTTGAGTAAGGTTTTTCTATGATGTGATTTGGTATTTCTTGTCTCTTTCTGTGTGTGTCTGTTCTGTGTTTTTCTATGATGTGATTTGGTATATCTTGCGCAGCTACGTTAAGGTGCTCCACGCAATGACGTTAGAGAATATTCCGCGAAAACATTGTGTGACGTTATAAATGACGTCACATCAGTTATCGTTTGCTAGGGATATTTCAAGGGATAAATTGTACTGGATCGATTTTCAATATTTTTAAGCTTTCATCCTATTCCTTACATCAACTCTAAATGTTCCCAGTATCTTATTTACGAGAAGTAAAGAAAGAATGCGTGTTTCCACAGTTTTGCACATCGGGTCATTGTAGGTCAAGCATGCGCAGTCTGAGTTCAGGGTTAAAGGGAAGCTTTGGATGAGAAAACTCTTTTAATTCACAGAGGAATCGCTGATTTTCAATTAGTAAATCAATATGAGGAATTTATAATGGTATCCTCATAAAGGAGTACAATTTTTATTTAGATTATTTGTTAGATATTGTCCATATTTAGCTATTTAATGGAGTTTTACTGATTTACCGGCTTTAGAATAATTATTTCTTATTCATTTTTATATTCATTTAGTTGTTGTTGCTGCCGGGGTTAGGGGGAGGGGGGCGAGGGTGCCAGCTCATGCACATTAATGCAGTTTATTCTCAAGCATTATTTTAAAAAATATATATAACATATATCATTACGAATACGGTGCTAAAATACATGGCTATATACGGCGGGCACCGTATTCATAGCCGGTACAACAGAACAATATTGAGACTTCAGATACGGTCAACTTGTACTAGACT
The DNA here is from genome assembly GCA_028142955.1 of Pinctada fucata. Classification (NCBI taxonomy): domain Eukaryota; kingdom Metazoa; phylum Mollusca; class Bivalvia; order Pterioida; family Pteriidae; genus Pinctada; species Pinctada fucata. Next base: position 13,786,557 of record AP027108.1, read on the forward strand.
AAATCTAAGAACAAATAAAAATATTAAAAAAAAAACAAATTGTAATCAGCAAGAGATCGGGCGGATTATAATTAGACTGAAACATGATTAGCCTAGCCGGGAAAGACCCCCCCTCTCTCTCTCTCTCTCTCTCTCTCTCTCTTATTTATTCAAGTTATATTATATACATTTTTTTATTATGATTATTTTGTCACCGATAGAGCTCTGCTCACGAAAACACTGTAACAAGTTTACAATCAATTTTGTTAAATACAAAATTAGATGACGGTCAGTATCGCGATCTCAATAGTCCGCCGGGTTTGATTCAGTACGAGGAAATATTGCATTGATACATAGATTTCAATATTTGATCAGCAGAAGTTTTATTGTCTAGCGGCATCCTTTATCACCAGAGTTATTCCCTACCACAAACTTTCCCACAAAGAAAATATACTAAAAGCGGATGCCCGGACTAGGCTTACTCTCCCGGGTCAGTCCCCCCCCCCCCGGCCGGGCCTGCCTTCTTAATTTATGTATATTTATAATTACATTCTCATCGTTGTAAAAATAATACTAAAATAAAAAAAAAAAAACACTTTACATTGTATCAGATATTAAAATCCCGTGTTATTATGTTGTACACACGTATATGTTGCATGTTTACTAGTGCTTTCCCGCTAAATTTCTATGACGTAATCCAGATCACCTGTGCGTTTAGGTCCCATCTGAAAATAGACTGATATAGGGTAGTTGTAAAAAAATGTAATTTGCAGGTGACTACCCTTGTACAATTTCGATGTTTTTATACAGAATCTATAGAGGACACTTCAATTTACCAAGATTTTGCTGCGCATTCAATAGAAATTTTAATAGTTGTGTAAAATGTGGATGTAAAGTCGAGTTTTTCAGTGTTTTTACCACTTGTTTTCCTTCTCGGTATACTTTCTCCTCTTAATCGTTTTAAGTGTCACAATGCCCAGCACATTTCTAAATCTACAGGATTTACTGAAGAAAACGATATAACATTTATATTATTTTTTCCTTATTTACCACTTGCAAAATTCAATTTAAAACCGAGACAACACTGTAGAGTTATATTTAGGGCTGTCACGTTCCACAGGGGAATCCCCCTGGTGAATTTTTTTTCTTAGCTACCAGATACCTACCAGATATTAAAAAAATACAGCTTTGAACTAAAGAAAGAATGTTTAAGCTGTAATTGAGGGTTGAATGCCAGGCACCGTAAAAATGGAATATTTTCAGCGCGACGTCAGCGTGGAGCACCTTAACGCAGCCGCGTGTCTCTTTCTGTGTGTGTCTGTTCTGTGTTTTTGCATTTGGCGTTGTTCTTTAAATGTTACAACCGAGTGTTGCTTGAGATACCCTCCTTCCTTTCATATCGAATTTGATACGCTATTCCATGGCTATTAGCTGAAACTACAACGTCAGGTTCCGAAAGAAATGAGACAAACCGATAAAAAAACCTTATCAAGGACACGATTCATCAAAAACACGGAATTGAACAAAATACCAGATATGGCTTTCTCTACAAGGCCTACCAGACGGTTGTTGCTAGCAAAAAGTGCATCGTACTGTCCGTCCCCGCGCACCTGATCACATCTATTATGTGGATTCACTTTTCCACCTACGATGATGAACATTTTAGTTTTAAATTATTTCATTCTTTAGTGCGAGGTTTTCCCATATTTCTCATTTTTTTGTCTTCGAAATAAATATGTGGGCATTGCTGATCTTATTATTTAATTATGACAAAGATTCATACACAACATTAATTGAATAATTTAGAATACGATATAGCCCAAAACTCGAAATATTCTTTTTTTCTATTAAACGTGTTATTTTGTATCCAATATCCAGCTTTTCTTCGAAACACAATTCTTCTCGTCTTTGTAAGTCCAAGGATCCCTGTAAAGTGCGAAACGAAACAAAAACGAAACGAAACGAAACAAATCGAAACGAAACAAAACAAAACAAAACGAAACAGATCGAAACGAAACGAAACAAAGCATAAAACTTAACGAATATGAGAAAAAGAGGAAAAATCGCCGAGAACGAATATTTTCAAAAGACAAGATCAGCATGTAATATTGCCTTAATCCAAGAGTTCTACATTTGTAAATAGTGCCGAGAGGGATTCTTGAAAGAGCCAAAGTTAACAATTGAAAAAAGTATATGTCAAATGCCATTCATGTATTTAAGAGGAATATAGGGGAGGGGATAGAAAACCACGCTATGACACCGTAATGAGATCATAAAACTGGGGGGGGGGGGGGGCATATTTCAGGAAAAAAAATTCTATCCTTTTTCAAACGAAATTTGCCCCCCCCCCCCCCGGTATTTGTTTTCATTTGTCTGATAAAGTTTTCAAATACACATAACGGAACAGTTCCGTTTCCTCTCTACTAGACTCCTCCTTTCTAAATAATATTTTTCCACCTATGACGAGGTTATTCATCCCGTTCACTTTAATCCTTCAAGTTAAAATGCAATAGTGCTATATACCGTATAGATTATGTTTTAAATAATCGTCAACGTTGACCCTTAAAAAACCCTCCAGCCACAAGAACTAATAGTTGCAGGCAATAATATATGCAGATATTGCCATCCGTGCTAATTCTCTGCATTTACATAAATTTTTCTCAAGTTCTTAAAGATTTATGTTTTGTTTCGTTTCGGTCTGTTTCGATCGTTTCGTTTTGTTTCGTTTCGTTTCGATCTGTTTCGATTTGTTTCGTTTCGTTTTTGTTTCGTTTCGCACTTTACAGGGACCCGTAAGTTCAACGCATTCATAACGATTTTCTGTAGACAATAAGAGGTAATTTGACAAGGCATTATAACAATGAGAAAAATTGTAAAATAACCAAGAGTGGCATACCTGTTGAATTTTTTCTAAATCTTTCCCGATATAAACTCCAGTGAATGCCAAAATCATGACATTATTATTTACCTACAATGTGAGAGAGATAAAACATGTTGCAAGTATGTTGCAAATTGTCTTTTATTTACTTTCTTAGAATAAGTGTACAATCTATCATAAATTATTCACATTCAAGAGAATTGCTGTCAGCCCTTGGTACAGAATTGCCGACCATCTCTCCGTTTTCGTCAGCACAGTAGCATTCACTGCCCAAACATTGAATTGGTAAGTAGTTCCCGGTAACTGCATCGCAATTAAACTCAACTCCGATCTTATCCCCTGCATCGTATTGATCTCTTGCACATTCTTTGGATTTATAAACATTTCAAAATAAGACTAGACTTAATAGTATTATTTTCAAATCGAAAATCTTACTGATAAAAAAAGTTTATATTTTCAGATCAACAACTTTAACAATCTTTTAACTCAATGTGTATTTTGTGTACTCGTATAAAGCATTGTTAATCGAGAAAAACATCCATCCATGGTTTTGCTATTGCCTTGTTAATAGAGACTTGCACAGTTTTGCCATATTCCCTGGATGTTTGGACGATTGGTACATCCTAAGTATAAAGTTAAAATCGTTCCCCGTGACTTGGTGTTTAGAAGTGTATTTAATAATAATTTACTTACTTCTTTCCAGCTATGTTCGTTTTGGCCCTTCATCGACTTTACATCTTAAATATTATTTTGCTTGTTCGAAAACTTGTCATTCCATTCAAAACTATCATCGAAATTAAAGGAGGTTAACAACTTAGCACCATCCCTCCAATGCTATTTCGAACATATTTTTTATTTGGATATGTTACTGAATCGACCCTACAAGAAAAAATGGGGCCGCGCACTGTCTGTAAAGTAAATGTACAAATCTAAATTCAAAAAATAAAAGAGGACGCTACTGAAATGCATTTTGGTGACTACGTTGGAAGCATCACTGATGAGACTTTTATATTCGAAACACGTGTCTAGTGCAGGAAAAAAAATCTTTATGAAGGTATAGAGTTGGAACACTTCCGTATTATCAAAAATGATTACAGTATTACACATAAAATTTAATTCTAAACTTCCAGGAATATATCGTGTTTGGTACGTTATAATAAAATATAACTGTAGAATAACATTGTCATCTGCTCACGACGGGAGCTTAAATTCAAAAGGACAAACTTCGTTATGTTAGAGGTTTCCAAGATGAAAAAAGAGCTTAATCAACGAACATTTAAGTGACCACTCCGCTGCTGATAACTCCTCACTGACTGACATTTCTTTCATGTTTCCTAGTTTGTAGTATTGTGAAATGCGCCATGCCCTCATGCGTTTCGCTTTATTTTTTAAGTCTAAAGCATCACAACTTTAAACATGGAACTTCTTTTATTTTATTGTCAAGGCCCAAAGGGTGTTCTTAAATCTATAAGTTTGTATTCTGATTGAACTTAGCAAAATGCTATCAATATACCAAACAAAGCGACGAACTGGCAATTGATTTATAGAATGAGAGTTTTCAGTAATTGTATTTGTCGTTTTCTCAAGATAAATTTAGAGAATGTTTAAAGGAGCATAACTTACTGCAGTTCATGCCGTCTACTTGTTTGGTGTCTCTGCGAAGCTTATTACCCATGGGATCCACACATGAACATCTGGAACTAAAGTGTATCAATAAATTAGAATTATATTGCAACATATTTGTTGTAATATTCATTCCTGAAAAAATCACTCATTAATTAAGACACACTTCACTTAGTACTTATGTTAAGAGGAACTCTACTACTTTGTCAACACATTCTGGAAATTTTACAAAAATTATTGTCAACTACTTTTGAAATTCGGACCCATACAAGCAACAGAGTATATTACTTTGGGTATTTCGCAACCTGCATTTTATGGTGACATGATCAACAAAATTAGAAGGATCAAAGGTAGACAGAATTACTATCGAAAATGCGTCAGAATCATCAAACGCCTTCTATACCGTGGATATGATCCTAATGTCACCAGACGGACACTAGGCTTGGAACTTGACCAATCTACAGTCTTGTACCAGCGCATCCTTAATACTTGCACGCTGACTGACTGTGACGACGGGACTCCATGACGGGCCCTGTCCAAACCTCTTTAGAGAAGACAGGGCCCCGACCACCTGTCCTCTCTGAATGTCAGTCGGACTCCTCGTGTGATAACATACATTAGCTCGCTACAGCCGGCAGAGCACAGGTCGTATCACGCATGCCCTCTTTTTATATCAATTTACATATTCATCTGTGTTGCTTGGGCCCCTGCGCCTTGCGGTCTTGTTTGTGTGTGGTCATCTGACAGTGAGGAGGTTGTTTTACACCACAATTGTACGTTCTTCGAGACCTCTGGGTAATCGGAATAGTGGGAGGGTTGTGCGCACGTAATCCAGGATAACCACACCGTCTGCTACTGACGAGGCAGATGGCCGTCCTAAGTCGGCACCGTTTGCCCATTGGTCTCGTTGGTTTATGTGTAGTCATTTGTGTTTTATGTTTTTCTGTGACTTGACGTTCATTGTACTACTGCGTCTCTTTCTGTGCGTGTCATTTTTGTGTTTTACAGTGGGTGTTTTGGGAGGTTGCTGTTGATGCTGCAACTAGGTGTTGTTGGAGATCCCCTCCTTTCTTGTATCTACCATCAGATTGAATAAATTAAATATACATAATTAGGCAGATACTCGCCCGTTTTCCTTCAAAAACAAAATTTAGAACGGAACCGCTTTAACAAGAATGTTACAGAATGAAACTTTCACAAAAGGTGTATATCTCTGACCAAGTGCCTTTACTCGCTTTGGAATAATGTCCCATAAAAGAAAAATCCAAATAATTAGGGAACATTGACCATTTTTGGAATATACTCTTTGAAAAAAAAAGCATAATAAATTTTAATAATGTATTATTATTATTCAATTTGCCCAAGCTATTGATTATGTGACATTATTTGTTTGTTTTAATGATGGTATAGAGATAGGACAAACAGTTTTGGGCTTAAGTAAGATTTTTGGATTCCCAAAAAAGCTCTTTTAGTTTCAAACATGAAATTATGAATTTTCGACTTTTTCATGTTTTATGTATTTTCCATGTATTTGAGGAATTTGATTTTTACCCAAGTCAAAATTCATTGATGCTCATGAAAAATTTTTAGCTTTAACTTCCTTGGGTGACTTCCGCTTTAATGTAATGCATGCTTACAATATCCGATGTCATGTGATTGGACATTACGACGTGATCTAATGACTCCCACATGTAAGTGAATAATAATGATTAAAGTTCAAGGATCAAAAAGTCAAATTTATCGGCTTTTCCTCCTTATGAAACAAATTTCTCTCGACGAAGCTGATTCGCAAATCTATAGAATGCGTCGAAGTTTGGATGACGCCATAGAATAAAACATCATCATGCTTCGTGATATCGCCATTTTGAGATTGTTTTGAGATTGATGCTGTTTAGTATGCTGCATCCATTTGTCCATCGAATAAAAAGATTTTCATTTTTTACGGGAAACGAGCGCATCCGGATCTCCAAAAAAAACCCCCACAATTTGGCATCTAAAAGAACATCTAGGGCACACTGTTTGAACCATTTAACTAACATTTAAAAACACTTAAGAGTTTCCATTGAAAACATAGGGTCTGAGAATACCATTATGTACATTTGGTTTCATTTTGTCCAATTACATGATAAATGTGATTAATTTGTATGTGTACTCAAGATGAAGCGAACAAATTCGCTTCTTTTCATATGGTGTTCGCTTCTTTTCATATGGTGGAGGTTTTTGTTTGTTTGCTTTGGTTCCTGTTTTGTGCTGATTTTGTATGCCTTCGGTTTCTGATTTTTGAATTATCGATTTTGTGCTGTATACAGGGATATGGTCATTATCCATATTTGTCATACTATGCGTTACTTTTTTTATGAGTATATTATCCAAATTCATTAAATACAAGATAAAAAATGCGGATGTTTCCTTCCATTAAGCCACTTTCACATTAGCCGTACGGCAGACGTATCAAAAATAAACGAATTTACGACTTAGCAAGATATGCTGAATTTGATCAATTTTAGCTATATTTTTGCATGATAAAGTGGTTAAAATCGCATTTATTCAGTTTCCGAAATAAGTTGAGCGGAAAGTTGTCACAAATGCTTATTGTAAGAACGTAAGGCTCTTGACAATTAACATATTATTTGTATACAAAAGTGTAAAAGAACTGGAATATAAAAAAAGTGTCCATATCTGAGTTTGACATTGACCCAATGGAAAACATCATGGGAAAATTCATTGGGAAATACATATTTCATTCTATATAAATTGCTGTTTGGGGTTTATTCAAACTGTTTTATTTCCCTTCGAGTCAGAACAGATTGAAGCTAGATGATATATCACCACTAAGAAAGTCCGCCCTGAGAGGGATTCGAAACTAGACCAGTACTCGAAAAATTGGATGGATGCCCGGCGCTCTACCAACTGAGCTGGAACCCTTCGACATTATTAAAAATCAGTGAAATTCTTTAACTTAGAAATGACATACGTTACATAGAAAGAGAATTTAAAGTAAAAGACACATTTACCCATCCACAGTGCACTGCAAAGGAGCATAGTCACCATTCTCCTGACAGGATACGTCTGGTAGCTTGTTTTTCATTTCCTCAACTTTACGTAAGCGTGCCTCGCACGATAACTTGGGACGTTGGTAGAAACCTGCAGATAAGAAATAACATTTTCATTTGAAGATCATCATATACGAGAAAGTTACCAGTGTTATTTTTTAATACAATTCAATTAGTTGTCAATTTTGAAATATATTTTTTATAATGAAAAAAAAAACAGCTCTCAATATGCGCATCACAGCAAAAATATCTTATTAGACTTATCGTGGGCGAAATAGAGAATATTCAAATAATGGAAAAGCGAGAAGCGAAATTCTAAATACTGTTAACATGGAAATTATCTCGTGTGAGTAATATTCGCGAATCGATAAACATTGTGAAAAATTCCACCACGCGAAAAATATCCCCGCTGCATTTTATCAATGGGGATTACATTTTTATCCCCCCCATGCGTAATGTCTTGATGCTAAACTCTCTTCGAAATTTTCCCCCAGCGGAAAAAAAAACCCACGTTGAAAGTATTTCCGAAAATGTTTACCAAAGAACCAGCCAATTAAGGACAGACCATTGAATTGAAAAATACCCCTTCGTTCTAGGATTATCAAATGTGGTAACGGAGAATTTACAAACACATTTCAAGTATTTTTTCGAAATACTAGAGGGGCGATATCCTCATGGACAAAGATTCCATGAAGAGAAAATCTAAATAATAAAGAGATGAAGAGCGAAAGTCTAATATGACCTGAAATGCTATTTCACAAAGAATTTAAGGAGTGAAACATAGCAAATCTTGATGATGTGTATTTATGATAACGACACCATTTGCTACGGTCATCGTCTTAAGTCGGCACCGGTTGCCCCTCGGTGTCGTTGGTTTATGTGTTGTCTTTTGTGTTTGATGTTTCTTTATTGCGTTTTCGTATTCTTTGTCCCTTTTGTGTCTCTTGCTGTGCGTGTCTGCTCCGTGTTGTTGCATGAGGGTGTTTTTGGATATATACTCCTTTCTTTTATAAGCATACATTATTCTCCTTTCTTTTATAAGCATAAATATGCGAGAAAAAAAGATGTGTACCACAATCTAGACACTATATGTCTGTTTTAATGATATCAAATTTATATCTTACTATTTGAAAGTACGCTTACCTATGGTGTAGGAAAAACAGATGCAGCATACCACAAACAGAAAGCTTTTCAGGAACATAGTGCTTGTTGAATAAGGTGAGTTTGTTAATAATACTATTTCTCACGAACAACCGAATATTTATAAGAAATACGAAAAAGCGTCGTGATATGATCTTACTTGATATAACTTTATTAGCCTTGTCTATTGACCACCGGCAATGATGAAGAGAATATCAAAGGTCCTCCACTCTCCTATCTTCTTCGGGTATCAGTTTTCCATTAGCCTTTGATTAACAATAATAAACCACTACTATCGTAAGGTTATATGAAGTTCATTAAAAGTTAAAATATGATACTGTGAGAAACTTACAAAAATGTAACACTTATGACAATATTAATTGTACTTGTTATACTGAAGAGAATATATACTACTAAGAACAAATGCACCACATGAGTTTTCCCTTCATAATAATGTATCTTGTTCTAATGATAATTGTCTAACACAAATCAAACCCAAAACTCATTTTCAATGCGCATATTAAACCTTGCTAATAAAAAACGAAGATAATGAAGAGATTCAAATGAAAACAGTGAAATTTAATTTACTGAAAGCATAAGAATGAGGAGTTTTAATTACCTTTAATACTATTTGTAATTTTTAAAAAATAAAGTTTCCAGCATTTAAAGTGCAGTGCACTATACCTATCGGGGCCAAGAGTACAACTGCCACAGGCATTTTTCGCAGTCGGCTTGAGGGGCCGCAACACATTTTTCAAATTGATTGCCGTGGCAACAACTTTTTTCTTTATTTTACCAAATAAATTGAGCAACAAAATATCACATAGTAGTAACTTGTGTGTTCTATCACAATGGTATAGTCAGATAGTAGATAGCTAGCCTTGTTTTGTGACATATACCAGTAAAAATAGTGTGAAATTTGGGGGAAATACCTCTTTTCAAGAACCATAGAAGGAAGCACATAATGTATACAGAATTTTGCAAATTCAAAATAAATAACTTGCAATTTTTTTCTGCTTCAGTACTTCTCAGATTCATTTTCTCAGTAATTGGTGAATTATACAAAAAACCTGCCTAAAACTTTGCTTTGGAGCACATATACAGGTCTACTTTCTGTTTACATCGGATATTGTCAAGCGACTGTGACACGGGTTTCAAATACGACGCTTTCCCTTCTAAACTTCTGCTTCCACAATTTAAAATTCGAAAATCACTATTCTATATCATTATTCCTCATTATATTTCCTCTTTTAGGTTAATCGAGAATTTTAGCCGTGGTAACATTATTTTCGTACAAAAAAGGAAGAACTCTTACAATGGTGTAACGCCCCCTTAAGCTTTTTGTTATGATGTCATTTATTTGTCATTTTCTTGTGGGTTTATTTCGCTGGGTGAATGCAGGTTGGTCATGCTGGAGACCATTCCCTTTTCTTGGTATCCTCCCTTTTGAGACAAATTATGTTTTTATATCAAATTATAAGATTTTTTGCATTATTTAATTCATTTGTTTCTGCGATACGCATAATGAAGGACCTGTAACGTTAAGAGCAGTAATCTGCCAAATTTACACTTGCGATACCAGCTCAACTAGTATTATTCAAAATGTGTCCTGAATGTGAAATTATTTCATTTCAAGTGTTTTTAATCAAATATAGTAGTTTTATTGACATTTTATTGAGGGTGGGGTCATTTTTATGATATAAATAGTACGAGTGAAATGTCGAAAATTTTCTAACAATCGGTCGCTTTTGTCGATCGAAATGTCAAAATTAACTACAATGAGATTATTTAATAAGAAATGTCGTGCTAAAACATGATGATCTCCAAAATATTATATCAAAACGTAAACACTCACTCTAACTTATATTGTTCAATTAACAACAAAGCCGTTATAAAAATTGTTTGAATAAGCTTTGTTGTCCATCAATAATTCAAAATTCGCGGATTACCTCAGCAGTATCTATCCTTCGGAGCTTGAAGTCAAAGAAACTACAGAGACAAATAATTCAGCATCCTATTTGGACATAATGTTGTTCTACGACACTGATGTTCACATGAACACCTCACTCTATGACAAACGTGACGACTTCAATTTCAGCATTACGAACTTTCCTTTTCTGAGTAGCAACATCCCTTCATCGCCTGCTTATGGCGTGGTTATATCTCATGTTATACGCTATGTCAGAGCAAGTACCAAATATGCGGATTTTGTTCTGAGAGCTAGTCTTCTTTCAGATAAGCTTCTCAGTCAGGGATATATTTGTGACCGACTAACATCGTCACTGAGGAAGTTCTACGGTCGATATGGGGAACACGTCATACACTATGATGTCCCACTCTCCAGAATGGTGGATGATATTCTGTCATAGACCATTTGAACCATCCAACCAAAGATTGTACTCTATGTCTTCCGAAATGGAAGTAACCGAATGTGACAGTTCTTTCGAATTGAAGCGGCGGATGTTGCATGCAAGCAGGAGATGCTTACTCTTCCTGGGCACCTGGTCTCACTCCCACATCGGGAATTCGCTTCTTTTCATATGGTGGAGGTTATGTTTGTTTGCTTTGGTTCCTGTCTTATCCAGATTTTGTCTTCGGTTTATGATTTTGTGAATTATCGATTTGGTGCTGTATACAGGGATATGGTCATTATCCATATTTGTCATTTCTTTTACATTTACCATAATTACATCTTCTAAATACTTTGTGAATGTTATCGAAAACGTTTTTAGCATTTTTCCAAGGAAGGGTCTCCAGTATGACAACCCTGCACTCACCCAGCGAAATAAACCCACAAGAAAGTGATGCATTAATGACATCAGACAAAAGTACAAACAACAAAAGATACACAACAGTAATCGCTAGAACATCAAGACCATCGAAACGTACAGAAACATCAAACATTAATGACAACACATAAACGGAAGGAGACCAATGTGCACCCGGCGCCGACTTTGGACGGCCATCTGATATTAACAAATGGTGTGGTTATCCGGATGTCGTGCGCACTACAGTCTGTGCGCTGCTTACTGAAGCGAGCTCAAGATCAATCACCCGAGAAGTCTGACCAACTTTCAGACAGGAATCAGGACCTTGTCTTCTCTGGCGAGATTTAAACAGACCCGTCATGGAGTCCCGTCGTCACAATTGGCCAGTGTGCAACGTTGGGAAAGACACTGTTACAAAACTGTAGATTGGTTCAGTACCATGCCCAGTGATATTTTGATGACGTTGGGATCATATCCTCGGTAAAGAAGGCGATGGACTATTTTCTTACATTTGTGGTTGAAGTTTGATCTACCTTTGATGTTTCTTATTTTTTGTTTACTAAGTCACCGTAAAGTGAAGGTGATGAAATTCCCAATGATACATACTCTGATGCTGTGTTGTCAAAAATTTGAAAGAAGTTCAGAATAGTTATTGTACGCTTTAGCGTATCTGATGAGCTGAGAGATGTAAATGCCGTAGGATGGCAACCTTGGAACATCGCCGTATATCTTTGAATTTCTCCGTTATTGATTTTGATATCAAGATCCAAAAATGATGTTGCTTTATCATCTGTGTTTGATTTATTCAAAATAAGAATATAATTTGATAATAGAAAAATATAAGGCCATCCCTTATAATTTCATATTTTCGGCTAATAACATATAGTGCATCCAAATTTTTGCTTAAAAAAACAGATTAAAAACTCTTCATATCATCATTTCATAAGAAAGTGAAACGTCTTCAAATTCAATAGCATCATTTAAGAACAGGTAAATTATCAGCATGAACCAGACATGCACGTTTCTGATTAATAGAATCTAGGACCACTTTCAGTTCCGGATAGAAAAATATCAGTCGATGGTGGGTTTGATCAAGTCACAACTGAGGCTTTAGCCGAGGTTGGAACAATTGTCATCCCACAAGAGACTTATATTTTTGTACCTGGAACACAAATGTGGTGCTTGATTATTTTTCTCACACATTGAAACCTTCAAATTCCTCTTGTTTATGCGTAATAATGTCTGAACGTCATGCTAAATGTATGTGCACGTGAAATAAAAACGTCACTTTGTTTGTGACGTCATAAAGGAGATATCAACAGTGCTGGATCAGGAATGGCGGATCAAAATCTCCAGCACCGCTGAAAATGGGAATGAGCCTTTCAAATGAGCGTGAAATTTAACCCTCGTCAGTGATACTCAATCTAAAGAATGTAATATGGCCAAAGAGTGTGAAAGTTGTTATGTCCAAACATAATCCGAAAGACGTAGCAGGATGGGTGGGATATGATGCTACAAGACCCACGTTTTAGAAATTTCAAGAAATTTGGCGACAAAAAATTCGAATGCGTTGAAGAAACGATCAACCGAAGTTGATCGAACTTGGCTACATGTGTTAAATGTATATAGATGGTGAAAAATCACATACATATTAAACTGGATACAATTTTATAAATGGTCAAGACATGCAAGGGTACCTCCTTATAATTTCATCGCATTCTCAACTACGATTATATACTATATCCTACTTTTTGCATAAAATAACAAATTGAAGGTCTTCATTTTGCATTATTGCATATGATAATGTCTAAATGGTGTAAAGACATACAGCTATACAGTTTTATAAATGATCAAGATATGGCTCCAAACATAATGGTACACCATTATAATTTCATCGCCAGACCCATTACAATCTGAATGGTCTAATTAAATCATGGATGGGTGTGGACGTTGATAGATTTCCCTATCTTTTGTTTCTATTGGCATTTAAGACCTTCTGTATAAAAAATATGTCTTCACGCCTGCAGACAAAGCAGCCAACAACACCATAATTATTTGAAGACGCTACTACATATCACCTTTCCTCTGCTAATATTTATATCGAAAGCAATGAAAACGTTCCGAATATTTTGAACGAACATATTAGTGAAATTTCTTCTTTTAACATCCGTATTTATAAATTGTATCCCTAAAATATACTGCATACCAGACCTTCACAAGTATCCTTACAAGTTTCGATACATTGCTAATTCTAGCAACTGCTCAACTACAATTTTGTCTAGAAATCTGACGTCAGCACTCACGGCTATAAAGGAACACGTGGGCAAATACTGCAAAACTGTCATGAACAGGAATGGTGTAAACTTCTTTTGGTCTATTAAAAATTCAGGGGATGTGATTGACAAAATGAAATCAAGAAATTTTGAAGCAATTGCGATTTCTTCATACGACTTTTCTAATATGTATACCACGCTTCCTAACGACAAAATAAATGATCGACTGTCAAAATTCATTAAATGGTGTTTTGATCGAGAGGGGAAAACTTATATTTGTACATCTGAGTCGAAGGGTTCCTTTTCCGCCTAAGATTACAAATCATACAGATCATGAGCATGCGGTGATCTGTGCATTGTCTTGTCCTTCCTTTTGGGCAATATTTATGTAAGATTTGGTGAGAGACCCTACAAGCAGGTTGTAGGGATTCCTATGGGTACTAATTATGCGCCTCTTGTTGCAGATTTATTTTTATACACGTATGAAAAGGAATTTATCCAAAATCTTCAAAAGCAAAGAAATAATGATGATGTGAAATGTTTCATTGGTACTTCTAGCTACCTGGATGATATTCTTACTATCGACAATCCTGTTTTTGAAAAGTATAAAAAAAATTTTATCCACAAGAATTGATTCTAAACAAGTCAAACGCTAGAAAGACAGAAACACCATGTTTGGACCTAAATATCAAAATTGTTAATGGAGAGATCCATACAAGTGTGTATGACAAAAGAGATGATTTTGGATTTTGAACATAGTAAAGTTCCCCTGGCATGACGGTGATGTTCCTAGATTACCGTCCTATGGTATCTGTATTTCAAAGCTCATCCGGTATGCTAGAGCATGTATTTGGATATTCATAGTAGAAATTTACAAATTACGAAGAAACTTTTAGGACAAGGTTTTCGCTTTCACAAACTAGTAAAGACTTTCTGGTAATTTTACAAAATTATTGTCAACTTCTTCTGCAATTCGGACAAATACAGGCAACAGAGTATATTTCTTTGGGTATACAGGCAACAGGGTATATTTCTTTGGGTATTTCAGAACCTGTAGTTTATGGTGACATAATTAGCAAGATAAGAAGGATCAAAGATAGACAACATAACTATCGAAAATGCGTCAGAATCATCAAACGTCTTGTGCCAGCGCACTCTTAATACTTGCACTCTGACTGACAGTGACGACGGGATTCCATTACGCCCTTCCAAACCTTTTAGAGAAGACAGACTACAAATCATACAAATCATGAACATGTAGTGACCTGTGTAATGCCTTGCCCCTTCCTCTTGGACAATATTTATGTTAGATTTGGTGAGGATCTATACAAGCAGGTTGTAGGAATTCCTATGGGTACTAACTGTGCGCCTCTTGTTGCAGATTTATCTTTATACACGTATGAAAAGGAATTTATCCAAAATCTTCAAAAGCAAAGAAATAATGATGATGTTAAATGTTTCATTGGTACTTCTAGGTACCTGGATGATTTTCTAACATCGACAATCCTGTTTTTGAAAAGTATAAACACGTTTTTATCCACAAGAATTGATTCTAAACAAGCCAAACGCTAGAAACACAGAAACACCATGTTTGGACCTAAATATCAAAATTGTTAATGGAGAGATCCATACAAGTGTGTATGACAAAAGAGATGATTTTATATTTTTAACATAGTAAAGTTCCCCTGGCATGACGGTGATGTTCCTAGATTACCGTCCTATGGTATCTATATTTCAAAGCTCATCCGGTATGCTAGAGCATGTACTGATGATTTGGTAATTTTACAAAATTATTGTCAACTTCTTTTGCAATTCGGACCAATACAGGCAACAGAGTATATTTCTCTGGGTATACAGGCAACAGGGTATTTTTCTTTGGGTATTTCAGAACTTGCAGATAAGAAGGATCAAAGATAGACAACATAACTATCGAAAATGCGTCAGAATCATCAAACGTCTTGTGCCAGCGCACTTTTAATACTCGCACTCTGACTGACAGTGACGACGGGATTCCATTACGGGCCCTGTCCAAACCTTTTAGAGAAGACAGGTCCCCGACCACCTGTCCTCTCTGAATGTCAGTCGGACTCCTCGGGTGATAACATACATGAACTCGCGGCGGCAGAGCACGGATTGTATTAAGTACGCCCTCCTTTTATATTCATTTACATATTAATCTGTGTTGCTTGGGCCCCTGCGTATTATGGTCTTGTTTGTGTGTGGTTATTTGACAGTGAGGAGGTTGTTTTACACCACAATTGTACGTTCTCCGAGACATCTTGGTAATAGGAAAAGTGGGACGGTTGTGCGCACGTAATCCAGGATAAACACACCTTTTGATATTTCCGTGGCAGATGGCCGTCCTAAGTCGGCACCGGTTGACCATAGGTCTCGTTGGTTTCAGTGTAGTCCTTTGTATTTGATGTTTCTGTGTTCTGCGTTGATGTTCATTGCCCCTAATGCGTCTCTTGTTGCAGATTTATTTTTATACACTTATGAAAAAGAATTTATCCAAAATCTTCAAAAGCAAAGAAAATTTGATGAGCTGAAATGTTTCAATAATACTTCTAGGTATCTGGATGATATTCTAACCATTGACAATCCTGCTTTTGAATTATATAAGAATGAAATTTATCCACAAGAATTAACCCTTAACAAGGCAAACCTTTCAAATACAGAAACACCCTTTTTGGACCTAAATATCAAAATTGTAAACGGAAAGATTCATATAAGTGTATATGACAAAAGGGATGATTTTGGATTCAATATAGTAAATTTCCCCTGGCTTGACGGTGATGTTCCAAGATTACCGTCATACGGCATTTACATATCACAGCTCATCCGGTACGCTAGAGCATGTACTGATATTTTGGATTTTCACAGTAGAAATTTACAAATTACCAAAAAACTTTTAGGTCAAGGTTTCCGCTTTCATAAACTAGTTAAGACTTTCTGGAAATTTTACAAAAATTATAGTCAACTTCTTTTAAAATTCGGATCTATACATGCAACAGAGTACATTACTATGGGTATTATACAACCTGTCTTTTATGGTGATATGATAAACAAAATAAAAAGGATCAAAGGTAGGCAGCATAACCATCAAAAATGCGTCAGAATCATCAAACGCCTTTTATACCGTGGATATGATCCTAATGTCACCAGACGGACACTAGGCTTGGTACTTGACCAATCTACAGTCTTGTACAAGCGCATCCTTGATACTTGCACTCTGACTGACTGTGACGACGGGACTCCATGACGGGCCCTGTCCAAACCTCCTTAGAGAAGACAGGGCCCCGACCACCTGTCCTCTCTGAATGTCAGTCGGACTCCTCGGGTGATTACATACATGAGCTCGCTACAGCCGGCAGAGCACGGACTGTATTAAGCATGCCCTCTTTTTATATCCATATTACATATTCATCTGTGTCTCTGGGGCCTCTGCGTTTCGCGGTCTTGTTTGTGTGATGTCATGTTACAATGAGGAGAATGTTTTACACCACAATTGTACGTTCTTCGAGACCTCTGGGTAATTGGAGAAGTGGGAGGGTTGTGCGCACGTAATCCAAGATAACCACACCATTTGCTACTTGCGTGACAAATGGCCGTCCAAAGTCGGCACCGGTTACCCATTGGTCTCGTCGGTTTATGTGTAGTCTTTTGTGTTTGATGTTTACATGTCGTGTGTCTCTTTTCCGTCTCGTGCTGTACTCGTCTTTTGTGTTTTGGGTGTTTTGGTGTTTTACTGTTGATGCTGCAGCGGAGTCTTGTTGGAGATCTCCTCCCTTCTTTTTGTGCTTGTCTGCTTTGTGTTTTTGCATTGGGTGCTTTTGGGTTTTGCTGTGGGTGCTGCAACCTGGTGTTGTTGGAGATCCCATCCTTTGTTCTGTGTGCGTTTTTTTTTTTTCAATACGCTGGCCCGTCCACCAACCGCCATTGTAAAAAAGGAAACGCAAACTGCTGCGTATATGGGAAAACCTATAACATTTCGAGTAGGGACCAATCTTAATTTCAAATCTTTCTTTCACCCCTACCCGCCCAATCGAATTTTCGTAAATTGACTATTGTTCCCACTTTGCAACACAACTCAGCTTATAGAAAATTTGTATATGAAAAAAAACATCTTAAGCCCCATTCACACTTTCACAGATCGAGCCACGGATAGCTACGGATCGAGAAAAAAAATACATCCGTAGCTATCCGTACCAATCCGTAGCTCGATCCGCATAAGTCGTGGCTATCCTTGGCAATCCGTAGCTATCCGGTACAAAATTTTCTTCGACTATGCTACGGATAAATTTGTAGTAGCGGAGTCGTACAGTAGGGGAGTCTATGCAACCCCTAGTTGAGTCATGGCTATTCGTAGGGGAGTTGTAGAAACCCGAAGCGCATCCGTAGCACTCTCCTACGGATTGTAACGATTCACCTACGGATTGCTACGGATAACCACTGATTCGAAAATGAGAGAATATGGATAGGCACGGATTGTGTCTTATATTAACTTCAAATCTATCAGTATTCTGTGCGTTTAATTTTCGGTCAGTATACGCGTTAACACTTTAAGAATTAAATTAAAGGCAATGATATAAAGACATGTATAAAACCTCAATGCTATTATAAAACAAGTGAGACCGCGACAAATATGGATAATGACCATATCCCTGTATACAGCACAAAATCAATAATTCAGAAAATCAGAAACCGAAGGCATACAAAATCAGGATAAAACAGGAACCAAAGCAAACAAACAAAAACCTCCACCACATGAAAAGAAGCGAACTCCCGATATGGGAATGAGACCAGATGCCCAGGAAGAGTAAGCATTTCCTGCTCAACGTCTCAACCTGAAAATATTGGTTGTTTTAGTAAATAATGATGGTGTAAAACATAAAGGAAATTCAAGAAAGTCCTACCAATCCGAAGTGAAGCCGTAGCTATCCTTGCGCAAATCGTGGCTATCCCTACTCGAGTCGTGGTAATCCTTAGCGATACGTACCTATTCGTATCTATCCTAACGCGTGTCGTTGCAATCCGTATCTATCCGTACGCGTATCGTAGCAATCCGTAGCAATATTGGGACAATATCAGTAGCAATCCTAAGCCCTTCGAAAAGTAGCAAACCGTACTCGATTCGTATCGACCCGTAGCAATCGGTACTATACTCGTAGGTTCATTTTGCGTGGCTCGATCCGTGAAAGAGTGAAGTGGACTTTAGGTAGAAGTGGTGTTGTGTTCCAGGGAGGGGGGTATTCTATGAATTTTTTTTTTCCGATTTCTATTGATTTCTAACAAAATAAGCAAATTCAAATATCTCTCTATTATATCAATTTTTATTTTTAAAAAATCGTCATATTTTGAAGGGATTTTATCTTTTAGTTAGTTTAAACAATATTTATTCAATATAATATTCCAACAATAATTTATATCATATGAAAAATAAGGATAGAAGATCTTTTAAAGTATTTAACCATCTTGATTAAAGAAATGAACTACTTTGAAATTTCATTTTTCAGCAGATTTTACGCCTTATCGTTACAGGTGAACCTGTCGACCTATCAACTCAAGAAATATCTTACCTGCAAAACTGTCGACCTGTCATCCTTTCAACTCGAGAAATAGTGTAACCTGCAAAATTTTCGACCTGTCAACCTGATAACACTAGGAGCATAAAAGCTGCAAAACTGTCAACTTGTTGACCTATGAACACAAGTAAAATAAAAGCTAACATATAGGCAGAATATTGAAAATTATTTTCAAGTATGCAAATTACTTTAATTACTTCATGAAGATTCAGGTTAGATATTACTAAATTTGCATATGATTCAGAGAAGTAAGAACCAATTTACTCATATGAATACACTAATAGGGCCAATTTTGACTTATTCTATACTTGACCCGATCATGGAAACAACCGAGAGTGACAAATCCGCTTCGAACCTGGATATACATCTATCTTTCGACAGAATCGACCATTTGAACAACTCACTCATGCTTGATTATTTCACCACATAACTTCTCTTTCATTGGTAGCAACATTCCGCTTTCTTCTGCTTATTACCAAGATGAAAGCGATATTACCAAACATTCAAAACTTATGGCTAAGGTTTAATTTTCTTTTCGGAGGTAGGTCAAAATGCAAGGTCAAGATAAGAAGGTCAACAGTTTTGGCATCTATAGTTACAAGGAATATAAACGTAAAATTTGAAAACCATATCACTAGTCATTCATAAGTTATGGCCACGGTTAACGTTTATAGAAAGTAGGTCAATCTCCAAGACTTAGGTAAAACAATTTGGGATTCATGGAAAGGGCTTGTCATAAGAAATACACATGGGAAATATGAAAGCACTATCACTTTAAATTCAATAGATATGGCCAAGGTTAATGTTTCTCCGGACAAATAGACTGATAGACAAATGGACAAATATATGCCCTCTAATATTCTAATTTGGGGAATATGTATAAATCAGAAAATTCTCTTCCAAAACAAAACAGACTGATTCAATGACACGGATATATAGAAGAAAGCAAGGGATGTCCAACATCATGTAGCCAAGTTCGATCAATTTCGGTTGGTCGCTTCTTCAACGCAATCTAAATTTCTGTTATAAAAATTTCTTGAAATTTCTAAAAAGTGGGTCCTGTAGCATCATATCCCATCCATCCTGCTACGTCTTTCGGTACCCTTTTTCGACATAGTAACTTTCATACTTTTTGGCATATTACATTGTTTAGATTTAGGATTTAGGATCACTGATGAGGGTTAAGTACCCGAAACGTGCATGTCTGGTCCACATTGCCAATTTATTTGTTCTTAAATGATGCTATTCAATTTGAAGACGTTTACATCACTAGGCTTCAGCACCCACAGCAAAACGACAAATGCGTCTCGAAAGGCAAACAATATCATACTTTAAAATGGATTTTATTCGTCAAGTACCAAAGAGGTTCACTAACCTCAAAATCGGCCCTAAATTTTTGCGAAAAATAATTTTATGAAAATCGTGATTCAGCATTTCTTGTATTTATCTAAAATATCTGCCGAAATAATAAGAAAATATTTTTCATCGTCACAACGTCACGTTAGTTATGACGTCCCATTTTGGTGTCATTTGCTCTGCATGACGGAAAATGCCAGAAACTCGCCACATATTTGGCATAGATATTTAAAATCAGTATAGGCGCTAACTATCGCCCGACATAAATTTTATGTAGATCGAAAGAAAAAATGCAAATGTAAAGTTTTATATCAAAATCTGAGCGAGGGATAAGGCCCTACTTATTTTCATAAATTTTGTCAAGAATTTTGCAAATTCTAAGGATTTTCAGCATTTTGGAAGCCATATCGTTCGGTGTACTGCACGGAAATTAAATTGTTTTTCATATTTTGTATTTTGTTTTTCAAAACATTTAGTCTTGGAACGATTCTAATAAGGATAAGACGAAAACTTTCATTGATATTATTGTACCTCCGCCATCCCGACATCAGTATATGTAATTATGGATCCAAGAATTTAGATATATATTGTAATATGGATTTTTCTGGCATATTATCTTTTGTTATAGTTGAAGTATTGACAGATTTAAGGAACATTTATAGGCTAGAGCGTCTAGACAACAGCTGGCCAATGTCGTGGTGGTCAGCTATCTATCATTTTGCCTTCTTTAATTTGACATGTGATGGTTATGTAATATCCACAATATAAAATCAAGGATATATCCATATATAGAATCTAGGATTTATTCATATAACAGCTTAGTACGATGACCTTTAATGCCTGCTACAAAGATTCAACTCAGCGAAAGTAGCTAAAATACCATCATGAACGACGGACCTTATAACTGAAGCATTCAAAAAGGTCAATTCGTTCTTAGAGACTGCTTGAATTACAGGCACATGTAGAAAGAGCCTGTATGATACCCCTTTACAGGTCATAAGAGAATATATGTATAGAAGTACAAGGCAATGGAGGTTCAAGACAGAAAGTAGAAAACATCTATAGATACCGGTATTCTCTCATGACCATACAGGATATTGACACTCTTTCTACATGTAACTGTGGCCTAAATCATTCTCAGTTAATTTCTTGTTGTGTCTATCAGGTTATTTCATTTTTCCGTATGTTCCGCTGTGATCAATACAATGCTTTTTTCTCTCATCTGTATCTATTTGGTCAATGTAAAGGCCGAAATTAATTGAAAAAGAAACGATTTGAAACAATGATTCATGCAGATCTTGTATTTACATGTTCGCTCTCGTCAATTGTCCATTTTCCCCCCAAAAGGCTTTAGTTTTATGTTGTGTATTGTTTCGTTTCTGTCTGTTTGGTTTACTTTTTTGTGTTTCGTTTCGGTCTGTTTCGGCATTCCCTATGTGTGGTTTGTTTTTGTTTCGCATTTTTACAGGGATCCGTATTAATGATTAATTATGAAAAGAAGTTTTATGAATAAATCAATTGTAAAACGTCTTCAGATTCAGTAGCTATTTTACCGAAGTTGATCGAACTTGGCTACATGTGCCCTCGGGGCCCAGACTCCTAGTCCATCACGATCACGTCTATTTTCTTTTTATCTACACTTATGTTCCTTTGTAGTTTGAAAAGGTAAAGCACACCCTCTGCAATTATATATATAAAGTATATTACCTACTTTATTTTGACATTTGTCGCCTAAAAGAAAATTTGATTTCTCCCTTTATCACTTTGACATCATACATATGTATATATTTTTTAGAACTATATAATTTAATTCTAAAATAGCATCTAAACAATTTGACATCATCCCTACAATTAGAATTTGGTTATTCATTTTATTTAACTATACTATTGCATCTAACCTACTCTTAATTGGAGTCTCGACTTCTTTCTTATGAAGATACGTTAAATTAAAAAAAATAGTAATGATAAAGCAAGAGGGTGCTCCTTTGCTTGAATGACCACAAATGAAGATACTACCAATCAGAAATGTTGTCGAAGAAGTGACCAGTTGAATCACTTTTTTGTTCTTGAAATCGTTACTATAGATCAACTTAAGCCTCAGAACTTTCGTCTACAAATACTAATGTCAAAAGCAATTAGAGTATCTTTAACATTTTGTAAAACTTATGACATTATTTATTCGGCGATTCTATTTCTTACTTAAATACCTTACTACTATACCAGTATACCATATATTTCTTATCGAAACTTCTTAGGTCGATCCATTGATAATTCAAGCAATTGGTCCAGTTTTGCCTAGAAATCTTAATGACCTTACTCGAAAAGGGAACTCGTCCCACGATACTGTGAAATTGTTCTAAATAGGAATGCATTAATTTATGTATTTCACAGAGAATGCAAATTATGTGGATGACAAAATGAAATTTCCCTCACAATATGATTCTTTCTTTCGATTTCCCTAACTCGTATAGCATGCTTCCTCAGGACAAAATAAACGATAAATTCAGACTGACTTCAGTTACGGGACTCCATGACTGACCTTGTGAACCTCGTAAGAGAGGAAAAAAAAACGTCAGTAATCTGACCTCTCTGAATATTAGTAGAATTCTTTCCATACACAGCCAATTGTGCCTTCATATGAAATTCATGTGAAATTTACATGAACTTTACGTAAATGTTCACATGAAATTTATGCATGTGAAATGAGCACGAACATGAAATTTACATGAAATTTTTCACATGAAATTCTTGTTAAGTTTCTGACATGAATTGCATGTTACAAAGAAAAAATTCATGTGAAATTCATGTGAAGTAAATTTATATGAAATTCATGTGAATTTTTTTTCACATGAATTTCATGTAAAATTTATATGAATTTCACATGAATTTTCGTATGAAGTTTACATGACGCTCATTTCATATGAATGATGTTAAACGTCTTCAAATTAAAGAGACAGACGATCAACCAAAGTTGATCGAACTTGGCTACATCTGCCCTCGGGGACTCTTGGTCCACCAATTTCACGTGAAGTACATTTGGCTGTGTACATTATTTAACTACAGCCGGCAGAACACGGACTACATCTCGTAAATTTTTATATCCATTATCATTTTCGGCTTTGGGTTACTTCGGCTCCTGCGTTTTGCTGCCTTGTTTGTGCTGTCATGTTACAGTCAGGAGGTTACCACACACAACAATAATCATTGTGTATTCTCCGAGACATCTAGGTAACCAGAATAAAGAGAGGGTTCTGCGCATTCACTCCGTGTACTAACAAGGTAGCAGAAAGTCGCTTGCCCATGGATCTTAATAGTTGGTAGAAGTTTGTAGTTGCTGTTTTGATTTCGAATCATCCTGTGTGTGTGTGTGTGTGTGTGTGCGTGTTGGCGGGGGGTTGAGGGAGGGTGTGTTTGTGTGTGTTATCTCTGTTTTCCTATGGGGATGTCTTGGAGTATTATTGTTGATGCTGTAACCGAATCTGATGGAGGTTCCCTCCTCCCTTCTATATTGCCGTACTGATTTTTCTGCTGTAGGGGACTTTTTTTCAAAACTTAAATCAACGAAATAGAAATAAAATAAGCGATAATAAGCGATGCATACACTCAATTGAAGAAGTGAATTGTTGATGCAATTCTCTGTTACCACCAAAATTCTGGTACCAAAAGATCGAGTCAGGATACAATTTTAAAACCATAAAAATACACAAAAACAAGCAAACAGGGTCTCTACAATCCAATTTCAAAACCATATTCTGGTCCTCTCTTTAACCTCTGATACAAGACGCATAGAAATGAAGTGTGGAAATCAGTGTTGATATAGTTACAATGGCAACGGCACTCCTTTTCTACAAACAAAAGTTAATTGAACTTCCAAACAAAAATGTCAAAGATCCATGATATGCCGTGCCACCGTGTCATTGACATTTTTTGGTCCTTAAGCCGGGCTTCCACTGTCGCGAATGCAGAGGCGATAGAGCTACGATCAGGTGATTTTGTTTAATCGTAGCGCATTCTCCTCTCAATCGCGGGCATTCTCGTCTCATCGTGACACTATCGTGTCATGTTCTCCTGCATTCTCCTCTGCTCGCGGCACCGACGCGAATGCTTCAAACGGTTTAAAACATTCGCGTCTGAATTTTCATTCGCCTCACACTCGTGGCACATGCGCAGCGCATTCGCCCTGCATTCTCCTCCATTCGCAGCGCGTTCTCTTCATATTCGCGTGCATTCTTGTTCCCAAGGTGGAGGAGAATGAGCCACGATATAGCCCCGACAGGGCCCCGATAGAGCCCCGACAAGAAAGAATCTGACACGAATGTGATGCGAATGCGCCAATAATGTGACGCGAATGGAAAAATCAACGCGATTTAGCCACGATCTTGACACGATAGTGACACGATATTGCCACGATAGTACCACATACACACACGACAGTGACAATAATAATTATCTCAGAGTTGATGTAAAAGTGTGCGGATCAATATTTTGAAAACTTTGACAATGCCTTTCAAGAGGAAACAACATGGAAAGATGTCAAAGTCAACAAAGGGTATTGATGCTCCTGGATATGTCAAATGATTTTGATTTTGCTCTTGTCACATTCTTGACATGATCGCAGCGCTATCGGGTTAAAGTCGTATCTCAATCTCCTGTATCGCAGCGCTATCGGGTTAAAGTCATGTCTCAATCTCCTGCATTCGCCTCTCATTCGCCTCATTGTCTTTTTATCGTGGCGCATTCTTGTCGCATTCTTCTCTATTCTTATCACTCTCGCCTCACTATCGTAGCGGACGCGTAGCATATTCTTGTTGCATTCGCGGCGCTATCGTGTGCCTATCGCGCCAAGAAATACTTCATGAGAACAGACAAGAATGTGACACGATCTTTCATTCGCCTCTGATCGTAGCTCATTCTCCTCTACATTCGCGACAGTGGAAGCCCGGCTTTACAGAGAATTGCTCTTAAAAGCTAAAGTACACCTTATTTTGGATACAACTCATAGCTTTACTGCATCGCATTCACCTTATTGTTATAAATTATCTGTTTTGCAAAAAAAATATAAAAACACTTATTCTGCGTTGCGAGATTACCGTGTACACTCATTTACGTACTAAAAGGCCGAGTAAAAGTACACGTATAAGTGCATTATGTCTAATCGATGTGTGAAAAGGTACATCTTTTCTTAATTTTATCATTCCAGAACAAAAAATGTGGAGGTCAATTCAATAACTTAATATATTTACATAAATCGTTTTCCTTAAAATGGTCATATTAATGAATAAGTATACAGCATCTTTATAGAAGAATGTAATTCGTTTTATGCTTCGTAAATATATGTTTTGGCAAAATATAATATTTAAACAAGTCTTAAGCATTGTTAGTATTTGAAAAAACTGCACTTCTTGACTTACATGTACATACTCCTCCCGGGCACCTGGTCCCACTTCTAGCTTGCTAGGGGTTCGTCGATGCTCAATTTGGTGCTCTATTGTGAGTGCTGTTGAGGTTATCGTCAGGATCTTCTTTAACTCATATGTACCATTAAGTTAATTCGATGAAAAATGCATTTGAGATCCTTTTATGAATCATGTTTCGAAGATCTACATCATTTAAGAAATCATTTGAGAAATTTTATTCAATAACGTTTGTCCGTGCAGTTCACTTCAGAAATCGAACACTCGAAAAATGTTCTTCTTCAAAATGATTGTATTTTATAAACTTGATGTATCGTACATTATCGTATAACTTATATGACTATATGTATATATACACATACATTATTTTATTATTTGCAAGAACAAGAAATCGATTTCTACGGAGCTTTTCAAAGTTAATTTTCTACATGGTCATCGGTGCTCTGTATAAGCTAAGTGTTATACGGCTTAATGTCATGGCAAATGAGTTGAAGAAGATCCTGACGATAATCTCATCAGTACTCACAATAGAGCACCAAATTGAGCATCGACGGATCCCTAGCAAGATAGAGGTGGGACCAGGTGCCCGGGAGGAGTAAGCATCCCCTGTTGGCTAGCAGCACCCGCCGTCGATGTTCATGCTCGAAAATGAAGACAATAAAAACATGAACTGCACTGTCTCAGGTCTATATAGAGAGTGCAATGGCGATCTATATAGAAAGTGCTATGGCTTTCTATATAGGAACTGCTATCGCAAAGTCAAAATAGAAAACGTCCCGTCTAAAATGACGATCTCTCTATAATATACGGAAACATACATGAATATTGATATAAAACTTTAAGTAAAAGTTAATTGGAGAATCGTAGAAATTATGCATTTTTTACCAAAAATAAAATTTCAAAGATATCATTGTTAAAATCGCAATTTTGTAGTTTCTAAATGTAGAGTATAATTTCCTCAGAGTTGAGCCGTTTTTACAAAGTAGTCGTATAGGGGATTTTCATAGTTTCAGTGATTTGATTCGGAAAACAACATGTTCGTATTAAAAATTTCTTTGCCTGCTTAATTCATGATAGATTTTTATCATTTCAAGCAAAATATGTTCTTTCATTGTAGCTGAAATTATCCCCGATAAAAATTGAACAATAATAATACAATGCAAAAAAAAAAAATAAATAATGTAGGGCCAACATTTAGTATGTAAGGTTACAAGGATTGAGCAGGAACAAAGGTATTGTTAGCGCATATATGAAGAGATAGATATCAAATGTATTTGTGTTCTTTAAGGAAATAATCGACCAAAGGGTCAAGATCTGACATGACCATCAATACGTTATCTTTCATCTCCCCATCCCCCTCCTTTATGTATACAAATATGTCATATGTTGACCATCGATCTGGTCAAATCAATAACACTTTGTGGGATATCATTGATGACGCTCCTCCTGACGTTAGTATTGTACTTAAAGTACCCTTCAGCTTTGATATAAACCGCCACATCAAACATTTTCACAGAAATTGATGAAGAAAAAAAACCCGTCTAAGGAGACATACTGTTCAATCTATAATCTTTAAACCTTGATTGTTTCGAAGCTGATATGTATCAAATACGTATATATAGTTTTGACGTGTGTTTGTTTAAAGGATTCTTTCTGTTTATCTGTGTTGTTGTTCTCGTTTTTTTTTTTTTTTTTTTTTGGTTTATTTTGTTGTTGGTTTTTTTTTTCTTGAAGATTGATCGATGTGTATCGTAGTATGCATTTTTTTTTCTTTTGTGACATTTATTGATTCATTTTCATTTATCTACATATTCATGGCAGGACATCATGACATTTAATAATAATTTGTTATTAGAAACTTGAAACTTTAAGATAGAAGACATCCTTCAAGTTTAAACATGCTCGGCTAACCATTGTGGCTTAGACTTGTCTATGATTTCTTTGAATTTTTAGAAATGCTTCTATTTCTTAATGTTTGATTTACATTTACGCGAAAAGTGTTAT
Source organism: Pinctada fucata (assembly GCA_028142955.1). Taxonomy (NCBI): domain Eukaryota; kingdom Metazoa; phylum Mollusca; class Bivalvia; order Pterioida; family Pteriidae; genus Pinctada; species Pinctada fucata. The sequence goes on from AP027108.1 coordinate 13,814,630, forward strand.
CCATTGTTTCTTGGAATGCCCCTAAACAAACAAATGATATTCATGTTGAGCATGAAACCTTGTCCTATGAAACAATAATGAGACCTATTAAAGATATTCGATTAGTGGCCCTGCTATTTGCCTTATTAATCATGTTAATCCCAAACCGAAAAGACATGTTCAAGAAAACGCAAAGTATATCGTTAAACAAACTATAGCAGTTTAGTCCAACCGGACGAATTATTACTTCGTCACTTACCTTATTGGAGTTGTAGAATGACATCTATGGACAAAACCATATTCCTATTAAGAAGTACAAAATCGTTGAAAAATCATCTAACCAAGGGCATACAAAACCAGGATAAAACCAAAACTAAGACAAAGGAACAGAAATAAAATAATATACCATATGAAGAGAAGTGACCTCCCTAGGAAGGAGTGAGATGAGGTGCCCAGGAAGAGTGAGCATATTCTGCTTGCATGCAACACCGGCCACTTCAATTCGGTAGAAAGTTATATATATATATATATCTTTTTATCATAATGCAAAATTAGCACAAAATATTCTCTGGTATGATTGTCTTCTCAAAACCTTCGTTTAAACTGCTAAATGATATACATGTAAGACAAGCCAAACATCAGAAACCATACATTATGAATAATAGACCAGAAGAACCACGTGAAATGCTAAACAACAATTATGTTCTGCAATGAATTCACACACGAATCCAGAATGTCGATGAGATCATGTGCCATAAAGGAGCCATACAATAAGGGAAAGACATCATGGAACTTATCTAAAATAGAAACATTCGGAAAAAAATACGATTCATCGGCAATTTTCTTCCTAAAAGAATGTAGATGAGTCCAAATATTTCACGATCGTTAAGTACAGTATGAATGTTTAAAGTTACTGTGTCAAAAAACTTACCGAAAGTCGTAGCAGGATGGGTAGGATATGAAGCTACAGGACCAACGTTTTAGAAATTTCAAGGAATTTTGATAACAGAAATATTAGAATGCGTTGTATAAACGATCAATCATAATTGATCGAACTTGCTTACATGTGCCCTCGGGGACTCCTGGTCCACCAGCAGTGACACTCACCAAGTGGTAAAAATGTTAAATGTCTTCAAATTGAATAGTAAGTCAATAGAACAACTTTTGGCGGAGAAAAGAATTTGATGTGAATTTACCAGCAGACATGACATTGCTCAGATAATCAATTGTTTTTGCGAATAGTCTAATATTCCATGGTCGTCATTTATTCATTTCAGCGATAGGTACGGGACATTAAGAATTGAAATTTTGAAAGCAAGGAATCATTTAAATCATTGTGTAAAATGCAGAGATTCTTTTGATTGTATGTTTGCTAATGACCTTCATTGTCGTGACTGGTCATATGGCCATCCAATGCAAGCATGACGTCATTATTGGACTAAAAGTGGGTGCCAGAAAAAAGCTGCTTTCATTATTAGGAATAGATGAGAGTCTGATGGAGCAAGAAAATAAGGTGACAAAGACTGATGCTCTATCAAATTAAAACCATAATCATGAGTGGCAACCATGACAGTGACAGACGTGTGAGCAGGAGCATTGTCCTGATAGAACAACACACCTCTAACTTGTGAGCTTTCAGCGGCGCTCAAGTTTAATATTTTCCGGTGACAGTGTCAGAATTGTATACATAGTATGTGTCATTCATTGTTTGTCCTTTGTGGAGGTAATCTATTAGCAGAATACCTTGTGCATCCCAGAAAACTGAGGCTCACATCATATCAATCAGCCCTCGTAAGGTGCTTTGTATACCATTTACATGTACCTGTATCGCCCAAACCTTTCTTTGTATTGACAGATTGAGTATTCAGAGTTTCTTAGCAGCTAAGCCCCCCCCCCCCCTATAGTAAAGTTCTCATGACATCTTAATTACAACCGGAATACCTTTTACAATTCAGTTTTTAAAAAAAAAACATAGGCAGAGGATGAGGGAATGTATCATGTTTAACGTCTTCAAATAAGGGCTGGGTATATCAACCAAATATTCGATACGATGCAATAAAATACAAAAAAGTATACCGATATCCAATATATCGTATCAAATTTTCTATTTTGTTAAACGCACAACTAGCAATTTTATTCACTAATAACTACCCCGGAGCCCCCCTCCCCCTCCCCTCACACAACGTCAAACGGGTTGCTGGTGGTTAGGTCTAACTTATAGTTTTCGCGCATTTCTTTATATTTTACATAAGATTACGCTCCCTGGTGTGTCTTTTTGACACTAAGTGTTTGAAATATTTTCCCTGACATGATCGCCATAGCACTTTCTTAATAGAAATGGTCTCAGACAGTGCAGTTCATGTTTTTATTGTTTTAATTTCCGTGCATGGAGGTCAAACACTTTTCAGAATAAACACGTGAGGTCAGTTTGCTTTCCAACGTCTCTGGAATAAAAACTAAAGATTGAGTCGATATCACTTTCATGTTTCGATTAATCAAGTAAATGACAATAATATAATCCATTTAACATTACATGTACTATTCCTTAATCATTGGTGTTATTCGTAGACTTCTAATCATAAAATGATTTAAATAGCCAGCATGAAAGGAAGCATGATCGATCCAATTAAGAACATATCTGCTTTTTACGAATAAATCAATTATTATCAACACAGAATTACATGAAAATTCTTGAGATTCCACATGAAAAGCATGTTTTGTGCTATAAATAACCATATTTAAAGTTATCGGAGCAAAAACATCGATACTCGTATCGATGACCAAATATCGATACGTACCGATATATCGATATAATGACACATCCCTACTTCAAATCCAAAAGCATAACTTAAGAACAGATCCATCTGCAGCATGGACCAGACACGTTTTGAGTTCTTTCAGTAATGCACGATTTTCTACTTGCAGAGTCTGGAATTTCTTGAATTTGAAGTCCCAATTGTTTGTCAAATATTGAAGTAGTTATGTAACCCTTGCATCAAGACATGAAACAAAAGCATGAAGCATTGTTTATGCTTCTTGTTGTATCTTTGTCCTCTTGGTCATAAGGGATCTAGTGCTAAGGTACAGGTTATCCGAATAATGAAATTCAATGAGCAATTGGTTCATGTCATCAATGTCTTATATTTAAAATATGATAATGTTACGCGCCGCCTTGTGTTGACTGACTGATAAACCTTAGCTTCTTTTAACCTCAAGACACTACAATTAAGTCAACGATTGTAAATTCAAACATTTTTATAATGTCTTCTTCTGCGACTATTTCCTTAACCAAGCATTGCAAGATTTGATAAATGTATATATTCATTGATAGTTACCTGACATCTATGGAAACATATACATTGCATCAAAATCATTTTGATTACAGCCTTGATTGATAAAATTACTTGTATCAAAGTAATTGTATTGTCCTGTATCAATATTTTTATTTATTAAGATATATAGTGCATCTTATCCCTACAGATGTATAATAATTGGTTTTATTACTGAACAAATTTACGTATTTGTTATGATTTTCAGTGGGAACCAGTTCCCTCTTTGTTCTCATGTGCTGGATGAAAAAATATAATACATATAATTCATACTTCACATTGTCTACGGTGCAACACGGAAAGCAGTATGCATGTAGTCCTGTACCTCATGTCAAGCGAAATGAGACGGTGTAGGTGACTTTGATAAAACAGTAAGTTTCATTGATTGCATCACATTCCAAATGAATGGATATATCAACACTTGTGGTGGTATTACTTGTTCTGGATTTAATCTATAAATAGCGGTCGAATAAATGATATATATCTAAATAAGAAATAATGGAATGTTTACTCCTGATATCTAGATTTTAAGGGTAAGTCTTGAGATGCTTCTTGGACAAATATTATATGAGAAGTGCAGATTGCAAAGCATTTTGGGTTCTCTCAAAGGAATTTCATTTACGACACTAAAAGAAGCTGTTATATATATATATGAGAGAAAATGGATTAATGAACTATTTTGAAATACGAAGGTTGAGGTGATCCGGTAAAAGCCCTAAATATCTTTTGAACATTACTCCTACCAGTGCATTATTATCAACAAACAACATACAAGTCCAATACTATATATCAGCATCATACAATTATCATATTTCAATATGTTTTATCTTAAAAGAATATTTCTCTATATGCGGAATTTAACAATCACTTTAGACTCATCAGTGATACTGGAGACCCAATATTAGGAAATCCAAATTGTGAATATATAGTATGCGAAATTCTAGATATGAACTGAATTGTATGTGAAATGAGTTAAGATTCTGACGACAATCTCAATAGCACTCACAATAGAGCAGCAAACAAAACATCGATGGACCCCTAGCAAGCTAGAGTTGGGACTAGGTGCCCGGGAGGAGTAAGCATCCCCTGTTTGGCTAGCCGCACCCGCCGTCGATGTTCACACACGAAACTGAAAATAATTTTCATAAAGCATGCACTGGCTGAGGTAATGTCTATATAACAAGTGTTATGGCGACTATATCAGGGAAAGACATAGTCTTTAAGGGTTAGTCTTGAGATGCCTCAATATGTCAAAGACAGTTAAAAACCCAGCTAGGCAGAGCTATACTATGAAGGGGATTCTTTTGTTTTAAATAAACATCAAAGAAGTACCAAACATATATCAAATTCAATGTTAGAAAATTAGAAGAAAGGCGGGGATCTCCAACAACACTCGGTTGCAGCATCCACAGCAAAGCTTTATAACACCCAATGCAAAAACACAGAGCAGACATCCACAGAAAAAGAAGGGAGGAGATCTCTAACAAGACCCCGTTGCAGCATCAACAGTAAAACACCAAAACACCCGATGCAAAAACACAAAAGACGAGTACAACACGAGACGGAAAAGAGGCACACGACATGTAAACATTAAACACAAAAGACTACACATAAACCGACGAGACCAATGGGTAACCGGTGCCGACTTTGGACGGCCATCTGTCACGCAAGTAGCAAATGGTGTGGTTATCCTGGATTACGTGCGCACAACCCTCTCACTTCTCCAATTACCCAGAGGTCTCAAAGAACGTACAATTGTGGTGTAAAACAACCTCCTCACTGTAAGATGACATCACACAAACAAGACCGCGAAACGCAGAGGCCCCATAGACACAGATGAATATGTAAATGGATATAAAAAGAGGGCATGCGTAATACAGTCCGTACTAGAAAGATACGCAGAAGGGACAAGGAACACCAATGAGTTAAAGAAGATCCTGACGATAATCTCAACAGCACTCACAATAGAGCACAAAATTAAGTATCGACGGACCCCTAGCAAGCTAGAGGTGGGACCAGGTGCCCGGGAGGAGTAAGCATCCCCTGTTGGCTAGCCGCACCCGCTGTCGATGTTTAAGCACGAAAATGAAAACAATATCTACAATTCATGCACTCTCTGACGTTATGTCTATATAGAGAGTGCTATGGCGACAATGCCAGGGAAATATATTCAAAACACTTACTGTCAAACCCCTCGCGGGGATCTTTTTTACGAGCTCTACACGGCAAAGGGCATAAGTGTGACACAAATGAGTTAAAGAAGATCCTGACGATAATCTCAACAGCACTCACAATAGAGCACAAAATTAAGTATCGACGGACCCCTAGCAAGCTAGAAGTGGGACCAGGTGCCCGGGAGGAGTAAGCATCCCCTGTTGGCTAGCCGCACCCTTCGTCGATGTTTAAGCACGAAAATGAAAACAATATCTACAATTTATGCACTCTCTGACGTTATGTCTATATAGAAAGTGCTATGGCGACAATGCCAGGGAAATATATTCAAAACACTTACTGTCAAACCCCTCGCGGGGAACTTTTTTACGAGCTCCACACGGCAAAGGGCATAAGTGTGACATGAATGAATTAAAGAAGATCCTGACGATAACACCATAGAAAGATTAAACACAAAAGACAGCACATAATTTTTATGTTACATAACATGTATATCAAAGAGCGAGTTAAAATAGATACGCAAGGAGAAAGATGCTCCCTTGTTTCAGATTCGTTTTTCAAAATAGCATTTTAAAGTTATAAAGACGCAGAGTAAAGCTAGGCGAAATCCTAAGTTCAATATTATAAACAAGCATTAGGTATGTCGAAAATTATATTCAGTCATACTTATTATTCCAAGTGACATAAATGAGAGCGCAATCGTACACTTTTAGACAAATATTTATATTTAGTTTATATTGACCGCTGATCATTCAAATATTTGTTATGACAAGTTTCATGGAATTTTGAAAGCTTGGATTTATAGTTGACAGGGTATATATATTATAAGTTATCCAACCCATCCTGCTACGTCTTTCGTAACATTTTTGGACATAATAATTTTCACACATTTTGGTCATATTACATTGTTTAGGTTGAGGATCACTGACGAGGGTCAAGTAACTGGAAAATGCATGTCTCATCAATGCTACAGATTTATCTTATCTTAAATGATGCCATTGAATTTGAGGACGTTTAACATTTAGACACATGCACATCATGTCATTTTGCAATTACAGATAAAACTTACTTCGGAAATCTGTGTATGATTGCCTGGGTAAAATAAGACGAATTGTTTAGGTTAGTTAATTCAACCGATGTACATATACTTCTACAGCCATTCTAAACAATTATATTCGATGAACACGCCGAATACACATACACACATGGTAGCATATGAAAAAGATCATTTAGGAGCATGTTACTTGTGCTGAATAAAAGTTCCCTTCTTCCTGGATATCTAATATTTAAGTAACAAAGGTAATAATCGTAATATACATACATCTAAGTTCGATCAATTTCGGTTGATCGTTTCTACAACGCATTCTTAAATTTCTGTTATCAAAATTTCTTGAAATTCTAAAAAAAGTGGGTCCTGTAGCATCATATCCAACCCATCCTACTACGTCTTTCGGTAAGCTTTTTCGACATAGTAACTTTCACACTTTTTGGCATATTACATTGTTTCGTTTTGAGGATCACTGACGAGGGTTAGGTGCCCCAAACGTGCATGTCTGGTCCATGCTGCCAATTTATCTGTTCTTAAATGATGCTTTTCAATTTAAGGAATCTCAATAATCGTTTGACGTCATCATATTCCCGGCGTCAATACTGGTTCGAGTAGTACAGAGTGCGGTTTCGGTCTTCAAACTCCTCTAATTCGCTTGTTTCTCGACGGATTTCGACAAATTTGGTATCGATGGAACCAGAAAATTATCATCTACATATAGCCATATACTATCAACCAAAGAGGTCCTTGCTTAGCATAGTTCTTCATTTGGTACGAACAGTGTGATCACATTATGAAACAATAACAAAATTATCTTTTTTGTTTAATTGGATAACTAAAAAGTGAAAATAAGGGATAATTGATCTGTGTCTCTATGGTGTTAAGTCAGTTCATGTTCACATCAATTTGGTGATACTTCCACATTAAACGAAATAACAGTGTTAGATGTGCAATCGTTGAAATTAGAAACAAAAGCATCATATAGACCCGTCGTCCAAATTGACTCTGCATTAAAGGACTAATATTCTCTGCACTAGATTTGATGATATAAGTGGTGGTATTGCTAGATTACCGTCATACGGTATCTACATTTCACAGCTTATCTGGTATGCTAGAGCATTTAATGGTTTTTTTCGATTTTCATGGTAGAAATTTACAAATACGGTTTTCGCTTTTATAAACCAGTTAAGACTTTCTAGAAATTTTACAAAAACATATCGTAAATTTCTTTTGAAATTAGGGCTCATACAAGCAGCTAAATATATTACTTTGGGTATTTCACAACCTTCATTTTATGGTGACAAAATAAAACGGATCAAAAGTAGGCAGAATTACAATCGAAATTATGCTAGAATTATCAAACGCCTTCTTTACCATGGATATAATCCTTCTGTCACCAGACAGATACTTGACTATGTACTGGACAAATCTACAGCCTTGTACCATCGCATTCTTAAGAATTCCACTCTGACAGATTGTGACGACAGGACTCCACGACGAGCCCTGTCCAAACCTCTTTAGAGAATATAGGGCGCTGACCACCTCTCCTCTCTGAATCTCAGTCGGACTCCTCGGGTGATAACATTCATGAGCTCGCTACAGCCGGCAGAGCACGGACTGTATTTCGTACGACTTCTTTTTTATATCCCTTTACATATTAAGCGTATGTTTGTTTCTTGTGCCACTGCGTCATATTCAATTTGAAGACGTTTACATGCTATTTGTTTGTATGGTCATCCTACAGTGAGGAGGTTATTTTACACCAATATTGTGCGTTCTTCAAGACCCCCAGGTAATCTTAAAATTGGAGGGTTGTGCACACGAAATCCGGATAACCACATCGTCTACTTATGGCGTTGCAGATGACCGTCCTAAGTCGGCACCGATTGCCCATTGGTCTCGTTGGTTTATCAGTAGTTATTTGTAATTGATGTTTGTATGAGATTTGGTGTTCCTTTTACCCTTTGCGTCTTTTTCTGTGCGTGTCTACTCTGTGTTTTGCATTGGGTGGTTTCGGGTTTTCCTTTGGGTGCTGCAACTGGGTGTTGTTGGAGGTCCACCTCCTTTCCAGCTTATGTGATATTGAGACACAGTCAAAATGCATTTCAGCTGCGGAATCTGGTATTTTTGAAATTAAATTGTGCAATTTCTTTGCAAAGAGTGCGCGGCTCAGAATTTCGATTGGGGTTGATTCATCAGCACAGTTAAATGAAATCAATGACGAAATAGCAGTGAAGGGATAGAGCTAAGATGTTAACATTCTTTAATATCGATGCTATCTTTCGCTGAAAATAACAAAATTTCGAAAAAGCAGAATAATATATATGATGTAAATTTGATAATCGGCCAAAACAAAGCTTTTTTCGGGTGAATTTTAATCGGAGAGCTTTTCCAATATAATACAGAGAGAGTCTGACGCATTGTTAAATTTTTTTTCTCTTGAAAACATTCAAATCGGTAAATACTTTTTTTTAAATTAAGGGAATCTTATAATCATTTTTATCTTTTCTTGTCATTTCAATTTTTGTCTTGAATATATTGTCCAAAGTGCATCCCTTTCTTTTGTTTATGTTCGCCTAATACATTGAAAACATAAATTTTCTTAGAAAAAAAGAAAACAAACGATCTCAAACTAAAAACTGTGGATCTATTACAGCGATTATATTTCAAGACACTTGTTTATTTAATCCCGCCCATCCTTTTGTTTACTTTGTGATTTAAGTAATCGACTCGTACAACATTTCACTGGAAAATTTCCCGTAATTTGACTAAATCTGAACAGCTGGCGTACATACATAGTGAATAGCTTCAGTGAAGAATCGATCGTAATTTTCTTTCCTGTATCGGTATTCTTGTATATATATATTTGATTTGTAACACCAATTCCTACATTATGCCATTAGAGCAGATCTGTCGTTTGGTGGATTAACATCCTAGAATCAGTTTGTTAACCGGGCGGACATCTTCTCTACAAGGTAGATTAGTAGCATTCTTTTACATAAATTATATTATACACATTGCATCATTACACCAAACATAGTATAAAATTATAAATTATTGTTTAGTAAATAAAAGAAAATTAATATTTAAAACAATGATTTCGTAACTTTCTCGTCTTCCATCTTTTCAAATTTCCAGTTCATTTTCTACTTAAAGACCATTAAATATTATTCACTCGTTGAATAACTAAATTAACTCATTTTCTTACTCATTTGTATAACTAAAATTGAATAGTATCAATTAAGTAACCTCCGTAATTAACAATTACTTTCATTATATCGGAAATTAGTTGAAGTAATTTGATAAAACATACTATTTTCATACTGAACTTTGCTCATTTGCATTTTCATAATTCAGAATCGGTTCTTTCTTTCAATGTCCAAAAACTTATTTCAATTTTCTATATACAAAATTGAATAAATCCAAAGCACCAATAATTCATTTGAATGTTAAAGACAAACCTAAAAATGGAAAATATTGTCTCCAAAGTACTCCAATATTCTTATTTAATTCAATAATTATTAGAAAATATGATTACTTCGATGGTTAATCTATACTTTAAAGTTACCTAAATTAAATAGATTATTAATTCGAAAATGCTGCTAAGATACAACCTTTAGAGCGATGGCAAAGTGACAAAATAAGTGTGCTTTTCAAAAGCTTTCCAACGTAAAATACGATCGCCATGATATAGGGATGGAATAAGCTTATCATTTCAAAGACTTTGATTACTACGAAAAAAAAAATAAATTCTATTATATATTCAAAGTCATGATCAAAACTGATTAATTCTCGTGTGACAAATTATATTTCTATACAATTAAAATTATTAAGGGATTGCATTGACATGTCATGACCTTTTATAATAATGTCGAAGGGTTCCAACTCTCTACCTTCTTGAGGAAAATTCGAAATCAATTTACATGCACCAGACACGTGTTTCGAATATTAATTCTCATCAGTGATGCTTTCAGCGGCGACACCATAAATAGTTTCAGAAGCGCCCTCTTTAATTTTCTGAAGTTAGATTTTTACATTTACATTACATTTTTACATGTTTACATTTACATTATAAGGAACGAGAGACATATTCCTAAATCTGTCCACTCCTTATCATATTCAGCAAAAGTTTCTTACACATTCTAACCGTTGTAAAGCATATTCATATCAATGAAAATATTAAAGCAAGAAACTGTTTATATAAACCATATGATTTCCATTTAATAACCTCCAAGGTTATTATCTCAGCAGGGAAAGAAAAAAGAAGATTTGTATGACTTATAAAAGATTCTACATCTGACTTGTAGTTCATATTTTCTGTTTGGTTGTTGATGTTTCTGTTAAGCATATCTATCGCATGAGGATTTTACACAAAATGTTCCTTCTCTCTTCTGTAATGTTACTATGAACTTGAAAATATTTGATATTTTAATGATAATATCATCCTTATGAACATTGACGGTTGTTATTTACACGGACTCTTTAGCTAATAACACTACGCACAATAGTTATTGAGTTTTTATTTTGCATCAAGCAAGTATTCTTACATTTAGAATTGAGTTATTCATTTCTGTTATGTCGTGTCACTGAAAACGAATAATCCGAACGATAGATTACAATTTACCTATTTTACCAAAATTACAATTCAATGAGATTTGTTATTTGCTTTAGGTATAAAGTATCTTGGCTGGTCGTCTGTCTCTTCAACGCATTTGAAAATTTCTGTTGCAAAATTTCTTGAAATTTCCAAAAACACGGGTACGGCTTGGCAACAGGGGATGCTTACTCCTCTCGGGCACCCGACCCCACCTCTAGCTTGCTAGGGATTCGTCGATGCTCAGTTTGGTGCTCTATTGTGAGTGCTGTTGAGATTATTGTCAGGATCTCCTTTTACTCATATGTAGCATCATATTCCACCAATCCTGCTACGTCTTTCGGTACATTTTTGGACATAATAATTTTCACGCTTTTTCGTCAGAATGAGGTTCACTGACGAGGGTTAAGTACCCGAAACGTGCATGTCTGGTCCAGGCTGCAAATTTGATGCTATTGAATTTGTAGAAGTTTAGCAACATAAAAACATACAAAGTTGAATGTCCTAAGTCAGTTCGCATGAACATTGTAATGTGTAAGTAGAAAAGCAATGAAAAACGAATTGAAATTAAGGTATAATTCTCCATATGAAATTTCTCATTTTTTCTAGAAAGAAGCAATTCCAATACGTTTACAAAGCAGGAGTTCAAGTCAATTTAATCTTCAACTTTGAGGTAGTCGACCCATAACTAAAGAATGCATAGTGAGAAAGTACCTTTTCCATCACATTACAATTTGTTGCATCGCGTAACAAAAGTTGACACAACTGTAACAAAAAATGACGACAGAGCGATTAGAGGATTCACAAAAAAAGTGGCATCGCAATTTTTTAAATTTAATTTCTCAAGAAAACCTCATTAATGTATTTATTATTGAAAAGGTCCCTCCGAGACGACGGTCACTTTGAAATTTATTTCAATAAAATCGGATCCACTTGAAACAAACAAGTTATTAACAGAAAGAACTTTGATGACCAAAAAAGAATTTAATTACGTGTGAATTTATTTCTTAGTATGAAATTGGAGTACTGTAGTCGTGTTTGGTATCAAATAAATAAGAATGAAGCCTTGCAGATGAAAAAAAAAACAAATTTTGGAATAAACAATTTGTTGTTTACAGCAGAGTTTGTCGGTACATCAAAGATTTACCGATCTTTGCCGAATATCAGTATACCATTTTCATACCGAGAAAAAGCCTGATTTTGAGCGGAAGAAGGCAGTTATTGGTTAACTTCCTGGATTAAGGTAAAACCTCATATTCAGATATTTCTAAGATACTGAATCAAATCTAAGATAGAGAAAAAAAATTAGTTTAGGCTTACAACTTCTTCTTCGCTCCCACTCATTTCGATTCTATTACTTGCATTATATACGTGATTAAAATATTTCATGCGATATATGAATACTAGTTAATGCATCGCAAGTTTTAAGAGCGCCACCTAGAATATATATGTACTTGCGCTGGTCTTACGATATTTTACGTTAAAGTTGTCCTTTCCTTCGTTTTCTTACGGAGCTGCGTTATAAACTCCGTTGAATGGTCTTTTTTTTTTTCTTTTCTTGTGTGAAATTTCTGATGTAAGGGGTTTTTTAATTGCACCCTTTAATTTGATTACGAGTTTTGGATTCTGTTTCAGGTTTTGAATTATCTGATATCCATAGGGACTCACAATCGCTACTTTCTAGAGTTTTTTTTTTTTTTTTTTTTTTTTTCTTGTTGTTGTTTGGGGATATTCAGGATTTTTTATGTAATTTGATTATGATATATTGGTGTGTAAGTTGAATTTTGAATTTCCTTCACCAATTTGTGAAATGTGTTGTGTAGGAACAATATAAATCTCAATTCACTGCAAAGTCTTTTCACGCGTAAAAAAAAACGCAAACTATTTTTTTTTAATGAAGGACAGATTTATAAATGAAATTATTATCTGAAAGAAGTACAAAATCGATAATCGAAGAATCATCTAACCGAGAGAATACAAAACCAGGATAAAACCAGGTTGATCAAACTGTGCCCTCTTGGACTCCTGGTCCACAGCAATATATTCATTAATATTAAGCACAGACTACATTTATACATGCTAGGGAAGAAGTTGATAACTGAATATCTATCAAAATGTCCAATAACATACAATTATTGACTAGGAGTGACTTCCTAACAACTAATTAAGGGGTTCGGCATGTTAACATTCATTTCCGTAAATAAGAGGAAAGCGTATATAAGAGAAAAAGCGCAGATAAAAGAAAATAGAGTTGATAACGTCATCAGTGATGTCACGTCACAAATGATGAGAGGTGTTTACATGTAGGTCAATAGATTTTGAAGTATTGATTGCCCGATCAAATATTGATGTAGATAAAAGAGATGTAATAACTGCTTTGTCAGATATACGAATTTTTTATGCATTTTTCTAGTGGAGATTTTATATAGATATACTTCTAAGGGTATATTAGATATAAGTTATAAGGTAAACTGTCGTGGTGATATCATTGAAATTATACTGAAGTGATTCGAGGAATTTTCAAACCAATTGAAATGCACCAGACATATGTTTCGGTTAGTAAATCCTCATCAGTGATGCTTCCTGCCAAAGTGATTTTTATACACAGGCAAAATGCATGTCAGTAGAGCCGGGTTCCGTAGCACAGTTAAATAAAATTTATGACCAAAAATAGCATTAGAAAAATGGTGCTCAGATGTTAACCTCCTTTATTTTCGATGTTATTTTTGAATGAAATGTTTCCGAAATAGTAAAACAATATTTATGATGTCAAATTGAAAGGTTACTAATGCAATACCCAGTTTTCGTATGTCATTATTTTAACAACCTTGGAAACACCTAGCACAGACTAAGACAAAATGCTTTAAAACTTTTAAACGATGGAGTAGTGCATATCTTTGTTTTATTCAGCCTATCTGCTTCTATATGATAGATTGCTTGTTTATTCTTCATCTTCTTTTTGTTATCAAATAACATCTGTGGATGTTGAATGCCTTAGAATTTTATTGATGATTTTCTTTTTCTTTGCTTTGATTGAAAATGAATTCATCTTTGGAAAATACAGGTATAATTCCAGAAATAAGAAAAATAACCAAGGCTTGATGAATTATGACTGAACATGATCTGGGTAAATGACATTGAACTTCCATCGAACATGTGCTCCTTCAGTGAATTACTTTCCAATCTACATCAATCTATTCCATTGCTTAACCATATCGACGAAAGAAAAGTAAAAATAATATCTCAATAATAGTCCTTTGTTATAAATGATGCCGGCCCACAAGACGTCAGATAAAAAATTGTTAAGAAATAAAAAGGTCTTTGTTCACTTTATTATTCAGAATTGTTGACGTTTCATACGAAAACGCGCCATCTGGTCAGTCAATTTCGGAAATTATGGGTTAAATACCGTTTATTTGCTCAGGGATTTGTAAACAAAATACTACAAGAGTAAATCATAAAAAACCAACAATTATATACGGCGACGTGTATCCTGCATGATGCATTTTGTCGTTTTAATTCATCTAGTAATTAAATCGTTTTCTAAGGAAGTCTTATAAAGTTCTTTGTCCAGGGTTACTTTGATAAATCCCTTAAAGAATTAGAAGGTCGCAAATGTATATGCATTGACACACGACGTCTCGTTATCAAGTCTGGGGTAAATGGAGCTAAATCATGAACTGTGAAATATCCGATTTTACGTATGCAAACTTTGATGATGCCAAAAGCGAATGTTTAGCAGGAGATTCTCACCCTAACTCTCTTTTATGTGTTTGATCCAACGTCCCTTGAAGAGGTGAACTTAAGTTAATTTCGATGTAATTCCCGATTTTGCGTCTTTTCCATTCACGAACTTGTGAATATTATTTTTGCACAATATATATAATCATTTCAAATATGTTGCTCATCTCAACAAAACAAAATATTTCAAATAGACTTACCTTTTCTAATCATAAAAAGCGTTATCTCGAATATATAAATCACAATAAAGTAGCTATATCTGTATCTTTTACAAAATGGAAATTTAATTTGTACCACTCAGTGACCACCATTTGTATTGAATTTGAAGACGTTTAACAATTGTACCACTTGGTGAGTGTCACTGCTGGTGAACCATGAGTCCAAGACGTTCGATCAACTTCGGTTTCTTTTCTTCAACGCATTCGAAAATTTCTGTTATCAAAATTTCTTTAAATTTCTAAAATGTGGGTAATATAGCATCATATCCCACCCATCCTGCTACGTCTTTCTGTACATTCTGAACATAATAACTTTCACATTCTTTGGCCATATTACAATCTTTAGTACAATACAATTGGTACTATAGAACACATTGACAATTTAAACCACTAGGTTGCTATCGCTGCTGGTGGATTGCAAGTCCCCGAGGATATCGCTCACCTTTTTTTAGTGTTTACGCACTGCATTGAAATATATTCAAAATTTTCTGTCATCAAATTAGATCAAAATTTCTAGAACTAAGAGGTATCTCCCTTATTGCATAGCTCTGTCCTTATCTCGGTTTCGGCATGTTTTTTTTTTTTTCGGTCATGTTTAGAATTAAGCTTCTTGCGCCTACCCCCCAACGATTGGCCATATTTTTCACTTATATACGCTTCTGAATACACCCTACATAAATTTTGGAGCCGCTCATTTTTGGCAAGAGGAAATTAAAAGTTTATGTGTAGATTGCGCTAGGGAAATTCACTTTGGCTTTATTCAATTTTTTTGACATAAAGTACTATTGACGAGGATTCTTTATCCGAAACGCCTGTCTAGTACAATAAAACTGGTACTATAGAACATATATATTTCAATATTGACAATTTAGATTAAGGATCACTGACTAGGGTTATGTACCCAAAACTTGCAAGTCTGGTCATGCTGCAAATTTACCTGTTTTTAAATGATGCTATGAGTTTGAAGACGTTTAACACATGCAACTTTTCTTTTTATCAACTTTTGAAATCGTTCATGGGAAACTTCGATTATTGTCAACTGTTACATTGATAGCGAGATACTTTGAATCGTTTTTCTTTGAATAACCAAAAGTAATATCGAATATGAATTTGTAACGACAAAAAATTATAATTATTTGTTATTAAGAAATAACATTCCATAAATCGTTGCTCTTCATCCCAAGCCGTGCATTAATTTATTTCACCCATACATCGGAGCGTTATATCGCAATAAAATTGTCATAAAATCGCATGTCGTTTTGTTATACAATGGACAATAACTATTTTATTACCATCGTGTAATGATATCCTTATTTATGGCTAATATCTTTTTATAAAACCATTCAAACGAATCTAAGAGACTCCATTTAAAGAGGATATGTTACCACATTAATAATAAGTGAAATTAATTTAGTCATTGACGATTTGTACCATATGTGTTTTTCGTTTAGACGCCTGTCGCTTTAAATGATTCTATGTATTTTTAAAGTGCGTGATGGACAACTTTGCTTCTTTTTACAATATGGCTAGCCTTTAGCGTACATAATTATCGCACAGGTTAGGGGACGTCCATTTGATTCTGAAGGGGAGGGTTTAGCTTTTTTTGTTCGGGTCACATTAATCATTTTGAACGAAGAGCCGGTAGGATTATTTATTTTCCATAAACGCAAGATCAGAATATTTCTCTAACTCTCTACCTATAAGACGAAAATTCCAAACCAATTTACGTGCACCAGACACGTGTTTCAAATATTAGATTCTCATCAGTGATGCTTTCAGCGGAGCCACCAAAAATAATTTCAGTAGCGCCCTCCTTAATTTTTTGAAGTTAGATTTTTACATTTACATTACAGAGAGCGCGCGGCTCCAAATTTCCTGTAGGGTCGATTCAGTAGCATATCCAAATAAAATCTATGTTCAAAATAGCATTGGAGGGATGGTGCTAAGATGTTAATTTCCTTTAATTTCGATGATATTTATCGGTGAAATGGCTATTGTGCGAAATGGCAAAATATATATGATGTCACATTGATAAAAGGCCAAAACAAAGCTTCTTTCAGGTGACAGAGCTGGAAAGAAGTAATTAATACACTTAACAAATATGCTCCACACTGCAACGTGGAGCAGTTACATATATCACCTGCAGTGTAAATAGGGGAGAGGTGTCTGCCCAAGAAATTCTTTGTAATGCCAAGAATAAAAACAGGTCGATTTCTTTTAAGTATAAGACTTAAATGTTAAACGTCTTCAAATTCAATAGCATCATTTAAGAACAGATTAATTTACAGCATGGACCAGACATGCACGTTCCGGGTACTTAACCCTCGTCAGTGATCCTTAATCCAAACAATATAATATGGCCATTGAGTATGAAAATTATAATATCCAAAAATGTTCCGAAAGACGTAGCAGAATGGGTGGGATAACATGCTACAGGACCCACTATTTAGAAATTTTAAGAAATGTGATTACAGAAAATTTCGAATGCATGGAAGAGACAGACGATCAACCAAAGTTGATCAAACTTGGCTACATGTGCCCTCGGGGACTCCTGGTCCACCAGCAGTGACACTCACCAGGTGGTTCAAATGTTAAACGTCTTCATATTCAATAGCATCATTTAAGAACAGATTAATTTACAGCATGGACCAGACATGCACGTTCCGGGTACTTAACCCTCGTCAGTGATCCTTAATCCAAACAATATAATATGGCCATTGAGTATGAAAATTATAATATCCAAAAATGTTCCGAAAGACGTAGCAGAATGGGTGGGATAACATGCTACAGGACCCACTATTTAGAAATTTTAAGAAATGTGATTACAGAAAATTTCGAATGCATGGAAGAGACAGACGATCAACCAAAGTTGATCAAACTTGGCTACATGTGCCCTCGGGGACTCCTGGTCCACCAGCAGTGACACTCACCAGGTGGTTCAAATGTTAAACGTCTTCATATTCAATAGCATCATTTAAGAACAGATGAATTTACAGAATGGACCAGACATGCACGTTTCGGGTACTTAACCCTCGTCAGTGATCCTTAATCTAAACAATGTAATATGGCCAAAGAATATGAAATTTATACTATCAAAAATGTTCCGAAAGACGTAGCAGAAGCTGAGCATATTTGTTTAAATGAAAAATAAATGCATTATTGTTGATAAATAACGCTCGATATAACAAAATTGAAGGGCGAGCGGAGCGAACTCGAATTTTTTTCTGAACGAGTCGAATTTGTTTTTACCGTTTTACCGCTACCAATTGGGTCAGATTATTTTTTTTTTAATTTTTGTGGGTCAGATTATTTATTTCCAAAATATGCTAGCCCCTCCTCCTTTAGAATGAAATAGTCATTCTCTTATATTTAGCAAAAATGATATTGAAAACAACTTGTACAATAAGATCCGAGATAAATATGAAAAAAGTGTCAATTTCGTTTTTGACGCACATTTAAGCTTATGTCTGTTGGTGACGAAACGAAAATTAGCTCGGTATCAGAACTAGGACAAAATAATAACCAAAACGTATTGTAAGTGTCGCCACCTTGAATAACTTTAATGAAGATATAAAATGTACACTATTAATCAAAATGTCAGTTGACATAAAGGCCTGTCGTGCGAAATTTCTAGTACAGAAGACTGCCACATACAAATAAATAAATCCCAACGAATGACCCAATAATTAATCAACGCAGACGCAGCAGAAATTCCAAAAGACACATATATTGATGCAGGATTTCCCAAAATTTTCTATATGAGTGCATGATAATTTCGGCCATTTCCATTAGTTTCTTAGTGTTAATGATATCCAAATACTGGGCTTCATAATATTATTTGTTAATTTTCACTACAAATTCCTTTCCAGCAGTTCTTTCTTAATAATAATTTATTTGAATTTCTCTGTTATCGCAAGACGTTGGGCAAAGAAAGAGGATGTACAGCTCGACACCCTTTCCGAATGGATAAAATCAATCAGAGATTTACTTTTATCTAGAATTAACCGATTAAAATCAACTGTGAACACCAGATTCGTGTCTATATTTAAAGACTCTGATGTTATCACAGAACTTACCTACCTCCTAGAACATTATGTCATCACACCAGCGGACAAAGCCTCAAATAATTACACATTTACTTGCAAAAAGTACTATTTCGACAGTCTAGTTAAAGAGTTGGGTTTAAATTCTACACCTGGAAATCCCACTTACACCCTAACAAACCTTTCTGCCTCTGAAATAATAGATAACCACAAATCAGCTCTTGTTTCCTTTGGCTTCGACACTACCAATTTAGATTTAGATTTACCATACTTATACTGCATAAGAATCCGTACAAACAACGTTTCATCGCTGGTTCCTCAAAAATGTTCTACCAAATCTGTATCGATCTTATTCACCAGATAAGTTTTATCTGAAATCAATCTGGGCTACAAAAATATTGTTGGACAGTATATTCTCGCAGTGGTATCAACCAGATGTGGATTTTAAAGAATTCGAAGGAACTTTTAGAACATCTGAAATCCACTCATTTTAGTAGAGTCAATTCGATCAAAGCCTTTGATTTTTCGACACTTTACACTACAATTCCACATTCTAAATTGAAAGAAAGACTCGCAAAAATTATAAGTGTAAACGTCTTCATATTGAATAGCATCATTTAAGAACAGATAAATTGGCAACATGGACCAGACATGCACGTTTCGGGTACTCAACCTTCGTCAGTGATCCTCAAATGTAAAGGAATGCGTTTACAAGTAAGAACGGTAATCGCAAATACAAATTTATTGTTGTTAACTATGACAAAACCTACTTTGTAAAAGAAAAGTCAGATTCTGAAAATAAGTACACTGAAACAGACATTATTAAGATGTTAAACTTTCTGATCGACAACAATTTTGTGGTGTTTGGAGGAAAGGTCTTCCAGCAAATTGTCGGAATTTCAATGGGGACCAATTGTGCCCCACTCCTTGCCGACATTTTCCTTTACTCGTACGAAGCTGAATTCATTCAACCGTTGGTCTCTGAAGGGAAAAAGATACTTAGCTTCTGACTTCAAATTCACTCACAGATACATAGACGATGTGTTGTCCATCAATAATCCAAAATTCGCGGATTACCTGAGCAGTATCTATCCTTCGGAGCTTGAAGTCAAAGAAACTACAGAGACAAATAATTCAGCATCCTATTTGGACATAATGTTGTCCTACGACACTGATGGTCACATGAACACCTCACTCTATGACAAACGTGACGACTTCAATTTCAGCATTACGAACATTCCTTTTCTGAGTAGCAACATCCCTTCATCGCCTGCTTATGGCGTGTTCATATCTCAGTTGATACGCTATACCAGAGCAAGTATCAAATATACGGATTTTGTTCTGAGAGCTAGGCGTCTTTCAAATAAGGTTCTCAGTCAGGGATATGTTTGTGACCGACTAACATCGTCACCGAGGAAGTTCTACGGTCGATATGGGGAACTCGTCATACACTATGATGTCCCACTATCCAGAATGTTGGATGATATTCTGTCATAGACCATTTGAACCATCCAACCAAAGATTGTACTCTATATCTTCCAAAATGGAAGTAACCGGATGTGACAGTTCTACCGAATTGAAGCGACGGGTGTTGCATGCACGCAGGGGATGCTTACTCTTCCTGGGTACCTGGTCTCACTCTCATATCGGGAGTTCGCTTCTTTTCATATGGTGGAGGTTTTTGTTTTTGTTTGCTTTGGTTCCTGTTTTATCCTGATTTTGTATGCCTTCGGTTTCTGATTTTCTGAATTATCGATTTTTTACTGTAGACAGGGATATGGTCATTATCCATATTTGTCATTAATATTAAAAATAATGTTTGCCCAATTAGTCTCTTAAAGAGCATGAGCAGACGCTCATGTGAGATATACGTGGCAAGTTTAATAACTAATTGGGCAAACATTATTTTTTAGATTAAAAGCGATGACACCGAAATTCAAACATATTATTATAAAGAAAGAACTGCTGGAAAGGAATTCGTAGTGAAAATTAACAAATAATTAACGTTTCATTCTTTTCTGAAATTCGACATTTCATTGAATGCAGTTTTGGCAGGCGTACGTTGATAATTGAAGCCACCCGCGATAACTTTTACTTTACTAACTAATCTAACTTCGTATATTTACACTTTCAGGTACGGGTACTCTATCATGTCGGTAGAAAAAGACTATGTCAATTTGTTTACACGATAGTACATTAATGTTTTTCATCCTAACAAAAGTTTAAACATAGTTGTACTTAGAAGTAACTTTTATTTTTTTATGTGGCTGGACATAGATTTCCAGCTACATATTATGGTTGCGTCATCAAATTTCAAGAATTACCTGCTTTCCTTTGTAGTTCATCATTAAATTACAGTATACCATCTGCTTATTGATTACAATATTACCTTGTAAGATTGTGCATCATCAATATCCCTATATTAACGTTACCTAAAACATACTATTATATATCTTCTAACAAGAAAGACTCAAAAGTTTATCAGAAAGGCTATCAAATTACATTGATTTCTAACCTACATGTATATCATATTTCAAGATAACATGAAACTTAATCTTTCTGTGACTATAGACATTATTCCCTCTATTTCTTTTTAATTGAATGAATACGTCTGCATAAAATGTGGGTGTATTAAATTATACGGGTACCATTGTCGTATGTATGTCTTTCGGTATGTCCTTAACATCTTTTTGGGACTACTGCTAAAGTACAAATGATATAAACTTTCGATAGGTGGCCTTGAAGTGTTTTAAAATGGAAATTTCACACCCGAGGTGAGGGAAATTGCTTTGTCCGGAATCCTTTTTTGAAGTTATAAGGATCAAACAAGTTTTGGAGGTTACTTATGATGGGGCTTCACTAAAAGTAGTTGTGCAACTTGTTTCCAAAATGAGGGTTTGACCTTTGAATCTGGCAAAATGAGCGGGGTAAAAAATCTTATGGAGGCTTCACAAGGGGTTGCTTGTAAGTAAGCTTCATAAAAGATCTTGGGTCAATGAAAGCTCATTTAACTAATTAACCTACAGCAAAACTCCAAAACACCCAATGCAAAATCAAAGAGCAGACACGCACAGAGATAGGGTCAAGGAACGCCAAATCACAACATAAAAACAATAAACAAGTTGCTACCGTGGGAATAAACTTGTCTTCATAGAACGCTCGAGTGAGCATGTATTCAAATTTTAAAAGATTTCTCTGCTCTCTTTGATTTTCTTTTCAGTTGCAATGTTAAATCAATCAGGACTATACTACATCCTTATAATTAACTTCTAGAAAATAACCGTAACATTATATCGGCTTTTAGTTGTTTTCGGTTTTTGGGTTTTTAAAATTGGAATTTTACTTATAGGTTATGGAAACGTGGCGCGTCAGAAACCTTGTCCTGACTTCTCGTTGAGTAAAGTAATAGCAAAAAATTTGATGTGTTACGATTTGACTTGTAACTGTGCAACTTGCTTTCAAAATTGCCCTCCCAGAAAAACATTTGGATATATACTAGTTAAAATTTCTAACTTACAGTTTTATCTGTTACTTGAATGTTAAACGTCTTCTAATTCAATAGCATCATTTAAGACCTGATAAATTTACAGCATGGACAAGACATGCACTTTTCGGCTACTAAACCCTCGTCAGTGATCCGCAGTCTAAACAATGTAAAATGGCCAAACAGTTTGAAAATAATAATGTCCAAAAATGTACCAAAAGACGTAGCAGAATGGGTGGGATATGATGATATCAAGATTGATAAAAATCAATTATTTAATATCTACGTTTATCAAAACAGCGAATTTTTTCAAGTGTAAATGAAATGGTGATCATCCTGTGATGTGTAAATTTAAATTCCACAGCATTATACCTAAGAATCATCCGCTTCCGGTTTGTAAGAAAACTGTGACTCTTGAAAAAGGTTACAATAGAAAAGCTTTGATGGTTATAGTTTTTTTGCATTTTGAAATATCTGTGGTTGATAATGCTGTTTCGTCATGATATGCTTACAATCTTCCTGATGCGTTACGAGTCGATAGCACTTCCGGTATCATTGATATACCGCTTAAGGTTTTTTGTGTTGAAACATTTCCTACGAATGCGGTTTAATATTTTCTCCTGTGCTATGCCACTATTCATGAAAAGTAAGCTTCATAAAAGATCTTGGGTCAATGAAAGCTCATTTAACTCATTAACCTACAGCAAAACTCCAAAACACCCAATGCAAGATCACAGAGCAGACACGCACAAAGAGAGGGACAAGGAACGCCAAATCACAACATAAAAACATCAAACAATTTGCTACCTTGGGAATAAACTTGTCTTCGTAGAACGCTCGAGTGTGCATGTATTCAAATTTTAAAAGATGTCTCTGCTCTCTTTGCTTTTCTTTTCAGATGCAATGTTAAATCAATCAGGACTATACTACATCCTTATAATTAACTTCTAGAAAATAACCGTAACATTATATCGGCTTCTTTTCAAATGTTCAAAAGATAGTATCGACCAGTTTGTATTGTTGTCAAATTCGATATTGACCTATTTGATACACATTATCTGAACTACAAAAGAAATTATGAAATTCAGCACAAGTATGATTAACATGAAAAAATAAAATCATGGTAGAAGTATTAACAGAACAGATTTTGTTTGACAATTTCCCTGACATTGTCGCCATAGCACTTTCTATATAGATTTAGCCTAAGACAGTGCATGTGTTTTATATATTGTTTCATTTTCGTGCGTGATCATCGACGGCGGGTGCGGCTATCCAACAGGGGATGCTTACTCCTCCCGGGCACCTGGTCCCACTTCTAGCTTGCTAGGGGTCTGTCGATGCTCAATTTTGTCTTCTATTGTGAGTGTTGTTGAAATAATCGTCAGGATCTTCTTGATCTCATTTACGTCTACGCAGTAGTAGTAAACAACGAAGATGATCAATAACAAGATTACTGTCAAAGTATAACAATAGAAACTGGGTTGGTCAGTTCGCCACGACATCTGTATCCGTTTGACCAGTAAAAACAAATGATAAAAAATACATTCTCCATCTCCATATCGAACTAAAGTTTATAACGAAAAGACCTACTTTAATGAAACATTTGTTTGATCGATTATACTGGAATTTTCTTAATGTATAGAGGTATTGTAGTAAGAAATGGAATTATTTAAACTTCTGGTGTATAGAATATTCGAAAGGTAAGATTTTTGTCTCAACTTATTATGAACAACTAACTATATACAAAATTAAGTATGAGGTCAGAGCTCAAGGCCAATGGAAATATATGGACAAAAATGAGCAAATGTCTCCCTTGCATTTTCAAATGAGTAATGTTTTATATCTATTTGGGATCCGATATTTCACTGTGCCAAGTTTGGCCAAGTGTACAGTGGTGATAAAAATACACAAAAGAATATTTCTAAAAGGAAAGAGAAAAGGTTGTACTGTGTATGGTCATTATCCATATTTGTCATTATATCGATTTAATTCGATAGAAAAAAAATTCAAAAAACAAAATTCATCGGTTACATTTTGAAATTTTCTGTGAATTTAAGAAAAGGATACCGGATGTTAAGGCTCTTTTTTAATCGTTCATAAATCCAAGAATTCAATGCAATTGGTATTACTTCTTACATAAAATGACAAAATGACCTTTTGTGTATTAAGTAACAATTGAAAGTCCGCTCATATTCAAAGATGTCACTATGTGTGATTTGGTTTTTTGAAAAGGGTATTCTGCAAATCCGGATTAGTCGCCATCGATTCCGGCCTTAAATATTGTTTTCTCAATACATATGCATGAGAGGGGTGGAACAAATTGTCACATGATTACATATTATGTGAACACGGTTAAAAATCAATATATGCCAAGAATGAATTATGTTCAATACGTCATCAGAAATGTGGCTTTATGTCAATATGTATACATTTGATAGAACTTTTTTCTTGGGATTTCTTTGATTTGAATAGTAGCGCAATTTTTTTTTCAGGGTAAATTTGTCAGATAACTATCTACCTGTCGTTTCTTCTGAATAAGCCATAAAATTGGATTCGGTGCATAATTTTGAAAAAAAAAATATATTATTAATACCAGAATGTGTTGCACTTAGTTCAAATAAAGCTCACGAAGCGTAGGTACATTTTGTTTTTATTTTACCAGCGTTAAGGGTCATATCTTAACAGAAAGGGGTAAGAAATTTGTTATTTAAACATAGTTCAAACAATTTATGAGGTTATTTCAATAAATTGTGAAACTTCTGAAAATCGTTTTGTATAGCCTTTCCTTAAGGTCCGAAATCCTTTCTTTGATATGTTTCATGATAGCGTTTCTTTATCAATAGAGGATATATGACGGAACATTTCATGTGCTAAATTTCAAATACCCCAGACAACGGTACTGTAAGGGAGCAAATTATTCCAGTAATTTGAAATTTCCTACAATTCATTCTGTGGCGAATACACAAATACTTGTCAATATACAACTTAAATGAGCATTGTTTGCAAAATTAATGTCCAAAATAACTTCACTAACAAGAGAAAAAAATACAAGTGGGAGTGTAAATTTTAAATTTCAAAGCGTAAAAATTAATATTTTAAAGTGTGAAATTTACACCTAAATGGTAAATATATCTATAGAAATATGTTAAATGTACACAAAAGTACCAACCTAGGTCCAACAACTAAGTGTTAAATCAACAAAGAAAATTCTCATGGCAAGAAAAAAAATGAAAGATATAAATATAAAAGTGTAAATATCAACACAAAAGTGTAAACTCATGTTTAATGCATCTTTGTGTACTTCCGAAAACAGATAAAAGGAGACCATATTACTCTCACTTGTGCACTTCCGAACAAATATGACAAGGTATGGTGCGCAATATGTACATTTAACTTGTCATGCTTAGGGGAAATGCTGCATTCACTACAGTCAAATCTCTTTTTTTCAAATAACTGAAATATAATAAGTTAAAACTGAACTCGTTTTATATCTACCTTTTGTCGGGAATGAACATATTTTCAGATTATAAAAATATTTCCCTGAAAAGTATTTGTATTTCTAATCTGTAATATAATGTGTAACTTTGCTAGATGTCCAAAATTCAATAAGCATGCCTTGTTAAAACGAAACCTTTGCTCCGGATTGTTGTTTGTATCTCCGTTCAGGAAAAAATTCTAGGACCAGGAAGCGTATCATTCCGTTTTTGTATAATACAGAGTAAGTTGGAAGTGATATACAATGTATGCCTAAATGGACAAAACAATCCCACAACTGTAACATGAATAGAAATCATTCAATCACAGTCTTGTGTTTCACCATAGGATATTTCCAATAAAACATCATTATAATTACTTCTATGTGCTTTTATTTCCAGGATTGGCTTAATGACCAATGATATGGACTGGAACTTCCCATTAGCAGTATGTTTGTTTCTGAGCATAATTCTCCACAATTGTAAGTACTCAACCCTGAAGTAAATAAGATTTCAATAATTCTAACAAAAAGTCCTGCACTGCACCTTTGGATATATTATTGCATATTATTATTCACAGATTGAAAGAAAATTCTCTATTTCTGTTCTTACATAAATTTACACAATATTGTATGGAGCTGTCATTAAATAGTGCAATATTTCTGATTTTCTATATGAATTAAGCATGCTTTTACAGAATCATCTTTCAGGAGAAAGAACAAGAAAGAAAGTGATCTTCAACAACACCAGGTTGCAGCGCCAAATCGAAATTCCGAAGAGCACTACGCGAAACACAAATTCGACAATATTACGAGAGACGCAAGAGAGACAAGGATAACCAAAAATAACTACAGGCAAAAACATACTTATTAACCAAAGAGACCAACTTGCTATCGATACGCCCCTTAGGACGGCCATATGCCTCTAATGAAGCAAATGGTGTTGTTATACGGATTACGTGCGCACAAAGCTCCAAGGTGTTTGTTTCCCAAGCGGTATCACTATATAAGCCACCTCGCTGCTAGATGACCAGAAACTCAATACAGCAAATCATACGTCCCGCACAGATAGATATGTATATGGATTTCAAAATTAATTCAAACAAAATTTGTACTGATGTTTTGGCGCACTTTCTGATTGTTCTCCATTGTCTTGACGTTATCAATTTACTTGGGCACAAAAGGTGCCCTAGTTTTGAATAATGGTTTAGGTAGATGACTAGATTCAAATCAGAACGGACATGCTGTACGCGCTGTGGTTGTAATTTTGCGTATTAATCGGGAAGTTCTACCGACAATCAGAGATGACAATTCATTAGGGACCCATGCGGACAGAAACCCGTCATGGAGTTGTAACAGTCAGTCAGTATGTAATTCTTACGAATTCGCTGTTACATGTAGGTTAATCAACTTCGCATACTGACGAAAAACAAATGAACATGATAAAAGGGTCAGAAGGAACCGATATTTAGGTGTCTATTAAAATCTCAACATGCGGCGTGAACACGAAAATATCAAAATATTCAAACAAAGTGTAGATATTTATATATCCGCAAGTAGTGTGGATATCAAGATATCTGTAAATAGTTTGGATTACAAGATATATGGAAATTCACATATCTACACATCAAACAGTTCCTAGGTTAGGTAATGCACTGTTTATAGAAAATCTTATTAGCAAGAGACTATTAATTTACTTATAGTGTTTTTGATGAAAAAATGGCTGCAGTTTAAGGTATCCGATGTACAATAGGGCATTTTCCATGCCTAGTAAGGTGCCATAACCTATATATTTTCTGAAAGGTTGTATTGCCCACTGCTCAGAAATAATAATTTTGGGTCCAGAAAAACAAAGGGGAATAACTGATGAAGCATTTAGATTGTCTATTTTCTCTATATAACATATGCTAAATAACGAAGTTGTACAAGAGTTTTTCCCCTTTGATTTTTAAGACCTGGGAGCCTTATATCTGAACTCAGGGCATCGTTACCTTTCAGAAAATATATAGTTTGTGGTACCTTACCAGGCATAAAATTTTCCATACTTTACAATGGAGATGATTAAAACGCTATGTAAAATGACTTAATTGTACAACGGATACCTTAATCTATTATATTTAAGTCGTAGACACAGAGGCTGACAGAGCCCATTATTCGATAAATTCAAGTCTTTAACATTATACCGACAAGCGATATAAATCTTTATTAATATTGAATTTTATAAATTCAAGGATAAGCTCAGACGTATATGCACTTATTGCACACATTGTATGAGACATGCCTTTAAAAAGAAAGCAAATCTGTATATCCTTAAGCATACAAAGTGTGTACACAGAAGTCTCCCGATTTCTCCATTTATCTTCTTTTGAGAATCGTCCAAGTAAATAGCGACGTAACATCTGTTTAATCAAAATGATATGATCGCAGGATCAATTCGTACTGTGTAATTTAGGCTATAGAAATACCTATCAACAAGCATAATCCATAAAACATGCTGAGCTTTTGCCATAATCAACTTCTTTACCAGTATCATTTTAGATAAAGAGACGTCACAAGGAAATGTAACATGTGGACATGCCGATGTATCATTGAATGATAAAAAATTGTTATGTAATCGATAACACAGTCATATAATCTTCAACAAAAAGAACAAAACAGCGCTTTATGTCACCACTTGTTGCAAAGCTACATTTTTTGTCTATTAATGTGGAGTCATTTAACGGTGCAGTGGTTTCGAAGAAATATTGCATAATAAAATCATCCTTTATCCTTTGTAATATTAGCCTTGGGGGGTTCTTCCTTACACAGATGTCATGTAATCTTCTCTTACAGAACAAAACCTATCTTTGTTACATACGGTGTAGACATAATAGTTTCTAGACTACGGAATGTGAGAAAATGAAAATGATTTGGAATGAGGATTCTTCCATGAAACTTAAGTTCAATTTACAGATACGCAACAACTTGTTATACCCTAAAATGAACTCAAAGTAAAAAAAAAGGAATAACGCCTCCATTTCCGTATTCAAAGTGTATTGAAATTGATTACTTTTGAATCTAGAGAATCATTGAACCTTCAACTGCTTTTTAGTCTCGACAGTCACGAAAACTTCAAACTGCTGAAAATTGTTGACTTCATTATTTTCTCTCGGTGACAGAGTAATCTACAAGTTTACGCTATAAAGATATGGTTCTCACTGTAGAGTGTTGTCAGTTTATAAGCAAACACGAAAAAGAA